>OZ026526.1:16295753-16781756 GCA_964019695.1 Loripinus fragilis | reverse complement strand
CACAAAAGGCATACAATCACAGTAGATAGCACACAAAAGGGGTACGTGCATTAAGGGGGTATTTGGCCCCCTTTTGAGCCCAAAACTGAAATTTGCTTTTCACCAATTTCTTTTGATTGGTTTATTAGAAGAATAACTGAAGTGTAATATCCTGGCTTTTATTTTACTTTTACCGCTGCTATGGTAACAAAATGGCGGACGAAATAGGCTTAAAATAGAGAAATTGCCATTTTGGGCCAAATATAAGGCTTTTGTAGACCGCTTTTTAAGAACTAGATATCAGAACAAGTGAATACCAAAAAATGCTTTGAATACTGTGTGTCGTGATAATTCTCATCATCTGTTAAAAAAACTTATTGGTATTTGCTTGTACTCTATATTAATTCCTCTGTTACATGTCGACTTTGCTCCTAAATGGTCATTTTCCTATTTTCAGCCTATTTTGGCGACCATTTTTTGTTACCATAGCAGCCGTAAAACTCGAATCAATACCATACTTTTACACTTTGGCTATTGTTCTAATAAACTCATACGAAGAAACTCGTGAAGAGCGATTTTTATTTTTTGACCTCATAGGGTGCCAAAATAGCCTCTTAATGCACGTACCCCTTTGCTACATATCACATATGCTGAAAAGATCTTAAAAAGGCCCATGCTGACGTAACCAGCGAAGCTTGAGTCTACATTTTGGTCTAAGCTTCCACCTTGATTCCCCTTTTTTGTCTATCCAGTAAGCAAGTAAATTCGGGCCACTATCTGCCCGCCAACGAAGCGCCATCCGAATAGCATTTCGCTGGCGGACCGGGTCGTTAGTGGCTCAAGATTGGACGCTGGCTGGTTATGCGCGATTTCTGCTGGTGCCTGTGACGCTCACCGACACGATAAGTAAAGTCTCGTGTATAAAATGTAATGGTTCTTCTGGTTACATGACTTGACTCATTTGCACGATTATACTTTGGAGGATGCTAGACGGCGCTTACAGATACGTGCACTTATAATGTACCTGGATATGGGATAAAGGTGTAACAATGAAAATTTTGAATTCAATCAAATCATGGTATTAAAGCGTAGAAACCATGTTGAGCGTATGCTTATTTATATCCGATACCCGACAGCGAGAAGGAAACGGCTGTGTATTGTATAAAAGCTCGTACTTGTTTTCATATGATAGTTATTTCCCTTATTTTTTTTTATTTTTGTTTTTTGTTTGTTTTCATTGTAATATTCTGTCATTTGAAAGACAATACAATAATCATGATAAAAATGTTAATGGAGACATTATATATATTTTATGAATATCGAAAATCCACGAGGAAGCCGCCGTGGTGTAGGGGATAAACCTATGCCATGTAAACCAGGGGCCGCAGGTTCGATTCCCGACTTTCGGTGAGCTTTTGGGTATTCCCGACCTAAACATATCTTAAACCAACCCGGCGGAACTGATTTATACCCAGGAAAGCCACAAAAATTTTTATCAGGGGGGGGGGGGGGGGGGGGGTCCAGGTCAGTCTGACTAAAAAGCACTGACAACGTTTATTTTTTTAGTCCTCAGCTTATTTAACAGAAGTCAAATGGTCAATTTCAAAGAAATCTATCATTTTTCAAGGTTCCAGAGGGAGTCCAACATTTTCTAGGGGGGGGGGGGGGGGGGGGGGGGTCCAACTTTTTCCAGGGGGGGGGGGGGTCCAATTGCTTATTCCCTATAGAAACCCATATAACTTGTGATTTTCCAGGGGGGTCCGGACCCCCTGTCCTCCCCTCTGGATCCGCACTTGTTCGATTCCCGGCTTCCCCAGTCTTTCGGATGAGACTTTAAGCTGTTGCCCGTCATCTGAGACGCTTTAAAACTTACTTTACCGAAATATCGAAATCATAGATGTTTTGTATTGGGAATGGGGAGAATAATTTTTGATATATTGGATTTCTGGAACGAGTTTTTTAAGGAAAGTTAATAGTTTAGTTATGGACAGTGCAGTGTCACAACATTTGAATGAGCTAAAGAATGGTTATAACCCCCAGGATATCTTGGAGATTCTTGCTATCTGGGAGGGGAGAGGTGTGGTATTACTTTTCCTGTGGGAAAATGTGATAGAACACCTCTCTGCTGGTCAGATCGGCAAAATACAAAACAAAATAAGAATTCCTATAGCAAATATATAATAATCTTGTTGTTTTCTGACTTACCACATAATAACAGGCCTTTTGAGTGGAATTGCGTGTCGCATGCTCCAGGGAGATACGACACACATTATCACTTAACAAAGATCCCTAAAGTAGGATTTTGCCTGTTGCCTGCTATGAGGAGCAGGAGCAGACACTTCCTACCAGCATTGATGCTTGCAATGCTACCATTTACTATTATGCATTATATGATTCTTCAAATTAATCATAATAACTGTTTTGCATCACGTTTGACGGAGGGATGCATGTCATGCACTCTTAAGAGTGATGTCAGCATTCTTCCTGCAATACTGATGTTGACTTTAATGCTTATTATAAGCTCTATTAAAGCTCTATGCTTTTTAACTACAAGAACTCAACAGTACCATTATATAGGAAATTGTTTGTCACCTATACTATGGGGTAGTGACAACCTTTTTCTATCAGCAATGATGTTTACATTATTGCTAACATTCAATTGTTCATTTTTCAAAAGTTTATTTTTTATTCTTATATCATCACTTATAAAACAGTTTGAAACCAAGCCGTAGTAGTTGTTTAACTACATGATGATAGCCACAATTATAGCTTTTAAATTATAATTAGGTTCATGTAACGCACATAACACCACAGTTAGCCGTATAAATATTAACCAGCTTCCATATGTAGTAAAGACATCCAGTATAAAGACTATAAGAATGTCAATTTATTAGATAATTTTAATGTCTTCTTTTGGTAGCTCAAACATTCAAATTTCTTATTCTCAAATTGATATAGTAACATATGTAACAAGCTGTTACCGGCTAACGCCCCGACTTACAGAGTGCAAACATTTCTTATCAAATGCACCTTGAATGGTTACATAAGATGTAATTTGTCTGCAGAATTCCAAAGGGGATTAGGATGGAGCAGGCCCTTACTCAGCTTGATGTCAAAATACTGTTTGATGATTTTACTTTTCACGCTAACATATGTAACGCTCTCTGATCTTTAAAACTTGATGACAACTAGCAGATCTATAAGTCTTTATCATAGGAGCCAGTTTATAATCCCTAAACAATGTAAGATATCCAACAGCTGCGAGTTTTTTCACAATTTTAGCTCAAACTTTCAAGCTACTTTTCCTTTATTTGATATAGTAACGCATGTAACACGCTGTTTCAGACTAACGCCCCAACATAGAAAGTGCAAACATCCCTTATTCAATGAAGCTTGAGTTGTACTATAAGAAGGAATATGTCTGCGAAATTCCCTCGAGGAGATTAAAACATTTTTAGGCATATCTTACGTAAAGACAATGAGCTTGCCCATTTATTACATCAGGTAACATATGTTACAGCCTCTGATATTAAAAATTTTGCAACAAACTTGCAGATTTATGAGTCTTTTCATAAGAGCAAATAAATCCCAAACAATGAAACACATTCATCAACTGCAAATATTTTTTAACTATTTGTACTTTAGTTTTAATACCAAACATTTCACCTTAAAACTGGGTAGAGGTAGGGTTGTTTAATTGCTTATTTCAGAAAAAAATATTTAAGCTAGGGAAACAAACTTTAATTTTTCTGTTAGGCAATTGCATAAGCTAGTCAGACATGGTCAAAAACATTTTGTAAAACACACAGAGAGTTTGTGTATGTAAATGATGTTAGCCACACATGCAAATTTTAATGGGTTATCTGATTTATGTAACGCATATGACATCTTAGAAAGCCGCAATTTTGTTCAAATGGCTGTCATACGTAGTTAAGATATCCAGTATGCAGACTATATAAATAATTTTTAAAAATAAATATTTTAATGTCTTTAATTTGTAGCCCAAACTTTCAATTTATTTTTTCTTAGTTTGATTAAGTAACGTATGTTACAGGCTCTTACAGACTAATGCCCCGGAGCACAGAGTGCAAACATCTCTTAAAATACTCGGCTTTCAATTCTCTACAAGATAGGATATGTCTGCAAAATTCCCTATGGGGGGGAGCAAACCCATTCTCAGCCATCCGTCTATATGTTTTATTGGACTTATTAAACGAGTTATGGAAAAGAGATAAAATGCGAGTCTTGCTGTATCTCCTAAGAGCACGAATGTAAGATTTTATTTATCATAATGATGGCATTACTTTGAAGTCTCATTTCTGACGTATAACGTTATAGTTTTGTCATTTTGTACGCAGCGTTGTCATGGAGGTCATAACGGTTTATGGATTTTAGTCCATGTCATTATTTCATCCCCAGACATAATATGATAAACAATTCTTACATGAGCCTACAGCCTATCTTACATGGGCAAAGGTGAGAAAATACATCATGAGTGTGAGGGTAAGAAAGACAAAAAGCCTCGTGATGCTACTCGGCGATCCTCGGGACGGATTTTTCTATCCTACCCTCACACAAATAATGGATTCTTTTTCTTGCTCACCACTGTATTTATTTATTTAAAAATAAGCTTCCAGAAGTCTCTGAATACGCTACGATGCAATTTCACATGATGACGTCACCTTAACATGACAATGACGTCCTGGGTAAGATAGCATGGGTAAGATAAGATTTTCTATCCCAGGGTATAATCTCTGATATCCTTATCCAGTGTGCAAGAAAATATTTTCTTTCCCAGGCTAAAATCTCAGATATACTTATCCGGTGTGCAAGAAAGTACCACAAAATTGAGCCACGACATGTGATTTCGAACAATGTGGTAATTTGACAACCGAGCCTGTGCATCTTCCTTTTAAGCGTAGAAACTCAAAAATCAAGCGATTAGCAAAGGCTCTGATCAGACTGTGCATATGCACAGGCTGGTCTGAGCCTTTGCCGGTTGCACATACCACATTGTTGGAAATCTCATGTCGCTGCTCATATATCAACGTAAGACTTGGACTATACGGTTAAGCACGAGGCCCTCTACGGGGATTTGGAAACTGAGGAAATAGATTTTATTTTAGGGAAACGAGTGAACTGAGGAACAAAGACGATGGTATAGAGTAGAATACTTAGCTTAATTCTAGAACAAGGGAACACACCAATTTATTTTAGGGAAATGTATCTCCTAAGAGGGTCTCGATTAAGGGCGAACCCAGAAGGGGTTTGGGCACAAGGTATGGAGGCAACCCCCTGAAAATCACAAGTCCTATAGTAATAAGCTTTAGGAATCCCGACCCTTATAAGAATTAAGACCTCGCCAAACCCTCCTCATAAAATGAGTTTCCTTTGGAGTAACAATAACCCCCCTTTGTTAAATAAGAGGAGGAATAAAAAAAAGTTGTCAGGATAGTTCTTGTCAGTTGGGCTTGGACCCACATCCCACATTGGATGGCGTTGGCTTCTGGGGCGCGTTTATTCTTGATGAAGAACTGGAGGTATGTGGAGTAGAGTTGGCATCACAACCTTCATTGCAAACGGGTCATAACGATTGTCGTTCTCCGGTTCTACAAGCATCGTAACTTCTGGATGTGGTCGTATCTTAAAATGATGGTAACCTTTCACACTCCAATCGACTCTTACTGTTCTCATGCTTGGACGACGATACAAGTACCATGCGTACACAAACTTAAAATGATGGATATTTATAAAGGTTGTCACGGATATCCGTGACGGTTATAAAGTACAAAAAATAATTGCTCCCTTATGAGATATATTTAGCGTTTTTTTAAGTCACGGAAAACCGCTACCTTCCAAAAAAATCAATGTCACGGGAATCCGCGACAAAGGCTAGCCGCGGAATTCCGTGTGATCCCTACCTGCTTGTCAAAATGCCACATTGTTGGAGATCACATGTCGTGGCTCATTTCATTGCTCTTCTGGACATAACAAGGTGGGTATTTCTCTTTAATTATCATGTAGTTTGATAGGACAGGATGCTGTGCAGTCATTGCCAAGAACAGGGGAGTATTATTATTACCATATCATATCTAAAAAGCACACAGCCACCTATAAGCACATGCTGAGTTTATTTTTATGTACCAGGGGGTAGACTAGCTAATGTTTGGTTGGACAGCAGATCCTAATTAGCTAGGGAGCGCAGTGGCTCAGTGGTAAAGTGCTTGACTCGAGACAGAGGGGCCGCAGGCTCTAGCCTCACCGGCGTCACTGTGTTGTGTCCTTGAGCAAGACACATTAATCCTAGCTTAGTACTGGTTCAACCCAGGAAGACCCGTCCCTATATTACTGAAAGATTGTTGATGGGATGTAAAGAATCAAATCAAACAAACAAACAGATCTGTAGCTGCCATAAATGATACGTCATAATGAAACAGTGTGGATCCTGATCAGCTGGCTCCATTAGACTTGGATCAACACAGTTTTCAAAAATGTTCTAGAACTTTAAAACTATGCTTGCTTATCATGTTGAATACAGTCATTATTCAAAGGACAAAGAAAAAGGGACTTAATAAGTTAATATTGTAACAGAAATTGTTCATTATTTTTGTCTTTGTGTGTCTATAAGTATAAGTTTCACTAGTATTGATGAATGATTGTCTACCTAATTTAGAGGTTTCATCTATCAGATCTTGGAAAGCTTCAATTTCTTCTGGCTGATGATACCTTTAAGGTGATAATTTGTACACAGACAGACAAACAACTTAACCATTACCTGACTACATTTGTTTTTCTAGATATCTTAGTGCCAGACCTTGATCTAGAAATATTATAGAGCATGCAATAAAAATGTATTTTTATTAGTTCGGAATCAAAACGTTTGTTGTTGGTACTCAAAAGAACCATCTCAATGAGACCTAAAAACAAATGCATTTGTCCTGGAAATATCAAATGTTTTGATGCTTTAACAGTATTGTACTCTGTTCAGAAATGAGATAGAAGATGCTGTATATTCTCTTCTATTGTGTCTAGTCTTTTTTTACGCGGAAAGAAATTATGTATTTCTATGAATTAAGGGGAGGGGAATATATGTTTTGTGTGGATCCTTTTGGTGTCATTGTTGGTATTGACAGTTAAGTGAGTGAGGTCCTTATTGGTGTCAGTGTGATTGTATGTGTTACCTCAAGAGCCGATTGGCTGGTTTAAACCAAATTTCCATTGATATAACATTAGGGCATGATGAAGAGTTTATATGGTTTTCAATGACCTTGACTCAATTTTCAAGGTCACTGTTGAATTAAAGATAAAACTTACTTGTGTGCACCAGAATGACTATCGAGGCTTTCTTGTTTACACTAAAATGACCATTTTGGTTTCGGTGGTGGGGGACATTCCTGGGGACATCTCAGTAGGGTTTGTCCCCATTCCCATTAGGTTTATAATGAATAATGCATAATAACACATGCTCTTTGAAACCTTGACTTCTGCCCACTGCATTTTTAGCAATTGGGCTGATTAGACTGCACATCTGCACAGGCTGATATGCACTAAACAGCAAAATCAGAATTTATTTTTCTCATATCGTGACTTTATTACATTTTTGTTGATAAATTTGATAAATAATTTAGAAATATTTATTCTGATTAAAATATTCATAGGCTCTCATTCAGGCTGGTAAAATCATCCTATTCATGATTTAAGTGTCTGTTTATTAAGTTGTCATAAATGTTTTATTCATTAATTATTCCAATAAACTTCAAAGCCATGCAACTATCTTTAGGATAATGAAATGGCTTTTATTCCCCAATAAAATGTCACTTTCTGCTATAAATTTCAATTGCTTCATGTTTCACCAGATGAACTGAAAATGAGGTCTCTGCTTTAGAATATCTGATATTTTCATTTTTATCTCTTTGCCATCGAGTGTTGTCTTCTGATAACCTTTGCAAACTTTTTTGGACCCAGAACAGGCCCGACAAAATTGTTGACTGGGACATAAAGAATCAACACAAAATACAATATACAAATTAACTCTTCACATGATGATTTTTTTTATGTTACCTTTTTTCCAAAATTAACTTTTTCAAAAAAAAAATTTCAGAAACACTATCAGGGTGGCCCCAGATCAGGACGGACGTTCTGTCTGTCCTTATCTGTATCCAAACTGTTTGCGAAGGTTATCATGCAGTGAACAACAAAAGTCGCCACTAGCATGGAAAGAGTTAGAGCTATATTAAGTGCATAACTCTTTGTATATATAATAATGTTGTCTGCAGATAACATTTGCAAACAGTTTGGACCAAGATCAGGCCTGACAAAATGTGGAGCCTAATCTGGATCCAAACTGTTTGACACTCTGATGAAAGTTTTTTTCATGATTAAAAAGACCAAGTACAAAATTCTTTATAGCTGGTGCCTTATGTGAGTGGATATCCAAGGACCACAATTACTGCCAAAATTGAACATTTTTTCACGATCAAGAAGGCAATGTTAAAAATTCTTTATAGCTGGTGTCTATTAAGTGAGTGGATATCCAAGGACTGCAATTACTGCCAAAATTGAACGTTTTTTCACGATCAAGAAGGCAATGTTAAAAATTCTTTATAGCTGGTGTCTGTTATTTGAGTAGATATCCATGGACCGCAATTACTGCCAAAATTGAGAGTTTGTTTCGCGATCAAAAATTATTTTCACCATGTTCAAAATTCTTTATAGCTGGTGTCCCCTATGTGAGTAGATATCCTAGGACTGCAATTAATGCCAAAATTGAAAGGTTTTTTGCGCGATCAAAAATACCATGTTCAAAATTCTTTATAGGTGGTGTATCTTATGTGATTAGATATCCAAGGACCGCAATTACTGCCAAAATTGAAAGTCTTTTTCCCAGTTCAAAATTCTTAAAAGCTGGTGTCCTTTAAGAGTAGATAACCAAGGACCACAATTACTGCCAAAGACCGCAATTACTGCCAAAATTTATTGAAAGTTTTTTTTTGTGATCAAAAATACAATGTTCAAAATTCTTTATAGCTGGTTACCGTTATGTGAGTAGATATTCCTTCTACTATACACTTGTACAGGAAAATCCTGATGCTCTTTACCAATACTTGTAAGAATGAGCTGACAACATGTTTATCCCTTTCCTTTATGAATATTCATGCTTAGCTCCACCCACTACGAATAATTATAGAAATAAATTTTCAATGTTGGTACATAGAACAAAGAAATTACCTGTCAAGTCCACTAGTGTAGGATCATAATTATCTTATCATATTTCCATAAGCAAACAGAGGAGACCCTAATCAGGCAGCTCTCACAAGAGCTGCCTGATCTGGGTCTGCTCTGTTTGCAAAAGAGTCAAAAAGCGCCCATATGAGGTCAAGAGTTATATTATGTAAATCATACAATGCACAAAATCTGTATGAAACACAGATATTCAAAACTGCCGACGTCTGAATTGATTCTAACCCTTTTCCTGACATGTATGTTTGGAGGTGGGTGGGGGGATTAAGCCAAGATATATAATGTGACTTGCCTGCAAACAGACAATTCAAATGGAACATCAAGTCTTTTTGCCCTGTAAACAAAGAAGGAAAGAAATCACAAGTTTGTCGTCTGCTGCAGTGATGAATGTCTCTAAAAGGATTAAGTTCTCCGCGGAGCCGCTGAAAGCAAAAGTGCAACATAGCATTGTGAAATCAGGCCTAAATGAACAGGGAATTCTGAAAGGACGGAAAAGCTTTGAATCATGCATTTTTGCATTTTTTTATGCTGGATTTACATCTGCTGCTATGAAAGCAGAAGAAACACCTAACTTTACTTGCAAGCAGCGACTTTTGTCGTCTGCTGTTAACCTTTGTAAACAGTTTGGACCCAGATCAGGACCGACAGAATGTCGGTCCTGATCTGGATCCAAACTGTTTGTAACTCTGTTTGTAACTCTGATAGTGTTCCTGAAAGAATTTTTCGAAAAAGTTGATTATGAAAAAATTCAGCAGACGACAAAAAAGCATGCAAAACTACCCAGTAGGCAAAGAGTTAAAGTTGCTATTGATTGGTAGACCAGTCCAGGAGAGAATCACTGGTAGCGCAGTCAATGCTGATAAGCGGACTGGTTTAGTGCTAATTCTTGTTATGAAGTGTGCAAAACTATTGGCGAATTATGTCACTCAAGTGGATTAATTTTTAATTAAAAGTTTTATAGGAATTCGTAAAAGACTAAATGTGCGCTATCTTGTGTACTTTTTGATGGAATGAATCGTTTTTTGAGTGCAATTGGTAGTTCAACATTATTAGACTGGAGAGGACGGACCACTTGGGCAGGGGTTGGTTCATGAATTTGAGAAATATCGCTGTTACAGTTATACTTAATTTCTGCATTTGAAAGCTATAAGCAAACACAAATTTCAATTTCTGTTTTTTTTTAAGTTTTCAAATTTTGAACAAGCACCTGTTTTAATTAACTCTTTGCATGCTGGGAAAGGTTTCATATTTTTTCTGTTATCTGCTGAATTAGTTCAAAATTAACTATTCCAAAATTTCATGAATACCAGCATAGTACGACAACAAAAGCATGAAAAATTAACAAGCATGCAAAGAGTGTAAATGAAATTGACAGGTAAATAGAAGTTCATACTGCAAATTTAGAAATTTTCGTGAGTGTTTTATTTTTGAAAATTGCATTAAAAGACATACTGGTATTTGTGATGTTAAAAATTCACAACTGGTGCATGATTTATCTACATCAGTACGACCAAGCTATTTCGCCGGGGTTTCATTTTTTCGATACTTCGCTAATGCAAAGTTTCACGAAAATAAAACCCTCATGAAAATATCTGGATTTTCAGTACATTCAGTAAACGGCTGTAAAGTACTCGGTGTGTGCATATAGGAGCATGCATTTACGGTAATTTACCGCCGAGCGCAGTAGGTAATGTGTCTGGCGAGTTGTTGTCAGTTACAAGCGAAAGTATTTGCACGAAGTACTGGTTATCTGCTTGTTCATGCTTGCCAAGGAAAAAGTGTGGTTAGGTGAACTGACCGTCCTGCCATCACCATAGCTGTTGACTTGGGACGTAAAGCAACAAAACAAATTAAACGGTAATTTCAAATGAAAAGGTGCCCAATATTTATCGAGGAGCATCCCTGTAAAGTTCATCACAGCTCTGAATCATTCAGTCTCTAAAATTAGTGTAGACCCAGATGAAATGCAACATTCTGCCATGTTTTCCGCAATAGAAAATGATGTCCTATCAGAGTCTAGATTGTTTTCCAAGATGAAAGAAGAAATCATATGCTACCTATTACTTAGAATAGTTTAGAAGTCACTGTGATGTAGTTGATTTATCACTTGCCTTGTATACCAGGGTTGCAGGTTCGATCCCTGGCTTCTCCAGTCTGTCGGATGAGACTTGAAGCTGTGGTCCCATCTCTATATGGCCCTTTGCTGTTGCTGGGATGTTAAATACAAATGGATGTGTTGAACATCTAAAAAATTTGTTGGAAAAATTGGCTACAGTTTGTTTGATTTGGTTCTTTACGTCCCATCAACGATCTTTCAGTTATAAAGGGACAGGTCTTCCTGGGTTGAACCAGTACTAAGCTAGGATTAATGTGTCTTGCTCAAGGGCACAACGCAGTGACGCTGGTGAGGCTTGAAGCTGCGGCCCCTTGGTCTCGAGTCAAGCGGCTATAGTTTATGTACCATCTTAAGCAATCATATTAATTTCTTATTTCAAACCAATACTTACTCGTTGTGCTTAATTTTTCTCTCACTAGAGTAAAAAAAATATTGTCTTCCAAATCTAAGAGATATTGAGGCATCCATGTCATACCTATATATACATGTCCAGTTTTTAAAAGAATTTGACATTGTTAGAATACCAGTATCTTTCTGATCTAGCTAGCTTCCTCTGAATTTATCTTTTTCCTCCGCTCTTTAATACTTTCATAGTTTCAGCGAAGTATCAAAAATATAAATTGACAGTACACTTACAAAACAACACGGAAGAGTCTTGGGAAATTAATTATTCATTGTTTTCACCACGGATTCGTAATATAAACCGCCAATCATAGGTCAACTGAGGAAATGGATTTTTTTTTGTCGAGGTATTTTATTAGTCTGGGCTACACATGAATTGTGGATGCACGTTGGAATTGCCTCACAGAGGCAATTCCAATGAGCTTCCACAGTACATGTTTCATCACAAAATGTTGATAATTAACCATAATTTTTTGCTTAATTATCACTTATCGGGATCTTTACGTGGTCGGTGGATCTATTTAGAGTGATATTATCGAGAATTATGGCCTGGAAATTATGGTAATATACCAATTACCTTGTTTCTCCACCTTGTGCCCAGAATACACCGGCAAGATAAACAAAATTATTGAGCGTAAAATTACAATTATTTTCTTATCCATCGGTTTTAACATATGTTTTGGATGCTCAAAAGAACCATCTCATTGAGACGGTTCTTTTGAGTACCCACAACATTTGTTTTGGTTGAGAAATAAGAAAAATGATTTTTAATTCGGCACTTTTATCTAGAATCCCGTGAATAACAAAAACAAACCTGTAAAAACATATTGATTAGCATTGGTTGTTTGTCATATTTAGCTTTTAATTGGCTTTTACAGCCATTTGATGGTATTTCTTTCATTGTGGGCTTGCATTTTCTTTCAATATATGCTGTCATTTCCTCCTCAATACAAGGCAGTCACTTTATAACAGTTCTTGCCTTATAACATGGATTTGAATCATGTTGTAGCTCCCAAATTTTTTTCACTAAGGAATTTTACGATGGAATAAAAAAAATGTGTTTGTAGAATTGTCCCTTTGTGACAAGATTCACTTTTAAAAAAAGATATCAGGAATGTTGACTTTTGACAACTGTTAGGTCAGACTGTTTGACGCTCTTGCATGGAGTCTCACCAGCGTCACTGCCTTGTGTCCTTGAGTATGACACATTAATCCTAGCTTAGTACTGGGTCAACCCAGGAAGACCCGTCCCTTTATAACTGAAATATTTTTGATGGGACGTAAAGAATCAAAACAAACAAACAAAACTCTTGCATGGAATTAATTTCGAAAAATCAGTATGACAAGAAAGCATGCAAAATTATTCAGCATGCAAAGAGTTTATAGATCAAAGATCTATGAAAGCATTAAACCTTACTATGCTGGATATTTTTATGTACTACACTCCTCCTCAACTTATTATCCAGTTAACTAACAAGATTGTATTTACATTAGCAGGCAAAATTGTAAACAGTGTGGCTCCTGATCAGCTAGCTCCTTAGAAGCTGGTTAATCTGAATCCAAATTGTTTTCAAAACAGGGTAGAATCTGGGTTAAGCATTGAAAGGGTCATGTCACTTTGGTGCTTTTGAATTAACTCTTTGCTTGCTTAAGCAGCAACATTTGTCGTCTGATGATAACCTTTGCAAACAGTTTGGACCAGGTCAGGACTGACAAAATGTCGTTCCTGAACTGGGTCCAAACCATTAGACACTCTGATAGCTAGTGCTCCTGAAAGATTTTTGCGAAAAAGTTAATTTTGGAAAAAATCAGCAGATAACAACAAAAGCGATACAAGAATACCCAGTAGAAATCTGAAAATAGTTTTGAAGTGGGTGTGCAAACAAACTTTCAAATGAAATGTTTTTTCTATTGTTTTAGAAATGAATGGAATATTTTATTTTATGTCCTTTGATGGCTGCTTAAACCATTTTTAAACCTTTTGTTCTTTCTACTTGTAGGGTACCATAGTTAAAAGCGGAAAACGCCAATGAAGAATAAAAAAAAAATTGATTATGAAATGGGGGTTAGGCCAAAAAAAGTATATTGAATAGTTTCTCAGGCCATTTTTCTTAAAAAACAGTTGCGGTAGGGCAGGTTCTTATTCTATTTTTTATTCAGCAGAAAAACAGAATGATGCAGTAACTTTTTATTTCAAAACTCAAACTATATTTTTTTTTAAAAGTTGTGCTTTGACAGTTATTTCATCAGATATTATTCAAGTAAGGCCATAAAACTTGATAGTGAAAGCCTCTGCACATTGAGTAGATATGACTTCATCACTGATGCATAAAACTTGCCAAACAAGGACATGTTTCATGTGATTTCAATGCTTATGGTATATGCCCAAAATCCGGCTGGGAATGGGATAGACAGGGGAGGGGTGGGGGTAGGGAAGATAAAGATAAATGAGCCAGTGCATGAGAGTTCCAACAATGTGGTATGTGCAACCAGCAAAGCCTCAGATCAGCCTGCGCATACGCGCAGTCTGATCAGAGCCTTTGCTAGTCGCTTGAGTATTCTATGATTGTTAAGCTACTGACTGAACATTATTTGGAGTTTCTAAGCTTAAAAGGAGGCTGCAGAGGCTCGTCCGAGTCTACACATGTCAAAATACCACATTGTTGGAAATCTCATGCACTGGCTCAAATGACTTTGAATGTTTGTTAATCCTTGTCCTTCTATGTAAATTAATAGGCTCTCCCTGTCCATTTGCTTTTGGGTGGTAGGGTGGTGCACTCTCTGCTGCAGCTTTCAGAGAGATGATGGCCCTGTCATATTCGGCCTTGATGCGAGAAACCCTGTCTTTGTGGTTTACGTCAAATGGAGTTTCAAACCAGTCTCTCAGCCACAGAGACTAGCTAGAAAATTGAAATTTCACCTGCACCAAGTTTACATATAATACTTTCCAAATAGCGAATAACAAAGGTGCTGATCAGACTGCGCAGATGCGCAGGCTGGTTTGCACCTGTGTTGTTTGCAAACACCTGAAGACAGGTTTTCTCGCGTCGAGGCACATTTGGCTTATTGGCTGGATGAAATTTGCTTCACTTGAGGCAAATTTGGTTGGGGATTAATCCCATTCTTCATTTTTCTCCCTCTCTCTAGGAGGCATCCAAAACATGACTAAAATATGGTTGAGGGGCACTTCAAGCCTTATTTCAATCAATCTAAGTTCATTTACATTAATATTGTGGATCGATTTTGAAAACTAGGATTAACGGTAATTCTGCAGGAAAATGGTGCAACAAGGAATGTCCATTCTATTCTGTACCATGCATTGTTCATTCATAAAATTTCTTCCGGTAATCAAGTACACAATTTTGATCAAAATCTGCGAGTTAATGACTTGTTTGCATGCGGCACTATGGAAGAGGATGAGACTTGTTTGAATTACGGTAATTAGAGATACACGTAAGTCCTGTTACAGAAAGAGCTCTTAAACCCCTTGTATATTCATGGATTCTTCCATCTCATTCAATGGTACAGCAAGCTTGAGATAGTTCATTGTACATATGAAGGGATAACAGGTCGGAATTAATAGCTAAGGTAAATGTTCAAAAATTTTGTACACTAGTTGCCTGCCAAAAAAGCCTAGACAAACAGTGCAAACCCAGATCAGACTGCTTTTGAAGTCTGTTTACATTGATGAAGGTTTTCAGGAATATTCCTGAATTCAGGATTTTGAGGCTGACTTTCAATAGAATGAATTAGGCTGGCTATAATAGCTTTTTTGATATACAGTAGAACTTCCATGGCTCGAACAGGCTTGGGACCGAGTTCTAGACAAGGGTAGTTCCAGCCATCCAGGGTGGATCATGCATAAAATGACCTGTAGGGATCATGATGATAGTTCTAGCCAGCCCAGGTGAATGAGCCAACAGAGTTCGAGCCATTGAAGTTCTACTGTATTTACAGTTGATCTAAAAACAATTTATTATGTACACTTTAAGGATTATTATTTTAAAGGCATACTGCAAGTTTTAAAATTTGAATTTCAAAAGTTCAGGATTTTGGAAATTTTGAATTTTCACCCATGTGACCAGGGTTGTCTAAGTTTGCTATTCTGACAAGCATTTTGTGAATTCCAGCCTGGAAAACCAACATTTTATTTGAGAACAGAAAGAGAATAGAGTCCTTAATTAAAAAATATTTACTGGAAGAATTTTAGCGAACAGTTTCTGTTCTGACTGCTACAGTAGACTAGGAGTCTGACATTGTACCAGTTTGTTTGTGCATGCTTTTCTTGTCATCAGAATTTGGTTCTGAAATTCAAAGAATTTAAAAGAGGCGAGAGACATTTATTGAATTTTCTTGTTTCTTATGAAGACGCCCGCCTTTAACAATTTGCTGGCTGGGCCTTTAATCTTCAACACGAACAAATTTGGAATTGAGAGGGACTTTAAATTCACCATTCTAAAATCTTCTGTCTGTGGTCATAATATTGGATTGCAAAATATGAACACTTTCCTTGCTCGTGGCAACTTTTTTCATCTGCTAATAACATTTGCAAACAGCTTGGACCCATATCAGGACCGACAGAATCTGGATCAAAACTCTTTGACACACACTCTGATAGTGTTCCTGAAAGAGTTTTTTGAAAAAGTTAATTTTGAATAAAAATCATCAGACGACAACAAAAGCGTGAAAAATTACCCACCATGCAAAGAGTTAAAGAAGAAAAGTGCTTGTCAATGTTATCATAGTTAACTCAAGACATTTGAATAATTAATAAGATTGAGAAAATTACAGAAAACTGATGGGGAGTACTGCTGAAGGATACAACACAGTAACAGTGCCTCCGGGGAGGCTTGGCAACCTGCAACCCCTCTATCTCAAGTCGAGCATTAGAATGTCTTATTGTCTGAAAACAGCAGACTTAACCCTTAAAGCACCACCTATAATTTGCAGCAGAGGACAATAAAAATTTTGCCGCTTTTTTAAAAATAACAAATAAGGCATGATATTTCAGACGATTCTCATTTAATATCATTCCACATTTTTGTCGAAAATTGAGAAAGATGTCTCAAAAGTTGTAGTCTGCAGCAGTCGTGATTGGCGCTTTAAAGGTTAACAAGCAGACAACATTTTCACGACCAAAAATTTATTGGCAGGATTAGGGTTAAATGAAAATGAATGTTAATGGAAACTATGGTAGCTTAATATGGCCATAATGTATGGAAATCTGCTTACGGTAATATCCCTATATTCTTGAAGGGGGTAATCTGATGTAACCTAATTGAGATAAATTGTAATCACTGCTTTGTATTGGTTGTCTCGTATTTTTTTTCTCCATATTTTCTTGCGACTCCAAGGAAGGGGAGTTAACTGGTGGCTCACCTATGTATAATTGTGATTGGTGAATGGCCAGTGAAGACTTGATGAAATGAAGGTACTTACGTTGGACAACCACAATAGCTGACCCGCTGATCTGAATTCTGCACTATTTTCAAAGATCCTATGTCTATTTTCAGCAGGTTTAAGTGTTGCTTTTTTAAGGGGAGGTGGAAGAGGGTGGGGGGCAAAGAGCAATCATAAGGAGTTAATGTGGGATTGTGGGCTCAGATCGCTGGATAGCCTATATTTTTCATCAAAGACTGTAGCCTATATTTTTCATCAAAGACTGTAGCCTATATTTTTCATCAAAGACTAGCCTATATTTTTCATCAAAGACTGTAGTCTAGACTGTAGCCTATATTATTTTTCATCAAAGACTGTAGCCTATATTTTTCATCAAAGACTGTAGCCTATATTTTTCATCAAAGACTGTTGCCTATATTTTGCATCAAAGACTGTTAGCATTGTTAACTCTTTGAATGCTGGGAATTTTTTTGGGTTTTTTTGTCTTTTGCCATTTTTTTCCAGATTTTTAAAAAAAAATTGTTTTCCCAAATTCTTTTAAGAATGCCATCAGCTTGTCAACAAGTTGGGATCCAGATCAGGCCGGACATCTGTCGGGCCTGATCTGGGTCCAAACTGTTTCAAAAGATTATATCTGCAGACACCAGCATGTAAAGAATTAAGAGGACTGGGGCTTTTAAGATTAATTGAGATTGAATGTAGATGTGTTTTCTTTACTTTCACTTAACTCCCTGGTAGTAATTGGTTGTAATTGCATTTATCAATTACTTGTGCAATTTCATTATTCCAGAAAGAAATGTCAATTACTTTGGATTGGAAAAAGCAGCTGAAATTAATTTAAGTACTGCTCTGAAAATCATGAAAACTGGTGGGTGGGGTGTTTTGAGGGGATGTGGCTATGGAATTACTTAGCAGGTTTTATTTAAAGAAAGATTGTCATGTATTTTCAGGATTTTAATCAGAAAATCTCAAAAAATAGAGTTAACTTCTGTTACACAGAACCGATATTCCTGCAATAATTAAAGACATTCTTAGAATGGTCTTTGTTTTATAAATGAAATACAATATTATACATTCAAATGCACTTGCTTTGGTAAGGCGACGTCTTATTGGATAATGTCAAAAATTTGCAACAATATATCCTGTCGGAAATAGTTTGACGTCACTATTTACGTCACATTTTTTTTGCAGCACTCCAATTTGAGACAAAACTGCTGAAGTGCATTAGAAGGGGGATAACTGTTTTCAAAATTTTCATTTTGGGAGGTAGCTTTTTTGAAACTTAAAATCGGGAGCCCAGTGACTCAGTGGTAGAGTTCTTGACTCGAGATGGAAGGGCCCCGGGTTCGAGCCTCACCGGCGTCACTGGGTTGTGTCCTTGAGCAAGACACAATAACCCTAGCTTAGTACTGGTTCAACCCAGGAAGTACCGTCCCTGTTTTACTGAAAGATTGTTGATGGGATGTAAAGAATCAAATCAAACAAACAAAACAAAAATCCTAGCTTAGTACTGGTTCAACCCAGGAAGACCCGTCCCGACGTATCTGAAATATTGTTGACAGGGACGTAAAGAATCAAATCAAACAAAATTTAAAATCAATTTAGACCCACTCTGATCAACTGGCTTCTTAAGATCTACACTGTTTTTCATCCACATAATGAATCCAAACATTAAAACCTGTGTTAAACAACCACTTAAAATTTCTTAAAGACAAATGGGAGCTTAATGAAGGTCAAAAGTATTGCAGAATGCTCCCCTTGGAGCATTCTGCAATACTTTTGACCTGCATTAAGCAATAATTAGTCTTAAAAGCAATTTTTGGTCTTTTTGAGAGAGGCCGTTTTACACAGGATTTACTGTATGTAATGATATTAATTCTGCATGCTGGGTAATTTTTCATGCTTTTATTGTCGTCTGCTGACTTTTTTCAAAATTTACTTTTTCAAAAAATTATTTCAGGAACACTATCAGAGTGTCAAACAATTTGGACCCAGATCAGATCGGTGTCTAAACAGTCTGCAAAGAAATCAGCAGACTAGAAAGACCTAAATAAGTTGCTTAATGTCAGTCAGTTTTGTTTGTTTGTGTTGATGCTTTACATCCCAGTCAACAATTTTTCAGTCATGTCGGTTCCTGCAGGGATGAACCAGTACTAAGCAGCGTATAAAGTGTCTTGTTCAAGGAAACAACACAGTGACTTAGGTCAGTCTCAGACTAGCAACCCTTCAATCCCTAGTCTAACGCTCTACCAACTGAGCCACTACGCTCAGCTCAGAAAAAAAGTGCCGAATGTTGAAAATGTGCCTTTAATTTCTTTTGCTGTCCAGTATATTTTGCTGCCAACGAAATTGTGACTGTAATCTCCAAAGAGAATCTTTTAGTTATATAATACGCTTTGTCAGTTTTAAATCACATTTTAACTGGGAGGATAGAAAAAACACCGGATTTCTCATCGAAAGTTACAAGCAGTTATTAAATATTGATGGCGTAATTGAGAGCTAACTCAATGTCACATTGTCTGCTCAGTTTAAATCATTCTAGCAGACTGCACAGGTTTAGATAAACAAAAAAAATCAGCGTAAAATTGTAAATATTTTCTTACCCATCAATTTTAACATATGTTTTTGGTGCTCAAAAGAACCGTCTCATTGAGACGGTTCTTTTGTGTACCCACAACATATGTTTTGGTTGAGAAATAAGAAAATTAAATTTTCGTTATGCGCTCTTAACTAAAGTCCTGAGACTCAGCAACTAATGTTTCTTGGACGTCAATGGTTTATTTCCATATTTACTCTAAATACCATATTGGATCTATTAAGTGCACATACTGATATAAGCGCTCACTTCTTAACTCATTACCTGCTGTCATTAATGTCGTTAGAAAATCAGTATCATAAATGTCATCTGGCTTTCATTGTCAGAAATATTATCAGGCTGTCAGTATCATAAATAGCATCAGGCTATCCTAATCATAAATATAATCTGCTATCGGTATTGTTATAAACGTCATCTGGCTATTGGTATCATAAATGTCATCTAGCTAATGATCTGGTTATCAGTATCATAAAATTTAATGTCATCTGGTTATCAGTATCACAAATATCATCCGACTAAAGGTATCACGAATGTCATCTAGCTAATTGTCATAATGTTATCTGGCTATATCCAATACGCAAATTGAGTTACATAAACATTTGGCTTAAGGTATCATAAATGCCATCTGGCTTTCAGCATTATAAATGTCATCTGGTCATCAGTATAATAAATTTCATCTGGTTCTTGGCAATGTAAAAAGTCATCTGGCAATAGTTCTGGCTGTAAGAATCATAAATGTCATTTTTATTTTGGCTATATCAGTATCATAAATGTCATCTAGTTATTGGTATATCAAAAGGATTTCATGATTGTCTGAATTAAACTGGTCAAAATAAATTAAGCCTCACCAGAAATTTCCCCATAGACTTAATGTTGATATATTCATGTTTAATTTATCATAACATATTACTGAATACAGATTTTTCAATAACATTTTCAGCGAAGTAGCACCAATGTTTCCTCTCAACATACGCTATATTTCAGATTTATTGATAAGTTTTCCATACAGCTCCACACATTCCAGTAAATGTCACATTTCGTTCCCTATCATTCCTATAGTAAAATTGGCCAAAAATTGGATACTCTTGGAAAATTTAGTACATACCCAAAGAAAGTCGGTATTTTCAAATCAATTTTTGTGTAATTACACCTAAGACATTGTTGTCTAACTTGGATGGAATGAGAAGTTTCAACTACCATCGATGTTTTTGAAATAAACAACTAAACTTTGGGAATTTAACATTATGGCTATGTAAAAAAGTGACATGGGGCTTTACTTATTTTGACGAGTTTAGTTGAGAATTTGCCCATCAAATCTATTCAGGTATACTGCTCTAGTAGAGGGTTGTGGTTGTGGTGTAACTTTGGGATTCTTTTTTGGTATGGCAATGGGTGCCAAGCATATCTAACCACGTTATCATTACTTTAATTGAGTTATCTTAACTTCATTATCAAAAAGAAGTAAAAATTGCGAATATAAATGCAGAAAAGAAAAAAATAATATATTTTCAGGAAAAAACTATGATGTATGATTCAATGTGGCAGTTTTAATCTGGGCCTTATTACGCTTCATCAATTTTAAATAGCGTTCTGCCAACCAGCTAAAACGTTATGACTTTCCCGACATAATAAAAGAGCCAGAAAGTGAGAAAACATTCTTATTCAATATGCGGAAAAATCTAAGATCAGCCTGTGCATACCTGCAATTGAATTGACACCTTTTTGTTTATTAGGCAGTGTCAAGTTTGTATTGTAGACATTCTTGAGTAGAACAAATATTCATGAATTCCAGCTGGTCGCTGTAGCTGGACAAACCGGTTTGAGGGTTATTTTAGAGCCTGGTATTCTGAACCAGTTATAGTTAAAAGAATTGATGGCTATTTTGGGCTTCTTTTGAATTATATTGTGACTGCAAGAATTTAAATCATTTAATTCTTTGAATGCTGGGTTTTTGTCATCGGCTGCTTATTTTATCTTCAAAATTTACTTTTTAAAAAAAATATTCTAAAAGATATTTCAGTAGTACCACCTGATTGAGTGGCAAACAGGTTGGATCCAGATCAGGCCTGACATTCTGTCAGGCCTGATCTGGGTCCAAACTGTTTGCAAACGTAATCAATAGGTGGCAAAGTTGTTGAGTTTTTGTCATCATGGCTAGCTCACATTGCAATACTCAATGGACCCAGATCAGGTTTTCCCAAATCAGCCGTCAATGTTTGCTTCCATGATAAAATCTAGTCTGAAGTGCACCTGCGAATATATGCGGCAGACACAAAAGGTAGACACCATTTTCAGGACAAAAATTAGTAGCGGTTAATGGCCTAAGGGTTAACAAGCTTGAATGTCAATTTCTCGAATTAGACAAGGGTCTTTTAAGGGTTAATATAAAAAAGCATGAAGGGTCTTCTGAAAATGACTTAAGGGTACTTCACAACAGAAATACCTCCCTCTTAACAGATCATATTGATTTGGTCGTGGCATAAGTATGGCTAATTATGACATTGAATATCTCATTCACGGTCAGTCCAAATCCACGCACGTCATTGCGGGAATTGTTCTCGAATCTTTGGATTGTTCATGACAAATTACACTGAAATCGTAAGATTGATAATCTGTTCTGTGTATGCTGATGAATTCCAATGCAGGCCTTATGATAAGAGTGCGGAATTAGAAATTAATTTTCTTATTTCTCGACCAAAACATATGTTGTGGGTACTCAAAAGAACCGTCTCGATGAGACGGTTCTTTTGAGCACCCAAAACAAATGTTTAAACCGAAGGATAAGAAAATACTCACAATTTTACGTTAATTTTTTTTTGTTGATCTGGACCTATTCAAATACTTGTGATATTTCATTTCCAGGAGGAAACGTAAAGGGATTATGTAGTGGATTCTGGTCATAATAGAATCAAGACGTGTCGTGGAAAAAACCAAAAAAAACATATTTAAATCACATCGGTCTATTATGTAAGAAAACAGAAGGCAGATCAGACTGTGCAAATGCACAGTCTGATCTGCCTGTACTGTTTGCTTAAAAGATTGAATATATTTTTTAAATGTCTGATATGATCAATCAATACCAAAATTTCTGGGACTCCACTTTGGCACTGTCAGTGTTTAGTTAAAATTTGCTTGGTGTTACATGTCCAATGTTACATGTCTTGTGTAACATGTTGGCATGATGTTACATGTCTGATAAATTGATGTCATTTTGTCTGAATCGTTAATTTGCCTTTATTTTATCACAAGCAGTGATTTCAATGCATATCAAATGTGAGTAAAATTGGTATTTTTCTACAGTGAAAAAATACGATTGAAAAAATATCGTATTTTTTCACTAGTGACTGATACGGTTTATATTTTCACTGTAGAATAGAATAGAACTGTAGCAAAACAAGGCTTTCTTGGCAATTTTGTGACTGGGATTTTTTAACATAAGATTTTAAGTGAAGTATATTTGTCAAAAATAACGCTAGGCATGTTGTGACGTCAACATCAAACATAATGACGTCACTGTTTGACCTGGCATAGCGCCAGTTTGCACGTGACGCCTACCCTAAGGCACACTCAATAGACTTTCTTTAAATGCTGATTTCTTGCGTTTCATTCGTTAAAATATGATTCTAAGCCATTTTCTAGGTGCAAACTATGTTTACACCCAATGTTATACCCAATAAACACAATGCAAAAGTCAAATCGAACGAGAAACGACCAAGTAAAAAGTAAGGTTGGATTTTTGTATTTCCGTTGAGTATAAAATAAAAAGAAAATTTACTTTTTCTCGGCAAATACCAAATATATTTCATCTCGTGCGGTGAAAATATCAGCATTTTCACTCGTGCTACGCACTCGTGAAAAATACTGATTTTTTTCACCGCACTCGATGAAATATATTTGGTATTCACCTCAAAAAAGTAAATATCCTCTATATACCAAATCTGCTGAGACTGCACCTTTCTTCTGGCACTGTTTTGCTCTGCTTTAATGTTACATGTCTGTGACATACCGGTATCTGATGTTACATGCTTGATATATTGATGTCATTTTGTTGATTTTGCCAATACCAAAATGGCTGAGACTCTACCTGTTCACTTGCAGTGTTCAGCTTTGCTCAGTGTTACATGTCTGGTGTGACATGTTCGTATGATGTTAAATGCATGATGTATTGATGTCATTTTGTCTGAATTGTTTTTTGCCAATTCCAATTCCAAAACGGCTGAGGCTCCACCTTTGCACACTAACAGTGTTTAGTTTTGCTTGGTGTTGACATTTTCAGATGTTACGTGTCTGCTGTGATATAGGGGTCTCTGATGTTACATGCCTCATGATCGATGTTTTTATGTCATTTTGATGTACCTGATGCTGTCATTCATTGGCTGATCCAGTGGGAGGGCAGGGGGTGCAACCTCCCCCTCCCCCGCTGGAAAATCACAAGTGGCCATAGGCTTTAGAAATTCTGGTACGGACCCTCCTCGAGAAGGTCCGTACAGCCCTCCATGAAATACATTGATGACTTTTAAAAAATCTTTGTCAGGACCCCCCTTTTCTGATTCAGCACATGTCATTGAAATGTATAATAGGGTAAAAAATGAAGGCTTTACATCGATGAAGACACCCTTACCCCTCCAGTCTATACCTTTTGATTTTTGTAAGTTCAGTGTTAACCCTTTAAAGGTGACTTGAACCACTGTAAACTGGTACAATTCAACAAATTTGAAAACCAAGATGAAATGGGGCATGATCAGGCACAGGCTTAGATAAACAAACACTTTCAGTGTTAAATTGTAAATATTTTCTTACCCATAACTTTAAGCACATGATTTGGGTGCTCAAAAGAACCGTCTCATTGAGACGGTTCTTTTGAGAATCCACAACATATGTTTTTTCTATTACGCACGTGCACTCTTAACTGAAGTCCTGACCAGGTTCTGATCAGGCTCTGTACATTTTGCCAATATAAAAACTTTTTCATTAGACAGAACTCCTTTTGTGGCATGAATCACATAAAATGCTACAATTGCAGTAGACACCATGGTGTCCTGGATACACCACTGGCCTAGTACTCTTGGGTCTGGAGTCTATTCCCGGTTCCTCCAGCCTATCAGATGAAACCCTTGGCTGTGGCCCCGTCTCCATATGTCCTTAGCTGTTGGTGGGATGTTAAACACAAAAAGAGGAAATTATACAATAAGACAATGAAGTCATGTTGACCATGCGCAGATCCAGATTTTTTTTCAGGGGGGGGGGGGTGTCCAGTGAGGCCCAACGGTAAGAAAACACTCTGGAAAACGTTTTTTTATTTATTTAGTTATCTTCTTTTTTTTAGTCCTCAACTTACTTTACAGTTTACAGAGGGGGTCCAATGGTTTTATAACAGAGAAAACTATACTTTTCCAAGGATCCAGAGGGTGTCCAACATTTTCCAGGGGGGTCCAACTTTTTTCTAGGGGGGTCCAAATGCTAATTTCTATAGAAACCCATATAACTTGTGATTTTCCAGGGGGGGGGGGTCCGGACCCCCCTATCCCCCCCCCCCCCCCCCCCCCCCCCCCCCCCTGGATCGGCACTTGTAGACCCTGATAATATGTGACAACTCATTCTTCACTTTATTCTAATTAAATGTGAAAAACATTCTTTATTTTGGACAGAATTGCATGTAAAATGTATTTTGGAAAATGCATACCCTCAGTATGCATAATGGGCTATCCGATCTGTGTTGTATCAAATTGACTGGAATATTCTATGAGTTTATGTGGGAATTTAAGGGGAACAACATTGGTAATATTGATTAGCCTGCTTGTTGTTCAAGAGAATAATTGTCAATTAGTGAATGATTTATTGAATAGCTTTATCACCTGAATGCTTGGAACTCTGTAAAACAAGCTTCTGCCATGAGTGAGAAATTGTCAAATATACATGTTGATAATTATACCCTTAACCCTTCCTCCCCCCCCCCCCACCCCAACCCACTATTTCAATGCTCTCTCTTCGGCATAATGAACTCTATATATTGCAAACAATATGGACCCAGATCAGACTGCTCCCTTAGGAGCAGTCTGATCGGGTTCATATTGTTTGCTATTGTCACAAAATAAGTCTGGAGTGCATATGAATATATGCAGCCAGGCGTAATAAGCAGACAGCATTTTCTGGTCAAAAAAGATATTAGCAAGATTAGGTTTACAGTTGCACTATAGTGGTTTGTCACATGACGTCACGTCTGGGAGTGATAACGCCATGCAATAAAATCGATAGACCACTAGTGGTTTACAGATTTTCGGGAAACGTTATGACATCCATAACAAGGTTGCGTACATAATGACAAAATTATAACGTTTTTTATGCCAGAAATGAGATTTCAAGGTATTCTTAATGTCATATGATAAATAGAATCTAACATTCATGCTCCTGTATTATTGAATTTATTGAACTCGTTGCGAAAAAGAGATAAAATGCTCGGCAAGCCTTGCATTTTATCTCTTTTCTCCAACTCATTTAATAAAATCAATAAAACATGAGCACTCATGTAAGATCCTCTATATATTCAGATTTTTTTTTAATTTTATTATTTCATGAAAAAATGCATTTTTAGGTCAGCAAACATCCGAATATGCATCTTTTTTTCTCCAAGAAAACACAGTTATGGGTATTCTAGATGCTTCTAGAGGACCACAACAAACAGAGGTGGTCAGGTGGTGCGCTCTCTGCTGCAGCTTTCAGAGATGGCCATGTCATATTTGGCTTCTTGGCATGATGAAATTTGCTATACTTGAGGAAAATTCAGGTGGAATCTGGGACCTTTTAGTCTATCCCACTCTATTTTTCTCTCTCCCTATTTGGTAATGTTTCTGGCAACAGATGGGAGTCTGACTGCACATCCAGGGGTAGCGAGTTCGATCCCGGCCCGGTCCCATACTTTCGTGGAGATTGATCATGAAATAATTTCTACGGGCATTCTCCTCCCTTCGGCTGAATCATTCAAGAAGGGTTGTTGTCAGTTACAAGCGAAAGTAAAGCAATAAAACAAACCAAAACTCTCCCTCTCTCTGGCAGGAGTCCCGACATGACTGAAATATTCTTGACTAGGACTTTTAAGCATTAACTTCATCAATCAATCATGCAGAAATAAGAAAAAAATCACTTTTTTAAATTTAAAAAATGGTATCTAATTGAGTGTGCGGATTCCAATGGGCTGTGCCAGGATTCCAATGATCTAGTACCCCCTAAAAAGCAAATAATAAGTAAGAGCTTTGCAAATGGCTTATGAAAAAGCTTTTATTGAAGTGCTTTCAGCCTTTCAAGTGTATATCAATTGTCAATTGATGAGTAGTTCTGTGTGATTGAGTTCATTTGCATAAAAAGTCATTATCTATGTCAATATGACTTTTTGCCTTTTATCAGAGGAAAAAAATCAATGTCGGGTCGAAAGAAATGCAATTTTTTTTTAACCAATTCAACGAAGGGCTGAAAACAACTGCCCACTTTGCTCTGATTCTAACCTAGGTCACAAAAAAATTAATGGTCTACTAGCTGTCGGGAACAAAGAGCATACTCCCTCATACAGTTGTGCAAGTTTATGTTTAAAATTGCACCTAACCGTTCTAAGCGTAGATTTATATTCCGAGAAATCAGCGGACGTGCACTGATTACCACTTTGCTTGGAAGTGCACACTTATAACTAGGTTCCTGCAAGTCAATATGGTAACTAGGTACAGTAAAACCTGTGTAAAACAGTCATTTAAAAATAGACAAAACAAAGATTTGACAAATGAAGGTCAACAGTATTGCAGAATGCTCCCCTTGGAGCATTCTTCAATACTTTTGACCTGCATTAAGCGATAATTGGTCTTGGAAACCAATTTTTGGTCTTTTTTTAGAGTGGCTGTTTTACACAGGTTTTACTGTAGTTGTTAAATGCAGGAGTGGACTAAATAAGGCAAAATAAGCTGGCTATTCTCATAAATACAATCACCACCAAAGAGTCAACATCTACAGCAGCTCCTGTAGCTTGTATTTATAATTTGATTGGCTGTTACTTTTCTGTGTATTAACCTGTGAAATGATTGACAGATTTTATCAGCTCAGTGACTATGCTGCTTATTAGCTAGGTCAGGTTAGTGGTCTTAGAATCTTAATCTGTCAGTAAATTGAGTAATTTGATTGGCTGTTACTTTTCTGTTGAATGTACCTGTGAAATGAGTGACAGGTGTTATCAGCTCAGTAACCATGCTATAATTAATAGGTCAGTGGTCTTAGAATCTTAATCTGTCATAATCCTAACCCTTAAAGCGCAAAAAAAAAAATCTGAAAATGTCTTCTGCTGAAGTCGTCTGCTGCAAATACCTTTCGTTACTGACGAATTAAGTATAGAAGCAAACAGCCTGGAGCCAGAACTGACTGCTCCTATAGGAGCAGTCTGATCTGGGTCCACACTATTTGCCATAAATATTTCAGTAGAGGAGAAAAGCAGACGACTTTTGTTGCGATTGGTGCATTAAGGGTTAAGCTCCACCCACTTACATTAATCATCAAGTATCTTGTGATGCAGAAGAATTGGTGCTTGATATGCAAGAAGTAATGCTTCACTCAAGCCTATTTTTTTGAATATTTAGCTTTAACATTTAATGTGCCAATCGCAACAAAAGTCGTCTGCTTTTCTCGTCTGCTATAATGTTTAAGAAGCCTCAATGGCAAGCAGTGTTGACCTAGATCAGACTGCTCCTATAGGAGCAGTCTGTTCTGGGTCCACGCTGTTTGCTTCTATACTTAATTCGTCAGTAATGTTAGGCAATCATTTGCAGCAGACGACTTCAGCAGACAACATTTTCAGATGCATTTTTTTCTTGGCGCTTTAAGGGTTAAAATATGGTATCTATTTTAGATTTGTTGGAACTTTTCAGACTTCAGTTAACTTGCAACTTCGACTTGAGTGCTTTAAGGGTTGAAAATCGTCTGCCTCCAGTTCATTATAGATGTATTGACATGTTCCGGTCTGTTGCCCATCATATTGCTGTCGTTTCTTCCTGGTAAAAAAAGTAATTAAAACTTCATAATGCCATGAGTTCATGATTTCGATATTAAACGATATGGTCTACGTAACATCACGACCACAGCCGACAACAAATGTTAAGACATATTTCTTGATTTTTTTAGCAAATTTAAAATAGATATTATTATATAAAGTCCCATCTAGGAGTGAAATAATGCCATGAATAAAATCGATAAACCACTAGTAGTTTACAGAGACATCCATTATAATGTTGGGTAAAAGATGGCAAAATCTTAACGTTTTCACGCCAAAATAAAAGTTTTAAGTAATTTTTAATGTCATGTGAAATAGAATCTAACATTCATGCTCCTGTATTATTGATTATATTAAACTCCCTACAAAAAAAAGTGATAAAATACTCGGCAAGCCTCACATTTTATCACTTTCCCCAACTCGTTTAATAAATTCAATAAAACATGCACACTCATGTAAAATGCTCTATTTAGATGATGTAATTACATGGGATATTAACTCTTTTAAGACCAATGTAATTTCCCAGAAAAATACATCATTGATACAGTTATCAGGATGGTCCATTGTATATATTGAGAGGTCATAGGCTATAAAAAATATTGAATTTCTTTCTCTGAAAATTGATTTTTTCTTATCAAACAGTGCATACCCTGATTGCTGTAACTGTTTGCCAAAGTACCAGCTTTGGGGTTTCTGGTCTTCAAAGGGTTAAGAGGTGATTATCCTGCTCATTATCCATTCTCTCACTCGCATCCACCATAGGTGGGTGGATGGTAGGCAGTGGTTACAAATGATGGGTGCATAAGGAGGCTGCAACTTGCAATTGGCTAACATTCTGTTTGAGTAACACTGCCAGGGGAGTGACTGTGTTGTGTCCTTGCCCCTGCGAAATGGTCTAGAACTGTTCTAGAATGTTCTAAAATTATTCTAGAATTTTCTAGAACTATGTTCTAGAACTGTTCTAGATATGTTCTAGAATGTTTATGGGACAGATGTAGAACGTTAAATGGGACAATTTTTTGTTCTACAATTGTTCTAGCCAAGGTCAAAAAATTTGTTCTAGAAAAGTTCAAGAAAATTCTAAAAGTTTTTCCTAGAACAGTTCTAGAACAAATCAATTTTGTTCTAGAACAGTTCCAGAACAAATCTTTAGAACATTTATGGAACAATTGTAGAACACCCCTCATAAAATGTCCCATTTAACATTCTATAAATGTCTCGGAATAGTTCTAGAACATCTGTAGAATGGTTCCAGAACTATTCCAGAAATGTTCTAATGGTTTGTTCTAGAACTGTTCTAGAATTAACCTTGGTTTGTTCTAGAACAGTTCCAGAACAAATCTTTAGAATGTTAATGGAACAGTTGTAGAACACCCCTCATAAATTGTCCCATTTAACGTTCTATAAATGTCTCTGAATAGTTCTAGAACATCTGTAGAAATTGGTTCCAGAACTATTCCAGAAATGTTCTAATGGTTTGTTCTAGAACTGTTCTAGAACTAACCTTGATTTGTTCTAGAACTGATCTAGAACAAACCTTTAGAATTTTTCTGGAATAATTGTAGAACACCCCTAGAAATGTTCCATTTAACGTTCTAAAAATGACTCTGAATCATTCTAGAACATTTTTAGAATAGTTCCAGAACAATTCCAGAAATGTTCTAATGGTTTGTTCTAGAACTGTTCTAGAATAAACATTGACTTTTTCTAGAACTGATCCAGAACAAACTTTAGAAATTTTCTTGAAAGACTGTAGAACAACTCTTCAAAAATGTCATATAAAGCATTCTATTAATGCCCCTGAATTATTTTAGAGCATTTTAGAATAGTTTAAGAACAATTTCAGGAATCTTCTTGTGGTTTGTTCTGCAACTGTTCTAAAAAATCTGAACTTTTCTAAAACAGTTGTAGAACACCTCCCCAAAAATGTCCCATATAGGGTTTGGAAATAAGATTCCATCGAATGCTACCTTTATATATCTGGAAAACTGTTGACATTGGTTTAAAACCCCAATAAGTAATCCCCAAATGCAGGTGACACAATAAATAAATAAACATCAACTGGAGGAAAATTATTATAGGGGCCCTAAGTTGGCCAAAATGTTGTTAGTTATTGCCACTCTGTTACCCCACCCATTTCAAAACATTGTCATGCATTTGACCTTGGAAAAACAGCAACTACAGCAACAATTAACATTAATACTTAAGAAATTGTGTCTCAAGCCTACTCACTGTCCCAGACTATATAATACTGTCAAATTTGCCATCTAGAAACTGCCACAAGTGCTTTTTGGGGAGCCTTCATAATCCCTCCAATTCTGGCAGCCATGTTTTTCCCAACATCAATCTGGTTAAATTTATGATAATGACATGCTTGTTCTAGAACTGTTCTAAAAATGTTCTAGAACATTTTTTAACTTTTGTAGAACTTGCTGGTTCAGTAAATTTCAGTAAAATATTTCTCCCCAATTATCAGTGAATTGAAAAATAAATAACATTCATTGCAAAACTGTAACATTGTAGTTTTTGGAAAACTTATTGGATGTTAACTGCTCAACCTCTGTTTATAGTAATTCAGCCATGATCATCTTCTCATTGTGGTAACATGCCACCCTGTATTACCCCACCCATTTCAAAACATTGTCTTGCATTTGCTAAAAAAACTTACAAACAACAACCCCACCATTAATCAACATTAAAAACCTTAGAGAAACTGTTTCTCAGGTCTACTCACTGTCTCAGTCAATACTACTGTCATGTTTGCCATCTAGAAATTCCCAAACAAATATTTTGAAGAGCCTCCACATTTTCCCTCCAATTCTGGCAGCCATGTTTTTCCCATCATCCATCTGGTTATGACATGTTTCCTCTTTAAATGTTCTAAAAATGTTCTAGAACTTTTTAGAACATTTCTAGAACTTGCTGGTTCTATAAAAGTACTAAATAAGTTCTAGAACTTAATTGGAATTTTCTTTTACATATTTTGCCCTTTTTTTCTTCCTTTCTCTATATACTGCTAGACCCTCGCTTGCGAGTATTATCGGCAAGTGTACTTTGTGCACTCCAGGTTGCAGGATGAAAGCCTACAAGTAATTAACCATATCTAAATTACCGTAGGGTTCTTTAACCTGCACAAGGGGTGACCTTCCCTGCAAAGGGGACATCCAGTTAACGTCCCCATCCAAAGGACCAGGCCTCCAGATAAGAGTGTGTATTGGAAAATTATTTTCTTTATTTCTCACCCAAAACATGTTTTATGTTTTGGGTACTCAAAAGAACCGTCTCATTGCCCAACCACTGAGCTACCTGATGCTTTCTGCTCTAGAGAAGTTTCAAAAATGTTCTAGAATTTATTAGTATATTTGTAGAATTAACTAGTTCTAAAAAGTAAGACAAATGTTCTAGAACTTAATTTGAATCATTTTTTAGAAGTTTCTGTCAACTTATTTTGTTCTTGAAAAGTTCTAAAAATGTTCTAGAATATTATTAGAACATTTGTAGAACTTACTGGTTCTTGATTTGTTCTAAAAATGTTCTAGAATATTTCAAGAACACTTATAGAACGGAAATCAGTTCTAGAATGTGTTTGATTTGTTCTATAACAATGTTCTAGAACAGTTGTAGAACAAGAGTTCTAGAACGAACATATTTACCTGTTTAGAACAGTTCTAGAACAGTTCTAAATGTTCTAGAACAGTTCTAGAACACCTCCAATTTGTAGAACAAAATTTCGCAGGGGTGAAGAAGACACTTCCGCTGCTTTTGCATGAGTCATTTGTATCAACTGCTCCCCCACCTTCGGGGATGGGCGGGGATTATAGTGACCCTTCACTTTTCAGAGCCCTTATATAAGCCCGGCCCTGTGGGGACAAGCTGATGGTAACAACCCTACTCTTAGCTCCGCCCTACACTACAGAAAATCTCAGCCGGGCAGATGTCCCAATGTTATAGCCCCCGCACTTCCCCTGCACTGTGGGGACAATCAAAAAGTACTTGCCCGGCACCATAGCCCAGCTATTCCACCGCTATCCCCGTAGGTGGGGGGCCGTGGATTCAAATGACTGGTGCATTAGTACTGGTTCAACCCAGGATGACAGGAAATTGTCCAGATATGACTGAAAATTGTTGACTGGGACAGAAAGCATCAAAACAAACAAATATAAACAAAATCTATAAGTGCTTTGGAGTGGGAGGCTCAAACTTCATGTGGATGAAATATGGCTAATGCCATGTACTTGACTGGCACGTCGTTAGAATACTAATAATCTGCAGACAAAGCTAAAATGCTTCGTGACAATTTTCCTGATTCCTCTCACATGATCGTATCTTTCTCCTCGTAATCTGTTGCAACTGCAACGGCTTCTAGATAGAGCTTAACCCATAAAGCACCACCTATTATTTGCAGAAGACAACAATTTCAAATTTTGTGGCTTTTTCAAAAATAATAAATAAGGGAAGATATTTCATGAGAATTGTCTGCTGGCAGACGATAAAGGATTAACCCTTATCTTGCTGAATATCTTAATGCACTACACTCCTCCCCAAAATTCTTATCCTGTTTACCTGCAGTATTCCAGGACTTAGCCCTTTGTTTATATATTCTGGAAACCCTTAAACTGGTACTTTTGCAATCAGTGAAGACCCAGATGAAATGCTGCATTATGCTGCATTTCATCAGGGTCTACACTGTTTGTAAAGGTAGAAAAGATCTTCAGACAAAGTAATACAATATTCTTTAAAATTATAACCTGACACCCCTAGATATGTACAATGGACTATCCCAAGTTTATTGTAATAAACCTGAAGGAAGAATCCATTAGTATACAAAGGGTTAAAGCAATATTTTCAGTCAGATTGGAAAACAATGTGGATTGTTATCAGATGGCACAGGATGAGATAATGGATGTCCTGCGAGGGAATTAAGGCAATGGGGTGGGGCAGGGGGGAGGGGGGTTCGTTGTTTTGGTACACATGCCATTGGCTTTTGTTTTATGATTTGCGTTTGTGTGACTATGGAATAACTGGAGAACCAGTTGGTGGATTTTAACCAAATTTGCCTGGAAATAACATTGGAGCATGATAGCAAGTTCACAGAATAGGTTTCAGTAACCTTGACCCATTTTTAACCTTTTACCCCATATGCTATATATAGAACATTGTATCATTTTCTATAAATAATTTGAATTTTCAAATATTTTCAACAAAACAAAAATGTTTTACATTTCAATAGTTTTGAAAATATTATGGAAAATGGAATATTTGCTCCTAAGGAGCAAATGTTCCATTTTTATAATATTTTAGAAAATATTACATTTCAAAGGAGCCCAAAGGCCCTTGTGTAGAGTAAAAGGTTAAGGTGTCCTTGGTCTATTTTAGTGACACAGTTAAGGAGCAAATGTTTCATTTTTCATATCATTTTAGAAAATCTTACATTTCAAAGGCGTCTAAAGGCACTTGTGTGGAGTAAAGGGTTAATGAGTCTTTGGTCTATTTTTGTGACACAATGTCATATGAATCATTGAACATTTAACCCAGTTTTGCCAACTAATTACCAGTACTCAAAAAATATATCTACTGATAAGTGTTTTCAGTTGCAAGTCATTGATTTCCAGTACAAGTATCTAAGGGATATTGCCTCGGGTCTGTAAGCAATACAGTTGATTCTGCAGAATTACATTAGGCCAGAATTTTTTTATTAGTTGATTTACAAACCCTCCTACTGTAATTTTCCGGAAAGTAGGAAAAAAATAAAATTTATTTTCTAAAAAAAATTTTTCATTTTATCCACCGACTCTAAAAATTATTTGTTTGGTTGAAAGAAAAAAATTTTTTTTTGATGTTCTGTCTGTGCATTTTTGAGAGTGACACTGTTTAAAGTGATTGTCCTGTCCAGATTTTTAGGAAAATGATGAAATATATAAAGATTAAAGTTTACCTCACTAGTTTTACTGTTTTTTTCTGGAGATATAAAAAAGATTATAATAAAAAAAAAATAATAATAAAAAAAAAAGCTCTGAAAATGACCAGTTGACTGGTCATTTTCAGAGCTTTTTTTTTTTTTTTTTTTTCGTCCCCCCGACCCTAAATCTGAAAAAAAAATTCCCGTAAATCAACTAATAAAAAAAATCTGGCCTTAATATAGTAGTTCAGTAATGATGTTTTTGGCTTTATTTCGCTAGAGAGTGTTAGATCTTTGATTATGCAATCAAAACCAGATGGGTTTAATGCTTCAGATTCTAAATAAAATATATTTGTCCTTCTAGTGTAATGATGTGCTTGCATATTTTGGCTGTTGCAAAAGTTATAGAAATTGCTCCTTAGTTTTGTATATCACCTCACAGTTTTACTTTGAATTAGGCTGTTGGCCTGATCTGAATAGATTTGCATGACTTATCCAGGCATTTTATAATGGTTGAAGGCAGGTATGGTTGTGGCCTTGAGGGCCCTGTGGCTATGCTTAACATAGAAGATATGGTTGTGGCCTTGAGGGTCTTGTGGCTTTGCATAACATAGAAGATATAATTGTGGTTGTGTGGCCATGCATACCATAGTAGATATGGTTGGGGCCTTGTGGCTATGCATAACATAGAAGATATGGTTGGGGCCTTGTGGCTATGCATAAAATAGAAAATATGGTTGTGGCCATGAGGGCCTTGTGGCTATGCATATCATAGACAATATGGTTGCGGCTTTGAGGACCTTGTGGCTATGCATACCATAGTAGATATGCTTGGGGCCTTGTGGCTATGCATAACATAGAAGATATAATTGTGGCCTTGTGGCTATGCATAACATGAAAGATATGGTTGTGGCCATGAGGGCCTTGTGGCTATGCATATCATAGAAAATATGGTTGTGGTTTTGAGGACCTTGTGGCTGTGCATAACATAGAAGATATGGTTGGGGCCTTGTGGCTATGCATAACATAGAAGATATGGTTGTGGCCTTGATGACCTTGTGACTATGCATTACATGAAAGATATGTTTGTGGCCTTGAGGGCCTTGTGGCTATGCATAACATAGAAGATATGGTAATGGCCGTGGGGCCTTGTGGCTATGCATAACATAGAAGATATGGTCGTGGCCTTAGGGTTCTTCTGGCTATGCATAACATAGAGGATATGGTTGTGGCCTTGAGGGCCTTGTGGCTATGCATAACATAAAAAGATATGGTTGTGGCCTTGAGGGCCTTGTTGCTATGCATAACACAGAAGATATGGTTGAATACTGAGAATATCAAGAATATAGAAATTTTGGATGTAGTAAGGTTAGATATAATTCTTTCCAATAAGCCGAGTAACAAAGGTGCTGATCAGACTGTGTAGATGTGCAGGCTGGTCTGCACCGTTGTTGTTGGCAAGCAACAAAGTCAGATTTTCTTGAGAGTTTTCCTATATTAGTAAATTGGAGTGTATCCAGACAGAAGCAGCATACCAGTACTTAATTATAGGTAACTGTCATTAATGAATGATTATCCTAATTGACTATGTTGATGAAAACTCTTACAAATTATTCTGCTACTAAATTGCTTGGAAGAATAATGCTCTGATTTCCAAACCTAAACAATACTCGTAGAAACATAACATTTAAGATTGCAAAATACAGTTTTAAAACAGGTGACAAACAAGTTGACATACAAACCACATTGTCTCTTAAGCTGGTGACAAACAGTGTAACATAGACAGCTTTGGTTCTTTGTCGTGTTGTCTCTTAAGCTGGTGACAAACAGTATAACATAGACAGCTTTAGAACTTGACCATGTTGTCTCTTAAGCTGGTGATAAACAGTGTAACTTTTCCAGCTTTGGAACTTCACACTGTTGTCTCTTAAGCTGATGCCAAGCAATGTAACATTTCCAGCTTTGGAACTTCACACTGTTGTCTCTTAAGCTGATGACAAGCAATGTAACATTTCCAGCTTTGGAACTTGACCATGTTGTCTCTTAAGCTGATGACAAGCAATGTAACATTTCCAGCTTTGGAACTTCACACTGTTGTCTCTTAAGCTGATGCCAAGCAATGTAACATTTCCAGCTTTGGAACTTCACACTGTTGTCTCTTAAGCTGATGACAAGCAATGTAACATTTCCAGCTTTGGAACTTCACACTGTTGTCTCTTAAGCTGATGCCAAGCAATGTAACATTTCCAGCTTTGGAACTTGACACTGTTGTCTCTTAAGCTGATGACAAGCAATGTAACATTTCCAGCTTTGGAACTTCACACTGTTGTCTCTTAAGCTGATGACAAGCAATGTAACATTTCCAGCTTTGGAACTTGACCATGTTGTCTCTTAAGCTGATGACAAGCAATGTAACATTTCCAGCTTTGGAACTTCACACTGTTGTCTCTTAAGCTGATGCCAAGCAATGTAACATTTCCAGCTTTGGAACTTCACACTGTTGTCTCTTAAGCTGATGACAAGCAATGTAACATTTCCAGCTTTGGAACTTGACCATGTTGTCTCTTAAGCTGATGACAAGCAATGTAACATTTCCAGCTTTGGAACTTCACACTGTTGTCTCTTAAGCTGATGCCAAGCAATGTAACATTTCCAGCTTTGGAACTTCACACTGTTGTCTCTTAAGCTGATGACAAGCAATGTAACATTTCCAGCTTTGGAACTTGACCATGTTGTCTCTTAAGCTGATGCCAAGCAATGTAACATTTCCAGCTTTGGAACTTCACACTGTTGTCTCTTAAGCTGATGACAAGCAATGTAACATTTCCAGCTTTGGAACTTGACCATGTTGTCTCTTAAGCTGATGACAAGCAATGTAACATTTCCAGCTTTGGAACTTCACACTGTTGTCTCTTAAGCTGATGCCAAGCAATGTAACATTTCCAGCTTTGGAACTTCACACTGTTGTCTCTTAAGCTGATGACAAGCAATGTAACATTTCCAGCTTTGGAACTTGACCATGTTGTCTCTTAAGCTGATGACAAGCAATGTAACATTTCCAGCTTTGGAACTTCACACTGTTGTCTCTTAAGCTGATGACAAGCAATGTAACATTTCCAGCTTTGGAACTTCACACTGTTGTCTCTTAAGCTGATGACAAGCAATGTAACATTTCCAGCTTTGGAACTTGACCATGTTGTCTCTTAAGCTGATGACAAGCAATGTAACATTTCCAGCTTTGGAACTTGACCATGTTGTCTCTTAAGCTGATGACAAGCAATGTAACATTTCCAGCTTTGGAACTTTACACTGTTGTCTCTTAAGCTGATGACAAGCAATGTAACATTTCCAGCTTTGGAACTTGACCATGTTGTCTCTTAAGCTGATGCCAAGCAATGTAACATTTCCAGCTTTGGAACTTCACACTGTTGTCTCTTAAGCTGATGACAAGCAATGTAACATTTCCAGCTTTGGAACTTGACCATGTTGTCTCTTAAGCTGATGACAAGCAATGTAACATTTCCAGCTTTGGAACTTCACACTGTTGTCTCTTAAGCTGATGACAAGCAATGTAACATTTCCAGCTTTGGAACTTGACCATGTTGTCTCTTAAGCTGATGACAAGCAATGTAACATTTCCAGCTTTGGAACTTCACACTGTTGTCTCTTAAGCTGATGACAAGCAATGTAACATTTCCAGCTTTGGAACTTGACCATGTTGTCTCTTAAGCTGATGAGAGAGTAACCTATACAGCTTCAGTACTTTGCTATGTTTTCTCTTAAATGGTGACAAACAGTGTAATATATAGAGCTTTGGTACTTTACTTTGTTGTCTCTTAGCTGGTAACAAAGTTACAATTAGTGTACTTTGCCATGTTGTCTCTCAAGTTGGTGACAAACAGTGTTACACATACAGCATTGTCTCTAGTTACTGGTGGCGTAACATGTAGCAACTGATAGTCTCTCATTACACTGTTTTCTCATCAGTCTTTTCACCATTCATGATCTGGAACAAAAGCTATTCCCCAGAACTGTTGTTATTTTCATTCTTCCCAGAATGCACTGTATTTTGGCAGAATCCTCTTTAAGTCTTTCCGCAGGTTCAGACACACAACATTGATGCCTGCTCAGGTATGTAATATACACATTTACCTTCACTAAATTAAGGTTTGATTGGCCTTCAGCTGTCAGTCTGGTGATTGATTGGCATACTGGAGTAGAAAGCCACACAGAACATTGTCATATTTTTCATCAACTCCCCAATCCCATTACATATTCAGATCATTATTATGATTTGTGTCATAATGATTTGCTTCTTTTCTATATCATAAATTCAAGAAAGCCTTGATATAAATGTGGGGAACAGTGATGACACAGGCCAGACTGGGCATTTTATGCCCAGTTTGGCCTGCGTCATCACTGTTCAGAAATAATCAGAGGTTGGTTTTTACTGCTCATTTAAGTCTTGGCATTTTATGCCCAGTCTGATCTGTGTTGTCACTGTTCAGAAATAAGCAGAGGTTGTTTTTTACTGCTCATTTAAGTCTTGGTATAACTGATGGGGGGTCCTGGCTTGAGTATTCAGGGTAATTGTAGTGGGATGCCAGTTCCATTAGTCGATTTGTCTGCTTAGTCAAAATAGAATGTCATTTGATTGGTCCAAAACTGTTTTTAGCAGTACTGAATTCTAGAAAAATATGGTAGACAGAGTTGCTCTCTTGTTGCACTTGGTCCAAAGATAGTAATGTACGAAGAAATGATAGACAGTTACCATTGATACATGAGTTGGGAACATAAAAAATTGTTGTTTACTCTTAATTGGCCCCAATATTTTAAATTGTACTAAGTGATAGAATACTAACCATTGGTGATACTGTACTAAAGAAGCCTTGCACAATTTTCTTGATCCATAGATTGAAAACCTGAATTATTTGGCTTGCTTTTGAGGTGTTGAATTCCAGCTTTTGCTGTCACATCAACCACTCGTATACATAACTGGAGTTATAAACTGCTGATACACTAAGTATAGATAAGGCATAACTGCAATATTGAAAAACTGATATAGAAATAGGGGTTTCAGGCGTTTTCTTACATTTACTATTATATTTTGACACGCCTAGATGTTGGTCGTGGTACATCTATAATGTATATAATCTAATCATCTAAAATGACACTGGTCTTTGTATTGTGACTGAATACTTATTGATCAGTCCTCATAATGTCTCAAACTGCACTGAATGGTGCTTGAATGCAACCTGTAGTGCATATGGTGAAGTCATCAACATGCTTTACAGACCTCCAGATAAGAGTGTGTAATCAAAAATAATTTTCTGAGTTCTCAACCAAAACATATGTTGTGGGTACTCAAAAAGGACCGTCTCCATGAGACGGTTATTTTGAGCACCCAAAACTTATGTTCAAATGAATAGATAAAAAATTAAATGCAATTTAGAGCTCGAAATTTTGATATCTGGATCAATGCTTTATTATTGCTCTGACTAATTGTTCTATGCAAGCTTATATGGATAAAAAAAATGAAAAAAACTAAAGCAAAGATCAAGAAGCAGTGACAATTAACCAAATTTACAACAATTTCTACCATATTCATTCTAATAAAGCACCCCCATGATCAAACCTCCCCTCCAACTTGTAAGTTGTAAATGGGGAAAAGTGAGCCAGAGTAGGAAAATAATTTTTTCCCAAGTCTTCTCCTAGAATCAAGTTACACAGTCCAGCTTAAAAAATAGACATTTGCGAGTACAGTGGCTCAGTGGTAGAGTGCTGGACTCGAGACCAAGGGGCCGCGGGTTAGAGCCTCACCTGCGTCACTGCATTGTTGTCCTTGAGAAAGACACATTTATCCTAGCTTAGTACTGGTTCAACCCAGGAAGACCTGTCCCTGTTTAACTGAAGATTGTTGATGGGACGTAAAGAATCAAATCAAACAAACAAAATCAACATTGTTTGCTTTCTACCTATCAAGTGTGTTTACAGGTACCTCATGGAAATCGGCTTGTAGCTGGCTCCTGCTTTTGTCATTTGTGTTTGTAACCTGTGTTCTGTGCTAAATGGTTACATTCTTCGTTGGCTGTGGATGATGGTTTTTGTGCCAAAAAACCTGGTGTTTTTGCCAGAAAAAATTTTGATGGATATGAAAGTGGATGAAAAGGAGGAAGAAAAAATTAGGAAATTTTATTGAAAATGAAATGAAATTTATTGGCTGTATGATACATTAATTTTGTTTAGACAATTTATAGGTTTTTTTTTAAAGATATCAAAGTACACCAATGCTTTATGTACGTCATAGGGTCAACAATTTTTCAAAATATTCTAAATTCTTACCGTAGCCCGTAAAGCGCTTATCGCGACTGAAACAAGCAACAAATTTTGTGGGGTCCTTTTTTTTGTGAAAAAAATCTGCTGGCAGGTGATTAACTTGTAATACTGGGAAAGCTGTTTTTTCAAAACAGATACAAAATTCAAATTGTAGTCAGATGGGGCCCGTTCAATGCAAACTTCTGATGAGACTTGTAAGGTTAAAAATATTTATGCAAAAAAATTTAATTCTTAAGTACATTTGTGTAAGTTTGGAGTAATTCGAATGAACTTTTAGGTTTTAAAATTGATTCTCTATGGAGAGCATGTTTCCATTTTTGTTGTAACTCAATCTTTGCAGACAGAATGATGGTAGATTTGATTCTCTTTAATTGCAATTAGTTCTATCTTCATTTACAGCAAAAACCAAAATAGTTTGAATTGTTCTTTTCCCAGCCTCTTTCTAAGATTCTAAACAAACAGCTTCAAAATTTTTGCATGCTGGGTATATTTTGCATTCCTGTTTTTGTCGCCTGGCAATATTTTATTATTTTTTTTTCAAAATTGACTTTTTCAGATTAATCTTTGCGTACTGGGTAATTTTTCATGCCTTTGCTATCATCCTAACTTTTTTCTTTTTTTTTTTTTCAAAAAGTTCTTTCAGAAACTATCAGACTGTCAGAAAATTTGGACCCAGATCAGGCCCGACAATTTTGTCGGGCCTGATCTGGATCCAAACTGTTTGCAATGCTAGTTTATCAGCAGATGACCTTTAAGTAGAGTGCTAACTTGCTTATGGAGATAGATTGTTCAGGTCTATGAACTTTTTACCAAAATGTGACTTGGAAATCTGAGTACCCTAGGGACCCTGATAATAATTGGAAACTGATAATTTTTCATCTCTTGGGGTAAATTTACATTTTTGCATGAAGATTTGAGATTTGATTCTCACCAGGATGGAGAAAATTCACTTTATTTTAGGATGTTTTATGTCTCAAGTCTACAGAGGAGTGCTCCTAGTGACTCAAGTGTTAGAATGTTAGACTTGAATCATAGGTTTGCTTGTTGGAGACTCACCGAAGTCCTTGAGCAAGACACTTTATCCTCTGTAATGTACTGGTACAATGCAAGAAGACAGGAAAATGTCCGGATATGGCTGAAAAATTGTTGACTGACATAAAGCATCCAAACAAACAAAGTCCTGATTTTAACCCACATCATTCCAGTTGTTTACATGTATTTTCAATCACAGTGGACAACAGTTTGGATCATAACGAGATGGCTTCGTCAGAAGCCTGCTGATCTGGTTCTACAGTGATTTCAAAAAAAGGATACACCCTGAATGCAGCAGAACAAGGGTTAATTGAATTGATGCCAGTCTCAAATTGACCAAGAATTATCAAAAAGGTTGTTAATAGTTGGAATCTAATAGTAAATGCTTGGTTTGATTTGGAATCCTCAATGTATCTGGCTATTACTGAGTTTGTTTGAAGTGAAAAAGCAGAAAATTGTGAAAAGATGGTTTTTAATTTGCTTGGTGCTATAAAAGCATGCATACTTGAGCAAAATACTACAGCCATGAATTCAGATGGATTATAAAGCTTACATTTTATACATGGGTAAATAATCATAATGTATAGGTCAAAGTTGCTAGTTCGAGACTCGCCGCCGGCAAACCCATAATGAAACTTCCAATGTGTTCAATGTAGGTCTGATTACCCCCTTGGATACTTAAGTTTACCCAATATGTAAGTTTTCATTAATATTCATGAATATGCAAATGAGATAATTTTCATATAGGACCACTGGATGAAATGACTTATCAAATTGAATCACTAATGATATAAAAACTTGCAACAATGGTGGTTTGATGATGTTTTTGGGCTGAAGTATGTTTATTTATGATTTTACCTCATTTTTTAAGGTTTTCATTAATATTTTAAAATATGCAAATTAGATGATTTACATATCTGACCACAACAGGCAAGGCATTCGTCTAAGCTTTAATTTAAAATTGACACCAATTTTAGTGCTAGCTAGGATAAGTAGAACTCTAGATAGGATATAGGATTGAATTTGTTTGCCTATCCCCATTCTCGAGAATCATATAAGGGGTTGCCATGGAAACCATGCATTTTCACATAGCCCATATACCAGAGTTTTTTAGGACAACTTTGTTTCCCATTCAGGGGGACCCAATGAACAATTTGGCACCCATGAAAAATTGTCCTGAGGGGATGCAAGGTTACCTAATTTGGATGCCGGGGTATACATGTATCTATTAATATCACTTTTGATACTCTGCACCCACAGATATGAGTTACCAAAGCTTTATAAACTCCAGCTGATTTGTTTCTTCTGCATTCTCTGTTCAGATTTTTACCCTGTTATATTTAAACAAGATACCTTGCAAACTGGCTACGTGTGTGATATTGAACTCTTTCCTTGCTAGCGGCGACTTGTCGTCTGACGATAACCTTTGCAAACAGTTTGGACCCAGATCAGGACCGACAGAATGTAGGTCCTGATCTGGATCCAAACTGTTTAGAATGTAGGTCCTGATCTGGATCCAAACTGTTTGACATTCTGATAGTGTTCCTGAAAGAATTTTTTTAAAAAGTTAATTTTGAAAAAAGAAGGCAGACGTCAAAAGCATGATGAATACCCAGCATGCAAAGAGTTAAATTGACTTCAAATTTTGTTTGAATGAAAATTTAAAGAGATGTGTCTCCTGTGCACTGGTATCTTGTCATTTTGTAATTAGCTGACTTTGCATGCTTGGTAATTTAACATACCTTTTTGTTGTCTGATGTTTTTTTCAAAATTAACATTAAAAAAAAATTCTTTCAGAATGGAGTGCTATAAGAGTTTGAACCCAGATAAGGCCCAACAATATTGTTGGGCCTGATCTTTACACATTTGAGATCCAAGTTGATTGAGGCTGATCTGTTGCTTTTTCAGAAATGACATTTGGTTCTTTTGACTCTTTCCTGAAATGTTGATCTGAGATGAAATGATTAGTTCACTGTTGACATTAAATTAATGATCTCTAGACACTCGGGTGTTGTTGATCACTAGGCATTTATGTGTTGTTGATCTCTAGACATTTAGGTGTAGTTGATCTCTAGACATTTGAGGGTTGATCTGTTCTGACTGTTGACATTTAATTAATGATCTCTAGACACTCAGGTATTGTTGATCACTAGGCATTTGTGTTGTTGATCAATTGACATTTAGGTGTTGTTGATCTCTAGACATTTGAGGGTTGATCTATTCAGTGATGACATTTAATTAATGATCTCTAGACACTCAGGTATTGTTGATCACTAGGCATTTGTGTTGTTGATCAATTGACATTTAGGTGTTGTTGATCTCTAGACATTTGAGGGTTGATCTATTCAGTGATGACATTTAATAAATGATCTCTAGACACTCAGGTATTGTTGATCACTAGGCATTTGTGTTGTTGATCGATTGACATTTAGGTGTTGTTGATATCTAGACATTTAGGTGTAGTTGATATCTAAACATTTAGGTGTTATCAATCTCTAGACATTTGGGTGTTGATCTATTCAGTGATGACATTTATGTGTTGTTGATCTATTGACATTTAGGTGTTGTTGATCTCTAGACATTTGGGTGTTGATTTTTCAGTGTTGACATTTAGGTGTCATTGATCTCTAAACATTTAGGTGTTGTTGATCTCTAGACATTAAATTATTTTAGGAGTTGATCTGTTTAGGGTTGATATTTAGGTGCTTTTGATCTATAGACATTTAGATGATGTTGATATGCTGACATTTTGGTGTTGTTGATATGCTGACATTTTCGTGTTGTTGATATGCTGACATTTTCGTGTTGTTGATATGCTGACATTTTCCTGTTGGTCCTTTGACAATCCATATATTGATTTGTTTACATTTGAGAAATTTTGGTCTGTTGACATTTTGGTGTTGATCTTTAGACAATTCATATATTGAGTTGTTGATAATTGACAATTGCTAATCTGTTGACATTTATATGGTTGCTTTTTGACAGTTATAACATTGATGTGATGATATGTATGAATAGACGTATCTGTTGATGTTTAAAATATGTCATCTGTTAAAACTACTGATTTTTTCAAGAGAAGCTTGAGATTATTGTGGTGAGCCATTTACATTTATATGATGTTAATTTACCGTCTGAGTAATTTTGGTCTGAAAACATGGGTGAAAGTTTTCAGAATTATTCCTGAATTAGGGAGATAATAATAGCTCCTCTGATTAATTTTCAGTCTGTATGAGGACATTTGCCCATTAAACCTGAAATTGTGAATATTTAGTGGGCATACTGCATGTTTTAAGATTGGAGTTTCGAAAGTTCAGGATTTTGGAAATTTTGAACTTTCACCCATGGAAAAATTGTACAGAGTGATAAGATTTTGATCAATGCATAGTTAAGATCTGTTAATCAATTTAGATATATGATAATAAGATCTGTTGACATTTTTTTAATCTGCTTTGCTTGTTGACATTAAGGTTATTCTGCTGTATTGACATTTAGGTCATTATAAGATTGTTGGATTGATTACAAGTGAAAATGACAGTGATTACTTGAACAATGTGATTAAGAAGTGCAGTGTAGTGATATTTCATATGAGGAAGTGAGGATTTGATCTGGTATATCCATTATAAAGCTGTGTTATAGAAATTTGACATTTAACTATTGCGTATCAGTAATAAAGAGGTGAAATGACATTTAACTATGTGTCTCCATCAATGTATCATTACAGTTATCAGTAATAATGCTGTATAGTAGGGATTGAAATATTGTGATGAATCTATGTGTATCAGTAATAAAGGTGTGTTATGACATTTAATGATGTATCCCATCAATGGATGATTACAGAATCAGTAATATAGCTGTATGTTTAATCTATGTGTATCAGTAATAAAGTGGTGTTATGACATTTAACGATGTATCACCATCAATGGATCTGGCTAAACTGCAGCACCTAAAGGGTAAAAATGGAGTGAGAAAGCCGCCACAGGACTTGGAGCTAGAGGTCGAGAAAAAACATAGGATAGCGCTGAGCTTTAAGTTGGATCATTGTTGGTTCTGTGGCAGGCCTATGACGCCATGCAGTAGGTAAGATAAAACATAGGATAGCTCTGAGCTTTAAGTTGGATCATTGTTGGTTCTGTGGCAGGCCTATGACGCCATGCAGTAGGTAAGATAAAACATAGGATAGCTCTGAGCTTAAAGTTGGATCATTGTTGGTTCTGTGGCAGGCCTATGACGCCATGCAGTAGGTAAGATAAAACATAGGATAGCTCTGAGCTTTAAGTTGGATCATTGTTGGTTCTGTGGCAGGCCTATGACGCCATGCAGTAGGTAAGAAAAAAACATAGGATAGCGCTGAGCTTTAAGTTGGATCATTGTTGGTTCTGACGTGGCAGGCCTATGACGCCATGCAGTAGGTAAGAAAAAACATAGGATAGAGCTGAGCTTTAAGTTGGATCATTGTTGGTTCCTTGGCATACCTATGACGCCATGCAGTAGGTAAGATTTTCTATCTAGGATGGTCTCTTGATAACTCAAAACCCAGACAACAAAGTTTCTGTTCACATCCTATGACTGGATTGAAGGATTTGTTGCTTTGCATTCCAGTCAACAAATTTTCCGTCATATTGGGACATTTTTTAGGGTTGATTCAGTATTATAAACAGTGAGGCTGAAGTGTCTTACTCAAAGACACAGTGCCTTCTTTGAGGCTAGAACCAGAGACCTTGATCTCAAGTTGAGCACTCTACCACCGAGCCACTAGGCTTGAATTGTCTCACAACCTATGAGGTTGTATATTAAAATGCATAATTTTGCTTTTGAGAAGTAAGCTGATCAGGAGCCAGACTGTTTTGAAAAACATAATATATCTGGGTATACCATGATAGTATAGTCTCATTATCCATATTTAGCCACTGAAGGGATAACTTACTCCATAATAACGCCTAAGTTTGACACTTTTGAAATAATGTATATGAAAATATTATGGAAAATGGAGCATTTGCTCTTTTGGAGCAAATGCTCCATTTCCCTTAATAGTTTCAAAAGTATTCAAAATTAAACTTAAATTTTATCTTTCTTGAATTTTTTCAATGTTAATTGTCTAAAAATAGAAAATGATGTCATGATCTAAAAATAGCCTATGGAGTAATAAAAGGTAGGTAAATACTCTACGGTAGCTTGGTGCTCTAAGATTTTAACACCGTCTACCTGACAAATGGTGTTGTCCACGATCAAACTAATTTGTCAGTTTTAGAGCATTCTGATCTGGGTCTCCACAGTATGCTGTAATCATTTCACACAAACTTCTACCTTTAACATGCAAATTAGAAATAGATATTAAGGCTTTGCCAATGTTTACAGACTACATTTGCAAACAGTTCTGACCCAAGAACAAATCTGACAATTTAGTTTGATTAAGAAAGATAACAAATAGTCCCTAGTCCCTGATCGGAGGAGCAGTCTGAGCTTAGTCTGAGGACTAGTTTTTTGGCACATATTTTCCTGCCCTGGAATTGAAAGAGTCAATAATTTAAAGTTGTAATGGCATAGAATGTTTGATTGGTTCTACAGTAACTGTTAAATCTGGTCAATAGGACTTGGAGTTTTATTTTGTATCGAAAATTCGAATAATAGGGAGGTAGACGTAAAAATATATAACCCCCAAAAATGATTATTAACATTTTCACCATATCAAACATACGTTTTGGGTGCGTAAAAGAAACATCTCAAGGAGATGTTTCTTTTACGCTCCCAAAACATATGTTTTTAAATAGACAGTTATTTAAACAGTTCATGAATAGGTCCTTTTATCTGAATCCAGCTAGTGTGCCCAAAATTAATTAGAAATAAGCGAGTATTTCGAAAATTTGGTGTTCAAATTTTCGAGGTTTTCCTGTATCTGGGTTGTATTATGCTCATTGGTAAATGTATATGTTGCTTTGCAGGTATTTACCTGTATTCCCGGTACTTCATAGAGTGGATGTGGTAGGTATTTTCATTTTTGTCGGTGCTAATACTATATAGAAAAACATGCCATATGCCAAAGGGACCATAGACTTCAATCATTTTTAAGTATTCAGTATGTGCATGGTGATTTATGTAAGCATTTAGGAATAGATTCGAGTACAGATCGAATACCTATTATCCGGATGCGTACTTGAATCTATTCCTGAATGCTTACATAAATCGCCATGTGAATGCTGACTACTTAAAAATGATCGAAGTCTTTAGTCCCTTTGACATACTGCATGTTTTTCTATACAGTATTAACACCAATATCTACCTTATCCGGGGGGAGCGCAGTGGCTCAGTGGTAGAGTGCTTGACTCGAGACCGAAGGGCCGCGGGTTCGAGCCTCACCGGCGTCACTGTGTTGTGTCCTTGAGCAAGAACATTAATCCTAGCTTAGTACTGGTTCAACTCAGGAAGACCCGTCCCTTTATAACTGAAAGATTGTTGATGGGGCGTAAAGAATCAAATCAAATACCACATCCGGTCTAAGAAGTACAGGCAAAATGCGTAAATACCAGCAAATTGACGTATACATTCCAAGTTTTCTATGTTTGCTTCACAGGGAGATAATGTTGTTTCTATTTGGGTATATTTTCAGCCTGAGTAGCGGGGAAGACCAAATAGAGAAATTACAGGAACTTGAGAGACTGTTAGCGCAGGCGCAGCACGACAAGATGAGAATTCTGGAGGACCAGGTATGTAAAAAAAAAAAGCATGTAATTCAGGTGAAGTAGAGGATGAAGAGCATTTTCTACTTAATTGCAGCCTTTATAAGCCATTAGGGCAAGTTCTGTGTTCAAAACTAGTAAAATTCAATCACCAATGTCTAAACCTTGAAATTATTCTCGATAATCATAACCATTACATTTTAAAAATGTCCTCCAATTTTATCGAAAAATGTCTTAATCAAAGAGAAACTGCCCTCTCTTAAATCATATATGTCTTAGAAGATCTTTCTAATTCAATATGTATTAGATCATAAGAAATCCAGTAGATATGAGGATAATTGTAATTAATATATATAATTGTTAGGGCAAATAAGAATGAATTCATAGATCAAAACATTAAGAATTGTGTCCTGACTACTATGACTCCCACATGCATAGATACTTCCATATGACTGTTTTTGTTTGTTTGTATTGGCCTTAACCATTTATTGTAGATGTGTTTATGCTAAAAAATCATTTGTCATTTGTAAAACCTGTGTAAAACTGCCACTCTCAAAAAGACCAAAAATTGGTTTTCAAGACCAATTATCGCTTAATGCAGGTCAAAAGGGGAGCATTCTGCAATACTTTCGACCTTCATTAAGCTACCATTTGTCAATAAGATTTTTGTTTTGTCTAAACCAGTAAAACCTGTGTAAAACTGCCACTCTCAAAAAGACCCAAAATTGGTTTTAAGAGGAATTATTGCTTAATGCAGGTCAAAAGTATTGCAAAATGCTCCAAAGGGATCATTCTGCAATACTTTATTCCTTCATTAAGCTACCATTTGTTATTAAGATCTTTGGTTTGTCTAAACTAGTAAAACCTGTGTAAAACGACCACTCTCAAAAAGACCCAAAATTGGTTTTCAAGACCAATTATCGCTTAATGCAGGTCAAAAGTATTGCAGAATGCTCCAAGGGGAGCATTCTGCAATACTTTTAACCTTCATTAAGCTACCATTTGTCATTAAGATCTTTGTTTTGTCTACTTTTGAGTGGCTGTTTTACACAGGTTTTACTGTATGTAACACTCATAGACACTGTTTGGTGCCGCATCTTTTTATGGAGTTTTAGAGTTATTTTATAGGGTTTAGTGGCTCAGTTGCAGGGTTGCCACGGTCAGGGAAAAAATTCCAGGTCCGGGAAAAGTCAGGGAATTTCATTTTCAGTCCGCGAAATTTAGAAGAAAAAAAAAGCTATGTTTATTGCTATGATGTCACTATAAATGTTTTGTAGTAGTATTATGGCCCATATGCCATCTGCGTATGACCAGGCCGCGTAACGCAGTTGGTAACATGTCTGGCAACAGATATGAGTCTGACTGCAGATCCAGGGGTCGCGAGTTTGATCCCGCCCCGGTCCCATACTTTCATGGAGATTGATCATGAAATAATTTCTACGGTCATTCTCCTTCCTTCCGCGAATCATTCAAGAAGGGTTGTTGTCAGTTACAAGCGAAAGTATGTGCACGAAGTGCTGGTTAACTGCTTGTTCAAGCTTGCCCAGGAAAAAAGTGTGGTTAGGTGAACTGACTGTCCCGCCATGACCATAGCTGTTGACTTGGGACATAACAAACCATCTGTGTATGGCCTGGGCAAAGCCATATTTAATAAAGTTCAGTTCAGTTTCGAAAAGTCAGGGAATTTCAAAATTTTCCAAAAAAGTTGCAAGTTAATAACAGGTTTCTGGAAATTTTATTTTCCAGAAGTTGCAATTAATATTAGAAAAGGAATGTTTCTGAACTTAAATTGCAAGCAATTTATGTTCAGAAACATTCCTTTTCTAATATTTATGGTTTGAGATTTTTCTTTTAAAGATTAAATTAGCAAGCATAAATATTTGTACAAAGCTTTTGGATCATCCATGGATGAAAATGGCTAAAATCCATCGTTCAGAAGGGTCTGGAAAATGGTCGAATGTCAGGGAAAAGTCAGTGAAAAGTCAGGGAATTTTGAAAAGGATATTGAGTGGCAGCCCTGAGTTGGTAGAGCGTTAGATTGGGGATCGATGGGTTGCTAGTTCGTGGCTCACCACTGGCGGAGTCACTGTGTAATGTGCCCTTGAGCAAGATACTTTATCCGCTGCTTTAACCACTGGCGGAGTCACTGTGTAATGTGCCCTTGAGCAAGATACTTTATCCGCTGCTTATGAAGACAGGAAATCATTCCAACATGACTGAAAAATTATTGACTGGGATGTAAAGCATGAAAACAAAATCTTTGTCAACTAAGCCAAAATTCTGATCAAGATCCAGACTGTTTCCACTCTGCTTGAAATTACATGCTTACCTGTATGGAATGCTGCAGGTTAACATAATATAAATTGGGGAGAAGTGTAGTACATAAAAATAGTCAGCATGAAAAGGGTTATAATTCGAAAAATTGAAATTCAAATTTTACGAATAAGGGATATGTAAAATGAAAAGAATCTGGCTGCATTGGTTAAAAAACTTTTTTTATGCTAAGCATGAGCTGAGCTTGAAATTTCAAGTGCTCATAAAACTAAAATGCTGAAAAATAAAGAGTTTTCTTGTTTTCAGACTCCCAGATGTTGTATAAATCATGCTTATAAATGTTAAAATGCCAATAATTGTTGGCATTTTAACATTTATGAGCTTGGTAAAATTCATGCTCAGTTGAGTTGAGCATGAAAAAAGTTTTATAACCTCAGTGTCAGGTGTCTGAACAGTTAGGGTAAATTCACATGGGATCATTCCTGAATTCAGGATTTTGAGGCCGACATTCTATCTCAATATGCTGAATAGTTAGGCAAGAGCTGGTGCCGATGTTATAAACTTTTTTCATGCTCAACACAACTAAGCATGGAATTTCAATTGCTCATAAAATCTAAAATGCTGAAAAATAAAGATTTTTCTTGCTTTCAAGCTCTCAGATTTTGTATTTATCATGCTCTTTAAGTTTTAAGATATCTGAATTTTGAGTTCAGGATTTTGAAAATTTTGAACTTTAACCCATGATATTTAGTCAGTATGTGTCAGAATAATGTTTATCACATGACGAAGCCTCTGGGAGTGATATATGCCATGCAATAAAATCCATAAACTACTAGTGGTTTACAGATTTAAGTAGAATAACTAATGATGTCCATTATAACATTGTGCAAAAATGTTTTGCGCCAAAAATGCATTTTTAAGTAATTTCAATGTCATGTGTGAAATAGAACCTAATATTTGTGCTCCTGTATTAAAACTATTATTGTATTTATTAAACTCGTTTGAAAAAACTCATTTAATAAAACATTAGCACTCATGTAAGATCCTCTATGTATTTCCAGGTGAAATCTCGAGAAGTGGAAATGTTAGCGTTACAGGAGGAAAGACATCGGCGAGAAGAGCTGGAGCGTAAACTCCACGAGGAGACACAGTTACGAGAGGAACTCGTCTCACAACAAATTAAATATAGAGAAAAACAAAAACAGCAGGTATATTGAAGTTCATGTGATTTTGGAACTTATCAGATATGAGCTGTGGCATAAGATTTCAAAGAATGTGGTATGTGCGACCAGCAAAGCCTCAGATCAGCCTGCGCATACGCACAGTCTGATCAGAGCCTTTGCTTGTCGCTTGAATATTCTATGAGTTTTAGTCTACTGACTGAACATAATAGCTTAAAAGGAGGCTGCACAGGCTCATCTGAGTCTACACTTGTCAAAATGCCACATTGTTGGAAATCACATGTCACAGCTCATATGATATGTGACCAGCAATGGCTCAGACAAACCTGCACATTCGGGCAGTCTTGGCAGAGCCTTCACTGCACCGACTTTGCCTATTTTACAAGATCATATATGGTCTTGTAGCCATTGACATGCCTCCATATGTTGTACACCCATTGAGAACTCCCAGGAATTCACACACCCTTTGCTTCCGTCAAATTCAATCCACTGTAGATTACTACAAATACTCATTCTATCCCCTCTCAATCGTGCAATGGAACCGGCTGCCAGCACACATAGCACTTCTGCCCACCTTTGATTCATTTAAGAGGGCAGTGTGCACAGTCAGTCACCCAATGCCATAAATGTCAGTGTACTGTTTTTAAACTTTTTAGCCTATCACTGTCAGCCTGTTTCTGACTTTTAACATTTTAACCCTATCATCTTTTATCCCACTCCAACTAACAAATCTTATGGGAACTTTTTATTTTTAAAAGCATTTCTTCCACTAACACCGCACTGACGCGCACCTGCACGTAATCTCCGAGAGGGGGTGATGCAGTAGAGATAGATAGATAGATAGATAGATAGATGTACACACCAAGTAGGAACATGATTATGTTGATGTTCAAAGATTCTTTTTATTTTTTATAAATCTAAGAAATAATGGAGATGCCCCATTGCCCCAATCTAAACAGAGAAGTAGTTAATAAGTAAATGTCAAGTTTTGCTTGCAAAAATGTAACTGAAGGGAAACTAATTTAGGGATCAAACATATTTTTTCATGCATTAATTTTCGCCATGTTAAAAATCAAGGGTGAAGTCTGAGATTTTCAATGTTCAAAAATAATGTTTGATTACTAGCTATTATCACATAAATTCCTAGAAATATTCACTAAAATTTGTGAAATTGTCACTGTCTCACAGTTGATACCAGTAGTTTTTTACCTCCGCATCCTGCATCTTTTACTCATAATTTTGTCTCTTGGATGCAGTCTTGAATTTAGCAAGTCCCAGGATGCAATGGTCTTGATTTCAGCAAGTCCCAGGATGCAATGGTATTGCAGTCTTGTCATAGTGATCTGGACTCATACGTTTGCAGTTGGACCCATTGATATAGGAAACAGCGAGTCCCAGGATCCATAAAAGCCAAATGAATCACTGTGATACGAGGGTCATCCAATAAATATATTTTGAAGAGTCACAGGATGTAAATGTATTTGTTCCCTGATGATTGTTTTATCTTGACAGACAGTGCTGACCCCGATGGAATGCAGCATTATTCATCATTTTATCTGGGTTTACACTGCCAAAGTAACTACATATTTCATGTGAATCATCTGCTAGCAAAGTATTCACTTTAATTCACCACAAATCAAAACATACACAGATACTGTCATCATTCGTGCTTTATTTCTTTGAATGTCATTACCGACTTGTCATTTGCTGATAAATTTTACCAACAGATTGGACCCAGGTCCGGTTTGACAAAATGTTAAGGCCTGATATGGATCTAAACTGTTTGACACTGGTGGTATTCCTAAAAGAATTTATTTTTGAAAAAAAAAAAAAAAATATCAAAAGGCGACAAAAAAGCATGCAAAATTAACCAGCATGCAAAAAGTACAGGGTTACGGTTTCATTTTAAGAGCCAGTTCCTAAAAATTCCCTACTTATTGCATATGCAAGCAGTGAAGGCTCACATAATCCTGCGCTTAGTGCAGTCTTACCAGAGCCTCCACCCACCGCTTGCCCCAAAAATGCTAAATTTTACACTCAAACTGTTCGTTAATCCTTACCCTTTGAATTCTGGAAACCTCTATACAGGTACTTTGGCAAACAGCCGAGACCCAGATGAAATGCAGCATAATGCTGCATTTCATCAGGGTCTGCACTGTTTGCTAAGATTAAAACAACTGTCAGGAACAGAAATTCATCATAATTTAGAAACTTTTACCTGTGCCCCCTTAAAATACAAAATGGGCAATCCCATACTTATTGTATCAGTATGTTTGGGAAAATCCATCAGAATACAAAGGGTTAAGTGGCTCATATGTTCATACAGGACTTTAGTTAAGAGTGTGTAACGAAAATTTAATTTTCTTATTTCTCAACCAAAACATATGTTGTGGGTACTCAAAAGAACCGTCTCAATGAGAAGGTTCTTTTGAGCACCTTAAACATATGTTTAAACTGATGGGTAAGACAATATTTACATTTTTACGCTGAAAATTTTTGTTTATCTAAACCTGTGTTCATATGTTTTCAATTTCAGGCACGTCCACTGACACGCTACCTACCAGTTCGGAGCCAAGAGTTTGATTTAAAAGTTCACATAGAGACTGCCGGGCACCATCTGGATATGTGCCCCCATGTGACTGTGAACGGCACCAGCTGTCGGGGATTCTTACACAAAATGGGAGGTAAAATAAAAACGTGGCATAAACGTTGGTTTGTGTTCGACAGACTCAAGAGATCTCTAGTGTATTACACGGACAAAACGGAAGCGAAAGCCAAAGGAGGCATATACTTCCAAGCCATAGAGGAGGTGTACGTAGATCATTTACGGACAGTGAAAAGCCCGAATCCCAAATTGACTTTCTGTGTTAAGACGTTCGATAGGACATATTTCATTGTGGCGCCGACACCAGAGGCGATGCGGATATGGATTGACGTTATTTTTACGGGTGCTGAGGGCTATCAGCAGTTTTTGTAGCAACGTGAGGCCTAAGATAAAAAAAATAGTTTTTGTTTGCCATTTCCATCTACCCAGAAATTTTACCCCTACTAAAAAATTAGGTCAAGGTCACCAAAATCTAATCATTTATTAAGGTCCCACCAATGATGTATCTTTGCCAGTTTCATTTGGAATGAAACTGTCACAGATACATCATTGGGAGGACCTTAATAAATGATTATATTTTGGTGACCTTGACTTAATTTTCAAGGTCAGTAGGGTCATATAACTGTTTGAAGTGGATGAGGGGGACATATGTTTTTTTTTGAAAACTCCATCTGGTTTGTACTTCTTATGCCTGCCTTTTGAGCAAAAAGCTTTTAATGGCTTTTGCTCAATAGGCTGACCTGAGAAGTACAAAAATATGTGGCTATAAAATGTTAAAGGTAGGAAAACTCATTATGTCTTTCTATTCATCTCTGATTTGCTTATATTTTTGGTTTACATAATATTAAATCAGGAGCTTGTCTCTTAGTACAGTAAAACCTGTATTAAGCAGCCACTCAAAAGAAGACCAAAACAAAGGGGTTTCAAGACCAAAAATTGCTTAATGCATGTCAAAAGTATTGCAGAAATGCTCCCATGGAGCATTGGGCAGTACTTTTGACCTGCATTAAGGTACCACATGGCTTTAACACCTTTGTCTTGTCTATTTTTGAGTGGCTGCTTAAGACAGGTTTTACTGTGATCATTTGTGTTTAAATATATAAAAAAAGCAACAAAAAAGCTATCTTCCTACCCATCTCGTAAATCTCCCAGTAGAAAGTGAGTGGCAAACCAAATTTTTTTTAAGCATGGCCTGACAGAAAGTGCTTTTAGTTATCAGAAACCGGGAGAGCTTTACATTTTGTTACTTAATCGATCATTTTATGTGCATGAGATTTCGATACTTATTGTGTCGACAAGCATCTAAGGTCCTGCTGAGTCTTGATATGGGCAGACTGGCCATGACCTTCCCTGCTCGCATATGGGCCTCGTCGCGAAAAAACCTGTCCTCGGGGTTTCCGACAAAGTGAGATTCAAACCAGCCTGCTCAGGTACAGGTACAAGCTAGAAAAATGAAATTTCGCTCATAGCAACTCTAGATATGATACTTTTCAATAAGCTAAAAACAGAGGCGCTGATCAGTCTGTGCTGATAAACAGGTTGGTCTGCCCCTTTGTGTTCACAACCCCCCAAAGACAGGTTTTCTTGCGTCAAGGCCCATATATAAAGTATGGATGTATTTCAAAGCCCAGGCCAAAATTTAGATCTATCTTTCTGGAAATGTCTGCATGGGCATTTATCACTGGCATATGGGCATATTTGATAAGTACCTAAATTTCATGTTTGGGCTCATATTCAGTGTGTAGCTATGACCATGGAGGCACTACATGTATCTTAACCCTGTGTATTCTGTAAACCCTCCGAATATGTATTTGGCAAGCAGAGAAGACCCATATGAAATGCTGCATAATGCAGCATTTCATATGGGTCTACGCTTTTTGCTAAGGTCAAAACATTTTTCAGGGATAGAAATACATTATAATTTGGAAATTCCTACCTGTGACCCCCCAAAATATATGGGGCGCAATGCAAGAAAACCTGTCTTCGGGGTAAATTCCGACAAAATGAGATTCAAACCAGCCTGCTCAGCTACTAAGGCAAGCTGGAAAACTGAAATTTTGCTCGTAGCAATTCGAGAGATGATACTTTCCGATGAGCGAATTACAAAGACGCTGATCAGTCTGCGCGGTCTGCGGCTTTGTTGGTTACAACCCCCCAAAGGCAGGTTTTCTCACGTCGAGGCCCATATAATCCTTATTGCGTTTATATGCATGGGAGAATCTATTAGAAAACAAAAGGTTAAAATGTTATAACTGAAATGCTGTTCTAGAAAGCTGTGCTTGCAGCTCAAGTTTTGTTTGTAATAGTTTGGAATTAAACCCAGACAAAAGTGAAAAAAATGTTATCTGTATTTTGTTTACTACTAGAAAAAATAAGATCAATCAGAAAAAATATATATACTGTAAACTGTCAAATTCCACCTGAGTGTGAAACTTTTTTTTATAAAAAACATATCTGAAATATTATGAGATGCCATTAATCATTTTTATAGAAAGAGTTATCTGTTCTTGTATCTACTTTGTACAAAAAAATATATCAATTTTCGATCAAATGTGACATTATGCTCTTTAAATTTGACATTGGCATAACTTTGGTTTTTGGACTTTTTTTGTTGTTTTTTTTAGAGTTTTCACATCTGCTAAACCTATGAGCCGCAACATGAGATCTTCAACAATGTGGTATGTGTGACTAGCAAAGCCTCAGCTCAGCCTGCGCATACGCACAGTCTGATCAGAGCATTTTCTTGTCGCTTAAAAATACTATGAGTGCTACGCTACTGAACAAAAATAATTTGGAGTTTCTAAGCTTAAAAGGAGGCTGTACAGGCTCGTCTGAGTCTACATATGTCAAAATACCTCATGGCTGGAAATCACATGTCGCGGCTCCTATGTATTTATAAGCGGAGTGGAAGTCAGTCTTAATCTTGAAGAGAAGCCAGCTGATCTGAATTCAAACTATTCCAAAACAGGATGTATAGTATTCTGGTTTTACATGGTAAAGGTAAATAGTCTGCAGGGGATGTTCTGCCCATCTCTAGGGGCCAAATCCCAATCGAAAATAGCCACCTTTTCCCCATGTCTGATTTTCCCAATTACTTTTTTTCTGCTTTTTTTTTGTAGAGACCACTACTACTTATTGGAAACAATGACCCATTTCAGACTGATACTAAAACACTTTGGCTTAAGTGGTATGCTTTACATAATTAACAATCTAAAATAACTTGCTTTGAGGATATAGTTTGCTACCCTTGTTATGTTCTATGCCGTTAATTTCTCCCAATTTGGATGTTAAGTCAATAAAAAAAAATCAATTTTGGCCAGGGGCCTTTTCCCAAAATTGCTGGAAAAGCCCTGGACATCATGATTTTAAAGGTTGATACAGTTCAATTCAGTCTTGTTGCAGATTTTTGAAAAACTAAATAAAAAAAATTGAAGGCATACTGTAACAGTCACTTTTTTTCTTTTCTTTTTTTTTTCAAGTCCTAGATTTTGCCAAATTTTATGAAATAGCAACTGTTTGCATGCTGTGCAATTCTTATTTTTGGTTGGTTGGTTTTATTGCTTTACGTCCCAAGTCAACAGCTATGGTCATTGGTTATTTTTGATGTCTGCTTATTTTTGTATAAACAATCCCAACAAAATATTGAAAAAATAATATTTTTGGAATGCCATCAGAGTGTCAAACAGTTTTATTCAGATCAGATCAAACATTTAGTCTTGCCTGATTCCGCTCAAAAAATTTGCAAAGGTAATCTATCAGCAGACAACAAAAGTCAGCACTTGCTTTGGACAGAATTGGCTTTTTGCCTACTAATGTTTTCTGTTGATAACCTTTGCAAGCAGTTTGGACCCAGATCAGGCCTGGTAAAACATTGGGACTGACCTGGATCCAATTATCCAAACTGTTTCACTCTGATGGTATTCCTGAAACAAATTTTCATAGCAAGCTAAGGGTTCGACAGTTTTCTCAACAGAAATTATTTAAGCTAGCACATGGTTGTCGTTGAAAGCCACCGATTGTGTCTTTATGTTAGTGAACTGTGAATTGTGTCCCTGAATTGTAAAATAACTAGGCTGATAACCATACCTGTGAGGGTATGCTGAGCATACCCTCACAGGTATGGTTGTCAGCATGATTTTGAATTTTAAAAGATAAAGGAGCATGTTAGGTGAGTGCTGAACTCGTGAACAAGAGGTTGTGGATTTCAGTCCAACTGTCAGTGCAGTGATATGTCCTTGAGCAATACACTTTCATGGGTGAAAGTTTTCAAGATTATTCCTGAATTCAGGATTTTGAGGCCGACTTTCCATAGAAAGTCAGCCTCAAAATGCTGAATTAGGGAGACTTTAATAGGGTTTCTTATTTATATACAGTCTGTCTAAAGACAATTAACCATTTAAACTTAAAATAGTGAATATTTAGAGGGCATACTGCAAGTTTTAAGATTGGAGTTTCAAAAGTTCAGGATTTTGGACATTTTGAACTTTCACCAAGTACTTTACCCTCACTGGTTACCAGTAGAACTGGTTTATTAGGAACTGACTGAAAAGCTGTTCAAGAAAAATACTCTGTGTTAAAACTAAAACCAATGTTTTATATTATATATCTAATAGGCTATAAATAGTTATATAGCTTTGCATGCCATATTCAGGGCCTAGCAGATACTGGTTCAACCAAACATGAATATCATGTAATTTTATATTGTATCAAATAAGCTATAAATAGATATATCATAAGATGTTACTGTTATTCACTGGGTAACATCATATAAATAATACTATGACCACACATTCATAACATGTTTGGCGGTAACAAGTAACGTTCTGGCGATGTTCTTGACAATGCTAATTTTTGTTGAAATAAATGATCTTTGACGGCGAATAAATTGCATTAAAAAGATCATATGAGCCATGACATGAGATTTCCAACAATGAAGTTTGTGCACCCAGCAAAGGCTTAGACCAGCCTGTGCATATGCGCAGTCTGATCAGAGCTTTTGCTAGTCAATTTAATATTCTACAACTGTTAAACTACTGACCGTACATCATAAGAAGTTTCTAAGCTTAAAAGGAGGCTGCACAGGCTCGTCTGAGCATACACTTGTCAAAATGCCACATTGTTGGAAATCACATGTCATGGCTCAAATATGATAAATAGAATCATACACCTGTGATCATTTCTTATTGAATGTATTAGGCTCACAGAATGCTTGTTTAATAAATTTCATATGAAACGATGACAAGTGTAAGATCCTCTATATATAGTAATGCATAACATACCCAGGACTTAGCAGATATGGGCCATAGCATACCTTCATCCAGGCATGACTGAAATCTTGTTGAAGAAGCAAACTCTTGAGTTATAGAGACTAAAAACAGTTGCTATATTGTATATTTTATAAGCTATATATATACATGATAGGGGGTTCAAATTTACAAAAAGGGTTTGATTTGTTGATTATGCCTGATTATTTATTCTGTATTATGTTTTCCCAAATTTTTCTAAAAATTCTCCATGAAAATGAAATAATTTTCCCTCAAAGGGGGTTTCGAGCAACCACCTGAACACCCTCTGGTTCCGCCACTGCTCAGTCAGTGGACTGCATGGTGCATTTCATACTCAATATGGATTTGTCATGTAGGTGAAAAGCTGTGTGGATCCTGATCAGCTGGCTTCCTCAGAAGCCAGCTGATCTGGATCTACACTGTTTTCCAAAAATAGTGTTACATTTTTGAAAGATTTATGCATGATGACTGCTTATTATGGTTAATATGGTTGTTAGCAAACGGATGCCTGTTGTTGTTCCTTATTGGGATATTTAAATGAATTTGGCTGTCCTCTAGTAATGAACGATTTCAACATTGCACAGCTGAAAAAAATTATGCATGATAAATGCTTATTATGGTTAATATGATTGTTAGCAAATGGATGCCTGTTGTTGATCATTATTGAGATATTTAAATGATTCTGGCTGTCCGCTAGTAATGAACTATTTCAACATTGCACAGCTGACAGTGTTTGTTCATGTTTATGTGCTTTTATATGTAATAAAAATATGAACTGCAGAATCTGTGATGTTTTATATGATATCTTTCCCAAACTTTTTATCATACCCTTTCTAGACAAAAGGAATCTTCATTCTAGTTTTAAGGAGTACAGCGCCTCAGTTGTAGAGTGCTTGGCTTGGGTTTGAGGGGTCAAGCCTTACCGGGAGCACTGTGGTATGTCCTTGAGCAAGTCCTCTGCTTATTACTGGACTGAAATTTTTTTGAATCATTGGTCCATTAAGGAAATTTTATTTGAGTAAAATTTTAATTATTTTCTTACCCATTTATTCAAACATGTGTTTTGGGTGCTCAAAAGAACCATCTCATTGAGACGGTTCTTTTGAGTACCCACAACATATGTTTTGCATGAGAAATAAAGAAAATAATCTTCCAATTTGCACTCTTATCTGGAGGCCTGTTGTATAAGGTAGGGATTCAGGGATGTAAAGTATCAACACAAACAAACAAAATCATTCCAGATTCATCTCATTTATTAATCCCCTGCCGCAAAGCGAAAGGGGTGCATTAGGAATGCCCGTCAGTCTGTCCGTAACACTTTCGTGTCTGCTCCATATCTCCTGAACCCTTTGATTGATTTTCATTAAACTTACTCATATGTTCCTCTTAGTAAGATGATGTGCAGAGCACATGACCCAGCGAGCTAGACTCAAGGTCACAGGTCAAGGTCAAAGGATTTACCCTTGAATTTCGTGTCAGCTCCATATCTCCAGAACCCTTTGATCGATTTTCATGATACTTCACTCATATGTTCCTCTTAGTAAGACGGTGTGCAGAGCATATGACCCAGCTACCTAGACTCTAGGTCACAGGTCAAGGTCAAAGGATTTACCCTTGAATTTCGTGTCCGCTCCATATCTCGAGAACCCTTTGATTGATTATCATGATACTTCACTCATATTTTCCTCTTAGTAAGATGGTGTGCAGAGCATATGACACAGATATCTAGACTCAAGGTCACAGGTGAAGGTCAAATGATTTGCCCTAGAATTTTGTGTCCCCTCCATATCTCCTGAACCCTTGAGCCGATTTTCATTAAACTTTACCCAAAGATTCCTTTGAGTAAGATAAAGTGCAGAACCTATGAATCGGCTATGCAGACTCAAGGTCAAGGTCACAATTCAAGGACATGTGATTTAACCTTCAATTTGTGTCTGCTCCATATCTCCTAAACCGTTTGAACTAGTTTCATTATTCTTCATTCAAATGTTCCTCTTAGTGAGACAGTGTGCAGAACCAGTGACTCAGCTACAAAGTCTCAAGGTCAAGGTCATAGGCTTTACGCTTGAATTTTGTATCCACTCCATTTCTTCTGAACCCTTTGAAGGATTTTAATAAAGTTTTGGTCAAATACTTATCTCATTAAGGCAGTGTGCAGAGCCCTTGACTCAACTACACAGACTATGGATCAAGTCCATATCTCAGGAACCTTTGAAAAAATTCAGTTAAATTTTAATCAAATGTTTATCTGGGTGTGACGGTATGTAGAACCAAGCTTTATCATATGACGCCGCGTCTGGGAGTGAAATAACGCCATGCAATAAAATCGATAAACCACACGTGGTTTATAGATTTACAGGAAACGTTATGCCGTCCATAACAACGTTGCGTACATAATGACAAAATTATAACGTTTTTACGCCAGAAATGAGATTTCAAAGTTTTTGTCATATGATAAATAGAATCTAACATTCGTGCTCTTGTTTTACTGAATTCATTAAACTCGTTGCGAAAAAGAGATAAAATGCTCGGCAAGCCTCGCATTTTATCTCTTTTCCCCAACTCGTTTAATAAATTCAATAAAACATGAGCACTCATGTAAGACCCTCTATCTCTGTCATTCCATTCCTTGTACAACAAATCGTTACACATAAGTGACTGTCTACTTGCGGCGGGGGATTAAAGCTGTCCTTCAGACTGCACTCTTGTTAAGTTTTGGATGGCCCATTGGTAATACAGTAACACCTGTCTTAAGCGGCCACTCGAAAAGAAGACCAAAATTGGTTTTCAAGACCAATTATCGCTTAATGCAGGTCAAAAGTATTGCAGAAATACTTTCGACCTTCATTAGGCTACCATTTGTCTTTAAGACCTTTGTTTTGTCTATTTTTGAGTGGCCGCTTAAGACAGGTTTTACTGTAAAGGGATCACAGGTTAAATTTTTCAAATTACATTGTGTTTCTGTTCCTTGGCATGACCCCAATGTCTTGAAGACATGGGAAATGTTTTCAGGATTATTTCAACATTCTGTGATGATAGGCCAGATAGGCAATCAAGGTACACAAGCAGATGAGAGAGCAGATGAAAATTGTCATGAATGGTGGGAAAAGGTTGAACTGCGATTAGTTAAGTTGCCATCGCTACCTTCATTATTCTAGGCTGTCGTCGTACAAAGGCCCAGATCAGACTACTCCTTCAGGAGTGGGCTCTGTTTGTCCAGGCTTATCTGTTTAAAATTTAAACCAATAACCAAGGGACATTGGCAAACAACGCAGATCCAGATTAGACACTGATAATGCTGCACCTGATTAGGGCCTGCGCTGTATACTAACGGAATGTTCTATATGTGAATTTTAATAACATTGAAAAAAAAACACTTGATAACCCTAAATTCTCTTTGATAAGGTAAATAACAGTAAAAGGGTTAACATTAACTTATTTAAGTCAAAATGTCAATTTGACTTCAAGTTAATGTTACCGTTTTACTATTATTCATGACAATTGTCATCTAGCTGCTCTATCATCTACTGCTACACTTTAGAAGTCTATATATTACAAACAATATGGGCCCAGATTAGGAGCAGAGTGACCAGGGTTCATAGTGTTTGCTTCCATGACCAAAATTAGTCTGGAGTTCATCTGACGTAAAACACAGACGTTTTCTGGACAGAAAAGTATCAATAGCTATAGGATAAGGGTTATTGATACATAGATGAGTCGCGACATGAGGTTTTCATTAATGTGGCATGTGCGACCAGCAAAGGCTCAGACAAGCCTGTGCATACACGCAGTCTGATCAGAGCCTTTGCTTGTCACTTGAATATTCTATGACTGTTAAGCTACCAACCGAGCAGCATTCGGAGTTATTAAGCTTAAATTAACAGGAAGCTGCATATGAGTATTATTCATGTCAAAATACCACATTGTTGGAAATTTCATGTCCCGGCTCAAATACTGTTTATTTTAGTGCTTTGCTTCTCAGTTGCAATGCTGAAACTGAGCATTTTGTCTTCTGTAGTGTTGCCATAGCTACTGCCATTGTTCTAGGCTATTGTCATGCAAATTACCTCAATTAACGACAATTAGGGGTAGTTATCATCTATTATGGGCAAGAGTCTGAGATTTACACCATGATTGACCATTTCTTGAGAAAAGGAAAATACAGTAACCATTTGGCCATGGGTGGGAGGGGGTGGGTGCTCTTTCAAAACAATTTAAGCGAGTTTGTGGAAATACCACCAAAAATTGTTTTCTTACTGCAAACCCTCAAAGCAAATTTTAGTTGTGTGTCCACACAAATTAATCTGCAAAATGTGTACAACGTACATTAAACTTGACCTCACTATAATACAACCACATGCACACAAATATTGTCCAACTATATTCTAGAATCCATGAGCCCTTTGCCAACCAAAGGCCAGAACACTTAATTAAAAATAGTGAGTATGATCAGGAAATACCACAATCACAAATAAGCCTGGACAGATAAGCCTGGACAAATAATATAATAATTTTTACCATCATGAAAACGGCCTTGAAATAAAAATGCATGCACACATGTTTCATCAAAATCAGTCCATAAATACTGTCTCTAAGTCTTAAAATCCTAAGCCAACCAAAAGCCAGATCACTTAATATGGGTATTCCCACTTTTGATCATGACCTTGAAATAAAACGTGGTTTCATCAAAATCAGTAAATAGTCTTGAAAATCTAAGCCAAATTCCAGATCATTTATTGTGGGTATCATTTTCCCTATTATTGAACATGACCTTGAAACAAAGCAACATGCACACATGTTTCAACAAAATCAGACCTTAGTCTTAAAGCCAACCAAAGGCCAGACCACTTAATGTGGGTATAATTATCCCATCATTGAGCATGGCCTTGAAATAAAATGACATGCACATACGTTTCATCAAAATCGGTCCATAGATACGGTCTCTAAGTCTAAAAACCTATGCTGACCAAAGGCCAGATCACTAAATGTGGAGGTGTATAACTTTTTCATCAGTGAAAATGGTCTTAAAACCACATGCAAAACAGTGAATGATGAATATTCTTATATTTCAAACACTTTTCGCTTTCTGTTCTTAAATGAAATGTTGGCAATCAAGGCTGGATTTCGTAAAATACTTTTCAGAATAGCAAACAGGGAAGACCTTGATCAGACTGCTTCTTCAGAAGCAGTCTGATCTGGGTCTGCACAGTCTGTCTAGGCCTTTTTTGCATGATAATGTTCGAAATTTTTAAGAATTATCTGAATAAGTTTTGTTACAACTGTCTTCAGAAATGTTTGCAAAATACACACAAAATAAGTAACCGTGATATTGGTAGATTTACTCTTATCATATGACATCGCGTCTGGGAGTGAAATACCGCCATGCAATAAAATCGATAAACCACTAGTGGTTTATAGATTTACCGGAAACGTTATGACGTCCATAACAACGTTGTGTACATAATGACAAGAGTATAACGTTTTTACGGCAGAAATGAGATTTCAAAGTAATCTTAATGCCATATGATAAATCTAACATTCGTGCTCTTGTTTTATTGAATTTATTTAACTCGTTGCGAAAAAGAGATAAAATGCTCAGCAAGCCTCGCATTTTATCTCTTTTCCCCAACTCGTTTAATAAATGCAATAAAACATGAGCACTCATGGAAGATCCTCTATTTCTATTCCCTCTTCTATAGGTTTACAATGGAAATATAGGTGCACTTTACCAATGCATTCAAGAATGAGCTGACATCTTTTAAAAAAAGAATTGTGAAAGGTTCGACTCTTGCTACACTCGCAGAAAATTTACAAAAATTAAATGAAAACCTGTGTAAACTTAATATTGTACTGATTTAGGCAAATGAGCCAGTACATGAGATTTGGGTAATTATCACACTGTCAAGAAACGAAGACTCATGTGACGCTTTTAAGAAAGGGACTAAAATCTCATATGATAGCTTGATAGGCTCATAGACGACAAGTGAAGGTTCAAATCGGATTACAAATCTGTTAATGCACTCAAAGTATGCTGTTGATCCAGGATTGTTAGGCATTCACGTTTAAAGATTTGTTCAGTGCATATGCGACAGTTTCTGGGAAGTCTGCTCAGATGTGCCTGCTCCTTTAACGTACACTGGAAGCACATAAGATGAGTACTCATATCTCAAAAGGTGGCTCAAGCAAACAACAAGCAAAAGTTCAAATGAGAAATTCAGTATTCATCGGCACTTTCTCAATAAAGCCTTCATTGTCGCACAGACATAGTATTAAGCTGGTAAACACCAAACTTCAGGATCATTGCGCATTCACATATAAAAAATGATTTAACAGATGAGCCGTGACATGTGATCTCCAAGAATGTGGCATTTTGACATGTGCAGACTCAGACGAGCCTGTGCAGCCCCCTTTTGAGCTTAGCAACTCTAAGTGATATTCAGTGAGTAGCTTAACACTCATAGAATATTCAAGCGAGTAGCAAAGTCTCTGATCAGACTGCGCGTATGCGCAGGCTGGTCTGAGTCTTTACTGGTCACACATACCACATTGTTGGAAATCTCATGTCGTGGCTCACATATACAATGAGGACGTTTTGCGTGAGTAGCGAATGCTCTTGTGAAACTGGATAGATGCACAGGCTGGTCTGAGCCTTGGCTGGAAGCACTCGAGATAAGTTCTGAATTTGCTTTGTTTTATTGCTCTTGGGCATCAAGTGAAGGTTCAAACAAGCCTGCACATCTGAGAAGTCTCGATTGAGCCTTCAGGGTACGCACACTCAAAGTATTTAGTTATTAAACACAAAACTCCAGCACCATTGCGCAATCACATATAAATAATAATTCAACTCATACACAATGAGGACGTATTCCGCGAGTATCGAATGCTCTTGTGAGAATGGATAGATGCACAGGCTGGTCTGAGCATTCGCTGGAAGCACTCGAGATAAGTTCTGAATTTGCTTTGTTTTATTGCTCTTGGGCATCAAGGGGAGGTTAAAACAAGCCTGCACATCTGAGAAGTCTGGACTGAACCTTCACGGTTCGCACACACAAAGTATTTAGTTATTAAGCATCACAGCGCATTCACATTTAAATAATAATTCAACGCATATACAATGAGGACGTTTTCCTTTAGTAGCGAATGCTCTTGTGAGAATGGATAGATGCACAGGCTGGACTGAGCCTTGGCTGGAAGCACTCGAGATAAGTTATGAATTTACTTTGTTATATTGATCATGAGCATCAAGGGAAGGTTCAAACACGCCTGCGCATCTGAGAAGTCTCGACTGGCCTTCAGGGTTTGCACACACATGCTCAGTACCTGATAAGTGTGTGTTTTATTTTAAGCAATCGCACAATGGATATTGTCTTAAAGCATGGTTTTAATATTATGATGCGCACATAGGTTTAAGAAACGCTTAATATTTTAAATCTCGAGTTCAAAATATAGAATATTAATTTGGTGAGTCCAAAAGTAAAATATAATTGACGCAAATAATTGTTTCCATAAATTGTTTAAACGTTCAAAGGCATCAGGGAGTCAAACAAACCCTGAAAATATACAGAAAAAAATAAAGCCATTATATTTTATGATTTTGTTTTGAGCTTTGGCAGGGTTTGAACCCACGTGCTTTAGACCTGTAGATGGCTCTTGAGAAAGTTGATTTAACCCCTGAGCTATCTGGGCCTAGTAATCTATAGGATTAAAATTCCTTTAAATGGTATTTAAATGACTGATTGGTGTAAAGGGACATTACTCCATGAATAAGCAATTAATCTAGATATTACATTGATTTTCCAAGATACAATTTCACAATTTCATAGGCTCATGCTGCGTTGAATTTCTGATTATAAATAAAAGAAGCAAACATTCCAGGATGCTATTTTCATAATTACTTCATAAACAATAACCCTTCATATTTAATAACTATTGCATACTTCTTCTTTATTTAGATGGTCAACTCAGTAGTTTATTTCACCTTCGTGCACTCCTAGTGCAGTGCACAACGAGCCATGTTCTCATGCAGGCTCGTCAACAAGCGGATTCCTCCTATGGAGGATTCGCTAAGGTAGCTCCCTTTTCCCATTTTTTTTTAATTTTTTTTTATCTCAGTTTCCTGTGGGGTTCCCTGTTTTTTTAGCATGGGTAGGTGTTATAGGATGTTCTCCACTAGATGGGGACACCACACCAGGGTAACGCCAGTCAATACTGGCATTCAGTAGGAGCCCAAGCTATTTATGGTGGATCATAACACCTGTCATCAGAAATGTTTGCAAAATACAGGCAAAAATGAGTATCTGTGATATGGGTAAATTCGCTCTTCCATACAGGTTTACTATGGAAATATAGATTCACTTTTCACTATATTCAAGAATATGTTCTGATTTTTTTAGATATATTTTTGTGAAAGGCAGGTGATTGTTTGATTCTGTTGCTACACTCACAGAAAATATACAAACTATAAAAACCTGTGCAAACTAAATGCTGTACGGATTTAGGCAAATGAGCCAGCACATGATATTTGGGTAATTATCACACTGTCAATCAACGGAGACTCATGTGAGCCATTGCTCATGGGTATATTTGCAAGTGCCTTTGCTACTCGCGCGCATTAAGTATGAATGTTGATGAAGACTCAGACTAATATTTAGACATCTAACCCTACTGAATACGTCAGCATGCGCATTAAAAGGAGGCAGGTGTGGTACTTGGTTGTATCGATTCCTGATCTTTGTCTTCTTTCTTACTTTGTGCGAAAAGTACCAAAAACTCATGCATTGGCCAAAATAGTATACGGTGTTCACCAAGGTGCCTTAATGGCAACATATCTATAAGTACACTGTATTTTCACTGCCCAAATATACTCTTACAGAACATATGGGACACCTGATAAGATGCTAGCGCTTTTTAGAGTGGCAAACATTGATGGCTCTTATGAGCCTGTGCATCAGAGCGCTCTTGCAAGAGCATTCACTGGTCTTATTTGGGCCTCCACGCGAGAAAACCTGTCTTTGGAGGTTTGCGAACAACACAGGCGCAGACCAGCCTGCGCATCCGCGCAGACTGATCAGCGCCTCTGTTGTTCGCTATTTTGAAAGTATTATATGCAAACTTGCTGCAGGTGAAATTTCAATTCTCTAGCTAGTCTCTGTAGCTGAGGAGACTGGTTTGAAACCCGCTCTGACGGAAACCCCGAAGACAGGTTTTCTCGCGACGATGTCATTTTTCTTACTGTAGACGATGATGAAGGTTCAGATAAAAAAGGAAATGTGGCAGCATCGAATAACTACACATGCATGTTTGAAGTTTTGCTTAGAAACTGTATGATCGGTATCATAATTTCATGGGCTGGTCATATATACTATGCTTTCAAATCAGTAGTAATTTGATTGAAACAATAGAGCACAATGCCAGCCTTTCACAGCTAATCAGGATTTGCGTTGAAAACCGAGTGGAAATGACCTGGATATGCAATAATCTCTTCAGTGTGGTTGCTGTCCGTTCTAAGGTGGCGATTCTCCTGTTGTAAGCATGAGTTTTGTGTCTGGTTCTAGCTTTTAGATGTAGGCGCAGAGCTTTGAGTGTTTTCCATGGACCTCCATTATAGCTTTTAAGTACACTGTTGTTCTCACAACCCTTAAATCACAATGCATCTACCACAGAATTAAATGTTAGACCAAGTTTAATCAATAAACAAAAAAGAGATATCCTCGCATTTTTTCTGCTTTTTTGGCCCCTGAACGAGGTTATCATACATGGGAGAAACATTTTTTAAAACACATTACCAAGAAGGAATGTCCGTTTTTCTTAGTCACACAGGTGAACTAAATCATCATAACCACTGAGATGTTGCTCGAAAGATTGCAGCAATATGGGTTGTTTTCCATTTATTTATTATTGACAAATCACAGAATACTCTTTAATATAGTTCTGAGCTTACACCCACCTTTTCAGACAATCACTGTCCTTTTTACATTTTATGGCTCTGTGGTCAAGCTTTTACTTTGTTTCCCTCCAGTTTGGTAGACGCCTCGCTGGGCATAAGGAGAGCTTATTGTTTTGCTTGTTGCGTGTGTCTTTTCCTCTTGGTGTTGTGGGTTGGTCTGTGATGCGTTTTTGTGTTCAGTGCATATGCGACAGTTTCTGGAAAGTCTGCTCAGATGTGCTGGCTCCTTTGAGCGTACACTGGGCGAACATGAGATAGGTACTCAAATCTCATAAGCTGGCTCAAGCAAACAACAAGCAAAAGTTCAAATGAGAAATTCATTATTCATTGGCACTTTCTCAATAAAGCCTTCATTGTCACACAAACATAGTTTTAAGCTAGTAAACACCAAACTTCAGGATCATTGCGCTTTCACATATAAAACATGATTAAACACATGAGCCGTGACATGTGATCTCCAAGAGTGTGGCGTTTTGACATGTGCAGACTCAGACAAGCCTGTGTAGCCCCCTTTTGAGCTTAGAAACTCTAAATGATATTCACTGAGTAGCTCAACACTCATAGAATATTCAAGCGAGTAGCAAAGGCTCTGATCAGACTGCGCGTATGCGCAGGCTGGTCTGAGCCTTTGTTGGTCGCACATACCACATTGTTGGAAATCTCATGTCGTGGCTCACATATACAATGAGGACGTTTCGCATGAGTAGCGAATGCTCTTGTAAAAATGGATAGATGCACAGGCTGGTCTGAGCCTTCGCTGGAAGCACTCGAGATAAGTTCTGAATTTGCTTTGTTTTATTGCTCTTGGGCATCAAGGGGAGGTTAAAACAAGCCTGCACATCTGAGAAGTCTGCACTGAACCTTCACGGTTCGTTCGCACACACAAAGTATTTAGTTATTAAGCATCACAGCGCATTCAAATAAAAATAATAATTCAACGCATATACAATGAGGACGTTTTCCTTTAGTAGCGAATGCTCTTGTGAGACTGGATAGATGCACAGGCTGGACTGAGCCTTGGCTGGAAGCACTCGAGATAAGTTATGAATTTACTTTGTTTTATTGATCATGAGCGTCAAGGGAAGGTTCAAACACGCCTGCGCATCTGAGAAGTCTCGACTGGCCTTCAGGGTTCGCACACACATGCTCAGTACCTGATAAGTGTGCGTTTTATTTTAAGCAATCGCACAATGGATATTTTCTTAAAGCATGGTTTTAATATTATGATGCGCACATAGGTTTAAGTAACGCTTAATATTTTAAGTCTCAAGTTCAAAATATAGGATATTAATTTGGTGAGTCCAAAAGTAAAATATAATTGACGCAATTAATTTTTTCCATAAATTGTTTAAACGTTCAAAGGCATCAGGGAGTCAAACAAACCCTGAAAATATACATAAAAAAATAAAGCCATTATATTTTATGATTTTGTTTTGAGCTTTGGCAGGGTTTGAACCCACGTGTTTTAGACCTGTAGATGGCTCTTGAGAAAGTTGATTTAACCCCTGAGCTATCTGGGCCTAGTAATCTATAGGATTAAAATTCCTTTAAATGGTATTTAAATGACTGATTGGTGTAAAGGGACATTACTCCATGAATTAGCAATTTATCTAAAATTTAGCAAAACCAAAGATATTACATTGATTTTCCAAGATACAATTTCACAATTTCATAGGCTCATGCTGCGTTGAATTTCTGATTATAAATAAAAGAAGCAAACATTCCAGGATGCTATTTTCATAATTACTTCATAAACAATAACCCTTCATATTTAATAACTATTGCATACTTCTTCTTTATTTAGATGGTCAGCTCAGTAGTTTATTTCACCTTCGTGCACTCCTAGTGCAGTGCACAACGAGCCATGTTCTCATGCAGGCTCGTCAACAAGCGGATTCCTCCTATGGAGGATTCGCTAAGGTAGCTCCCTTTTCCCATTTTTTCTTTATTTTTTTTTTTAATTTTTTCTTTATTTTTTTTTTTATCTCAGTTTCCTGTGGGGTTCCCTGTTTTTTTTAGCATGGGTAGGTGTTATAGGGTGTTCACCACTAGATGGGGACACCACACCAGGGTTAACGCCAGTCAATACTGGCATTCAGTAGGAGCCCAAGCTATTTATGGTGGATCATAACACCTGTCATCAGAAATGTTTGCAAAATACAGGCAAAAATGAGTATCTGTGATATGGGTAAATTCGCTCTTCCATACAGGTTTACTATGGAAATATAGATTCACTTTTCACTATATTCAAGAATATGTTCTGATTTTTTTAGATATATTTTTGTGAAAGGCAGGTGATTGTTTGATTCTGTTGCTACACTCACAGAAAATATACAAACTATAAAAACCTGTGCAAACTAAATGCTGTACGGATTTAGGCAAATGAGCCAGCACATGATATTTTGGTAATTATCACACTGTCAATCAACGGAGACTCATGTGAGCCATTGCGCATGGGTATATTTGCAAGTGCCTTTGCTACTCGCGCGCATTAAGTATGAATGTTGATGAAGACTCAGACTAATATTTAGACATCTAACCCTACTGAATACGTCAGCATGCGCATTAAAAGGAGGCAGGTGTGGTACTTGGTTGTATCGATTCCTGATCTTTGTCTTCTTTCTTACTTTGTGCGAAAAGTACCAAAAACTCATGCATTGGCCAAAATAGTATACGGTGTTCACCAAGGTGCCTTAATGGCAACATATCTATAAGTACACTGTATTTTCACTGCCCAAATATACTCTTACAGAACATATGGGACACCTGATAAGATGCTAGCGCTCTTTAGAGTGGCAAACATTGATGGCTCTTATGAGCCTGTGCATCAGAGCGCTCTTGCAAGAGCATTCACTGGTCTTATTTGGGCCTCCACGCGAGAAAACCTGTCTTTGGAGGTTTGCGAACAACACAGGCGCAGACCAGCCTGCGCATCCGCGCAGTCTGATCAGCGCCTTTGTTGTTCGCTAGTTTGAAAGTATTATATGCAAACTTGCTGCAGGTGAAATTTCAATTCTCTAGCTAGTCTCTGTAGCTGAGGAGACTGGTTTGAAACCCGCTCTGACGGAAACCCCGAAGACAGGTTTTCTTGCGACAATGTCATTTTTCTTACTGTAGACGATGATGAAGGTTCAGATAAAAAAGGAAATGTGGCAGCATCGAATAACTACACATGCATGTTTGAAGTTTTGCTTAGAAACTGTATGATCGGTATCATAATTTCATGGGCTGGTCATATATACTATGCTTTCAAATCAGTAGTAATTTGATTGAAACAATAGAGCACAATGCCAGCCTTTCACAGCTAATCAGGATTTGCGTTGAAAACCGAGTGGAAATGACCTGGATATGCAATAATCTCATCAGTGTGGTTGCTGTCCGTTCTAAGGTGGCGATTCTCCTGTTGTTAGCATGAGTTTTGTGTCTGGTTCTAGCTTTTAGATGTAGGTGCAGACCTTTGAGTGTTTTCCATGGACCTCCATTATAGCTTTTAAGTACACTGTTGTTCTCACAACCCTTAAATCACAATGCATCTACCACAGAATTAAATGTTAGACCAAGTTTAATCAATAAACAAAAAAAGAGATATCCTCGCATTTTTTCTGCTTTTTTGGCCCCTGAACGAGGTTATCATACATGGGAGGAACATTTTTTTAAAACACATTACCAAGAAGCAATGTCCGTTTTTCTTAGTCACACAGGTTAACTAAATCAACATAACCACTGAGATGTTGCTCGAAAGATTGCAGCAATATGGGTTGTTTTCCATTTATTTATTATTGACAAATCACAGAATACTCTTTAATATAGTTCTGAGCTTACACCCACCTTTTCAGACAATCACTGTCCTTTTTACATTTTATGGCTCTGTGGTCAAGCTTTTACTTTGTTCCCCTCCAGTTTGGTAGACGCCTCGCTGGGCATAAGGAGAGCTTATTGTTTTGCTTGTTGCGTGTGTCTTTTCCTCTTGGTGTTGTGGGTTGGTCTGTGATGCGTTTTTGTGTTCAGTGCATATGCGACAGTTTCTGGAAAGTCTGCTCAGATGTGCTGGCTCCTTTGAGCGTACACTGGGCGAACATGAGATAGGTACTCAAATCTCATAAGCTGGCTCAAGCAAACAACAAGCAAAAGTTCAAATGAGAAATTCATTATTCATTGGCACTTTCTCAATAAAGCCTTCATTGTCACACAAACATAGTTTTAAGCTAGTAAACACCAAACTTCAGGATCATTGCGCTTTCACATATAAAACATGATTAAACACATGAGCCGTGACATGTGATCTCCAAGAGTGTGGCGTTTTGACATGTGCAGACTCAGACAAGCCTGTGTAGCCCCCTTTTGAGCTTAGAAACTCTAAATGATATTCACTGAGTAGCTCAACACTCATAGAATATTCAAGCGAGTAGCAAAGGCTCTGATCAGACTGCGCGTATGCGCAGGCTGGTCTGAGCCTTTGTTGGTCGCACATACCACATTGTTGGAAATCTCATGTCGTGGCTCACATATACAATGAGGACGTTTCGCATGAGTAGCGAATGCTCTTGTAAAAATGGATAGATGCACAGGCTGGTCTGAGCCTTCGCTGGAAGCACTCGAGATAAGTTCTGAATTTGCTTTGTTTTATTGCTCTTGGGCATCAATGGGAGGTTAAAACAAGCCTGCACATCTGAGAAGTCTGCACTGAACCTTCACGGTTCGTTCGCACACACAAAGTATTTAGTTATTAAGCATCACAGCGCATTCAAATAAAAATAATAATTCAACGCATATACAATGAGGACGTTTTCCTTTAGTAGCGAATGCTCTTGTGAGACTGGATAGATGCACAGGCTGGACTGAGCCTTGGCTGGAAGCACTCGAGATAAGTTATGAATTTACTTTGTTTTATTGATCATGAGCGTCAAGGGAAGGTTCAAACACGCCTGCGCATCTGAGAAGTCTCGACTGGCCTTCAGGGTTCGCACACACATGCTCAGTACCTGATAAGTGTGCGTTTTATTTTAAGCAATCGCACAATGGATATTTTCTTAAAGCATGGTTTTAATATTATGATGCGCACATAGGTTTAAGTAACGCTTAATATTTTAAGTCTCAAGTTCAAAATATAGGATATTAATTTGGTGAGTCCAAAAGTAAAATATAATTGACGCAATTAATTTTTTCCATAAATTGTTTAAACGTTCAAAGGCATCAGGGAGTCAAACAAACCCTGAAAATATACATAAAAAAAATAAAGCCATTATATTTTATGATTTTGTTTTGAGCTTTGGCAGGGTTTGAACCCACGTGTTTTAGACCTGTAGATGGCTCTTGAGAAAGTTGATTTAACCCCTGAGCTATCTGGGCCTAGTAATCTATAGGATTAAAATTCCTTTAAATGGTATTTAAATGACTGATTGGTGTAAAGGGACATTACTCCATGAATTAGCAATTTATCTAAAATTTAGCAAAACCAAAGATATTACATTGATTTTCCAAGATACAATTTCACAATTTCATAGGCTCATGCTGCGTTGAATTTCTGATTATAAATAAAAGAAGCAAACATTCCAGGATGCTATTTTCATAATTACTTCATAAACAATAACCCTTCATATTTAATAACTATTGCATACTTCTTCTTTATTTAGATGGTCAACTCAGTAGTTTATTTCACCTTCGTGCACTCCTAGTGCAGTGCACAACGAGCCATGTTCTCATGCAGGCTCGTCAACAAGCGGATTCCTCCTATGGAGGATTCGCTAAGGTAGCTCCCTTTTCCCATTTTTTCTTTATTTTTTTTTTAATTTTTTCTTTATTTTTTTTTTATCTCAGTTTCCTGTGGGGTTCCCTGTTTTTTTTTTTTTAGCATGGGTAGGTGTTATAGGGTGTTCACCACTAGATGGGGACACCACACCAGGGTTAACGCCAGTCAATACTGGCATTCAGTAGGAGCCCAAGCTATTTATGGTGGATCATAACACCTGTCATCAGAAATGTTTGCAAAATACAGGCAAAAATGAGTATCCGTGATATGGGTAAATTCGCTCTTCCATACAGGTTTACTATGGAAATATAGATTCACTTTTCACTATATTCAAGAATATGTTCTGATTTTTTTAGATATATTTTTGTGAAAGGCAGGTGATTGTTTGATTCTGTTGCTACACTCACAGAAAATATACAAACTATAAAAACCTGTGCAAACTAAATGCTGTACGGATTTAGGCAAATGAGCCAGCACATGATATTTTGGTAATTATCACACTGTCAATCAACGGAGACTCATGTGAGCCATTGCGCATGGGTATATTTGCAAGTGCCTTTGCTACTCGCGCGCATTAAGTATGAATGTTGATGAAGACTCAGACTAATATTTAGACATCTAACCCTACTGAATACGTCAGCATGCGCATTAAAAGGAGGCAGGTGTGGTACTTGGTTGTATCTATTCCTGATCTTTGTCTTCTTTCTTATTTTGTGCGAAAAGTACCAAAAACTCATGCACTGGCCAAAATAGTATACGGTGTTCGCCAAGGTGCCTAAATCAGTACACTGTATTTTCACTGCCCAAATATACTCTTACAGAACATATAGGACACCTCATGAGATGCTAGCACTTTTTAGAGTGGCAAACATTGATGGCTCTTATGAGCCTGTGCATCAGAGCGCTCTTGCAAGAGCATTCACTGGTCTTATTTGGGCCTCCACGTGAGAAAACCTGTCTTTGGAGGTTTGCAAACAACACAGGCGCAGACCAGCCTGCGCATCCGCGCAGTCTGATCAGCGCCTTTGTTTTTCGCTATTTGGAAAGTATTATATGTAAACTTGCTGCAGGTGAAATTTCAATTCTCTAGCTAGTCTCTGTAGCTGAGGAGACTGGTTTGAAACCCGCTCTGACGGAAACCCTGAAGACAGGTTTTCTCGCGACGAGGTCAATTTTTCTTACTGTGGATGATGATGAAGGTTTAGGTAAAAAAGGAAATGTGGCAGCATCGAATAACTACACATGCATGTTTGAAGTTTGGCTCAGAAACTGTATGATCGGTATCATAATTTCATGGGCTGGTCATATATACTTTGCTTTCAAATCAGTAGTAATTTGATTGAAACAATAGAGCACAATGCCAGCCTTTCACAGCTAATCAGGATTTGCGTTGAAAACCGAGTGGAAATGACCTTGATATGCAATAATCTCTTCAGTGTGGTTGCTGTCCGTTCTAAGGTGGCGATTCTCCTGTTGTTAGCATGAGTTTTGTGTCTGGTTCTAGCTTTTAGATGTAGGCGCAGACCTTTGAGTGTTTTCCATGGACCTCCATTATAGCTTTTAAGTACACTGTTGTTCTCGAAACCCTTAAATTACAATGCATCTACCACAGAATTAAATGTTAGACCAAGTTTAATCAATAAACAAAAAAGAGATATCCTCGCGTTTTTCTGCTTTTTTGGCCCCTGAACGAGGTTATCATATATGGGAGGAACATTTTTTAAATCACATTACCAAAAAGCAATGTCCGTTTTTCTTAGTCACACAGGTAAACTAAATCATCATAACCACTGAGATGTTGCTCGAAAGATTGCAGCAATATAGGTTGTTTTCCATTTATTTATTATTGACCAATCACAGAATACTCTTTAATATAGTTCTGAGCTTACACCCACCTTTTCAGCCAATCACTGTCCTTTTTACATTTTACGGGTCTGTGTTCATGCTTTTATCTTTGTTTCCCTCCAGTTTGGTAGACGCCTCGCTGGGCATAAGGAGAGCTTATTGCTTTGCTTGTTGCGTGTGTCTTTTCCTCTTGGTGTCATGGGTTGGTCTGTGATGTGTTTTTTGTGTTCAGTGCATATGCGACAGTTTCTGGAAAGTCTGCTCAGATAAGCATGCTCCTTTGAGCGTACAATGGGCGAACATGAGATAAGTACTCAAATCTCATAAGCTGGCTCAAGCAAACAACAAGCAAAAGTTCAAATGAGAAATTCATTATTTTTGGCACTTTCTCAATAAAGCCTTCATTGTCGCACAAACATAGTTTTAAGCTAGTAAACACCAAACTTCAGGATCATTGCGCTTTCACATATAAAACATGATTAAACACATGAGCCGTGACATGTGATCTCCAAGAGTGTGGCGTTTTGACATGTGCAGACTCAGACAAGCCTGTGTAGCCCCCTTTTGAGCTTAGAAACTCTAAATGATATTCACTGAGTAGCTCAACACTCATAGAATATTCAAGCGAGTAGCAAAGGCTCTGATCAGACTGCGCGTATGCGCAGGCTGGTCCGAGCCTTTGTTAATCGCACATACCACATTGTTAGAAATCTCATGTCATGGCTCACATATACAATGAGGACGTTTCGCATGAGTAGCGAATGCTCTTGTAAAAATGGATAGATGCACAGGCTGGTCTGAGCCTTCGCTGGAAGCACTCGAGATAAGTTCTGAATTTGCTTTGTTTTATTGCTCTTGGGCATCAAGGGGAGGTTAAAACAAGCCTGCACATCTGAGAAGTCTGCACTGAACCTTCACGGTTCGCACACACAAAGTATTTACAGCGCATTCACATATAAATAATAATTCAACGCATATACAATGAGGACGTTTTCCGTGAGTAGCGAAGGCTCTTGTGAGGCTGGATAGATGCACAGGCTGGTTTGAGTCTATGCTGGAAGCACTCAATATAAGTTCTGAATTTGCTTTGTTTTATTGCTCTTGGGCATCAAGTGAAGGTTCAAACAAGCCTGCACATCTGAGAAATCTTGACTGAGCCTTCAGGGAACGCACACTCAAAGTATTTGGTTATTAAACACAAAACTCCAGCATCATTGCGCATTCACATATACATAATGATTCAACGCATATACAATGAGGACGTTTTTCCTTAGTAGCGAATGCTCTTGATAGACTTGATAGATACACAGGCTGGACTGAGCCTTGACTGGAAGCACTCGAGATAAGTTCTGAATTTGCTTTGATTCATTGCTCTTGAGCATCAAGGGAAGGTTCAAACACGCCTACGCATCTGAGAAGTCTTGACTGGCCTTCAGGGTTCGCACGCACATGCTCAGTACCTGATAAGTGTGCATTTTATTTTAAGCAATCGCACAATGGATATTGTCTTAAAGCATGGTTTTAATATTATGATGCGCATATAGGTTTAAGAAACGCTTAATATTTTAAATCTCAAGTTCAAAATATAGGATATTAATTTGGTGAGTCCAAAAGTAAAATATAATTGACGCAATTAATTGTTTCCATAAATTGTTTAAACGTTCAAAGGCATCAGGGAGTCAAACAAAACCTGAACATGTACAGAAAAAAATAAAGCCATTATATTTTATGACTTTGTTTTGAGCTTTGGCAGGGTTTGAACCCACAGATGGCTCTTGAGAAAGTTGATTTAACCCCTGAGCTATCTGGTCCTAGTAATCTATAGGATTAAATTCCTTTAAGTGGTATTTAAATGACTGATTGGTGTAAAGGGACATTACTCCATGAATTAGCAATTAATCTAAAATTAAGCAAAACCAATGATATTACATTGATTTTCCAAGATACAATTTCACAATTTTATAGGCTCATGCCGCGTTGAATTTCTGATTACAAATAAAGGAAGCAAACATTCCAGGATGCTATATTCATGATTACTTCATAAACAATAACCCTTCATATTTAATAGTTATTACATACTTATTCTTTATTGAGATGGTCAACTCAGTAGTATATTTCACCTTCGTGCACTCCTAGCGCAGTGCATAACTAGCCATGTTCTCATGCAGGCTCCTCAACAGGCGGATTCCTCCTATGCACGGTATATAGACGCAAAAGAGCTAATCCGTGAAAAACTGCTTTTCCTGAGCCCTATCCGCTCCAGAAAAGGAGCCTATTCGCCAAAAACAAGACATGGGGAGAGGAGTTACTTAAAATCTGGGCCAACATTAGATTATTTACGATGTAAGTAACATAAAATCAAACGCCACGGGTTTTTTAAGTCTCTGATTTGGTGGATTTTGAAACATAAGATAAGGCTGATATCCAGTCACGTCTACAAAGTTAAACAGAAAATGACTGCTCTGTTTTCGGCGATTTAGTATGCGTTGGAAAATGAAGCAAAACTAAACAATTCAGACAATTTTGCTGGCCTACACCACAGCAGAAAATGTTTTATGTTCCATCTCCTTACCTAAGGCGTCTGGTTTGCTTTTAAAATTGGTTTTCCATAGAAAAGAAGGGTCATGTTTAAAAACAAGACGGCTAAGGAGCCAATACGTTGAGAGAAAAATGACCATTTTGTGGCACATGATAATGTGCCGTACCCGTGGCACAGGAGCCTATATGTTTTCAACTAAGTGACATGGGAGCCTATAGGTCAGAAAAGTGAGAAATAGCATATAGAATCTGTAGCCAGTAACCCTATAGGCTCCTTAGCCAAAGACAAATAGGATCCCTAGCCAGATTATTTTCTTTTCTATGCCATTTATAGAGAGAATAACGTATAATTCGGTCTGTGAAATGCATATAAGTCATTTTCCACATAAATTCTTTACAAAATACCAAAAAACAATTGCGAGAACAGCCCAAACTGTTCAGAAAAGTTTGTTTTCTTTGTTGTGTAATCGTCTGTGGACGTCGCCGCAACGAAGAGTGTGTCACGTTATAAAAAATCTGCATCATCAATGAGCATGTGGCTGTTTGATTTTTGTTTATAGCTTCCCTGTTGTTCCGTTGCATTGCCCTTTTCTTCATGTAGTTAATGGAACTTATTATTTTACTTACCTTTTGATGTCACTGTCTATCGCTAAGCTTGTTTTTGGCTGATATGCTCCTTTTCTGGAGCGGATAGGGCTCAGGAAAAGCAGTTTTTCACGGATAGGCTCCTTTGCGTCTATATACCGTGCTATGGAGGATTCGCTAAGGTATAGCTTCCCCCCTTTTTCTCTTTTTTTTATATTTTTTTCTTTATTTTTTTTTTTTTTAATTTTTACTTCCCTGTTGGGTCCACTGTTTTTTTTTTAGCATGGGTGGGTGTTCTAGGGTGTTCACCACTAGATGGGGACACCACACCAGGGTTAACGCCAGTCAATACTGGCATTCAGTAGGAGCCCAAGCTATTTATGGTGGATCATAACGTCATAATCCTGTAATATATATTAGCGAGAGAAGTACTTTGATCAAACCACAGAATCAATTGATTTAGTTAAAATGCAACCATGGGTGATGGAAATGGAATTTTTTTTTTTACCTCACTTGGGCCGAAGGCTCATGGTGAGCTCTTATGAACAGTCTTCGTCTACCGTACATCGCTCCGTCCTTCATCTGTAAACTTTTTCTTTAAACAACATCTTCTCCTGAACCACTGGCCCAAATTTCATATAACTTCACATTAATTTTCCCTGTGATGCCCTCTTTTCAAATTGCATAAATGGTTTTGCTCCACCGAACAGGTGGGCCACCAGAGCACCAGATAAGAAATATTTTAAACAACATCTCTTCCTGAAGCACTGGCCCAAATTCAAAATAATTTCACAGAATTGTTCCTCAAGGTCTGCCAGAGCTCTAGATAAGAAACACCTTTAAATGGCATTTCCTCCTGAACCACTGGTCCAAATTCAAAATAATTTCACAGAATTGTTCCTTATGATGCTTTCTAGCAAAATTGCACAAAGTTTTCTGGTCCGCTGAACAAAGGGGCCACCAGATCTGTAGATAAGAAATTTCTTTAAATGACATCTCCTCCTGAACCACTGGTCCAAATTCGAAATGTTTTCACAGAATTGTTCCTCACGATGTACTCTACTAAAATGGCACAAATGGTTGCACTCCATTAAACAAAGGGGCTGCCAGAGCTCTAGATGAGAAAGGGCTTTGAACGACATCTACTGTTGGACCACTAAGTCCAAATTAAAAACATATTATTGGAATCCTATAATGGCGATAAATCTTGCAAATGGGGCTGTCTTTTTTGCAGAGAGTTTTTCCCTTTATTCTGGGAAGGTTGATTTTACCATACAGATAGCTATAATGAGGATTGGATTGTCCATTTTATGCATTAAGGGATCACTGGTAGACTTTCCTAATAAATGTGTACTTCAGTCTCTGAATATCGCATTTATCATAGCAAACAATGCAGACCCTGATGTAATGCAGCAAACTACCAAACTACCCTTTCGCAAAATATGTACATCTAGATTGACCTCAGGAAAAATGTGGCAATTATATTTTGTTGTTGTTGATTTATTAACCTTAAAATTGCTGATTTTCAGCTTGGTAAGAGCATACTTTGGAACGCCAAGATTGCACCAGATCGCACCATTTTTATCAAAATTTTCCTGGGGGAGCATGCCCCCGGACCCCCCTAGCATGAGTCGGGCTGTGTATTGTTACAGTCTACCTATGCACCTGCTTTGTAATCCTCTTTTTAAATAGTAAGCTCATTATTATGAGAAAAACAAGAATGCTGATCAGATATTTACTTAGTTGATGAAACTGAAATTTAACAAGTGTATAGGGCCTAATAGCAATTGTAGACAATTGTTTTACACAAAAAGATACTTTCACTTTGTCTATGAAAAAATCTAGTTTAAGCTGTTGGAAAAAGTCACTTTTAGTGAATAATCGGTCTTATTTTAATGATTAACCCAAAATTTTAATGAGATGAATAATGGGCTAAATCTTTAATGAATAGAGAATACCAGACTCCCCATCCAGACCCTCTAGCATGCTAGACATAGTACCGTAACATGCCATGCATTAGCAAGATGTTTAAGATCAAGCAACATACTCGCTGGAAGCAATCATAGTTCAAGCGTTAATAATCAGAGCTTAAAACAAGTATACAAGGACAAGCTCGAGAAGCTCAAAAAGGAACCATGTTGAGTGCAAGAACACATAAGAAAAGGCCGCCAGCTTTTTTGGAAAGCTAGTACTTGTTAAATCGAAGCAATACTTGTGATTCTAAAAATAGTACCAGCGCTCTCCCGGAACAATAATCTACTTTCGGTTTCAAACGACAGTTTTAATTGGCTGACATGATGTCAACGTCATTCATGAATATTAAGTAGGGAATTTCCCTTCTATACGTGACAAATCGATTAGCCAATCGCGTGCCATTTCCCCCTCGAGCAATTTTCCCAATATCCAAGAATAGAAAGCTTTGGATTTTTTCCCTGATATTCTTTTGGAAGTTTTCTTTCCAGAATTCTAACACGAGAAGTATGAGAGACACGCCAAAGGGTGACGGATCAGTTCTAGAAAAGGACAGAAAGGAAGAAAAGTTAAAAAGTGAAGACTCAACTCGGAATAATCTTGAGAAAGGTGAGAAAATTGTGACTCGCCAATTTACATCCGCCATGTAAACACATTTACACAATTACACATCATGTTCACAGGGTCCCTGTGATCTTGTTCATATGTCATTATTTTGTAACGGTAATCATTTCATTAGAATGTGGATAGATATTGTATCTTAGCAGCAAATAACCGTTTGTTTTATGCAGCTTTGACTAACAGAGAATGAACCACAGATACGCGGAAAACCTAAGGCAAAGACCCTCCCCCCACCCCCACCACTGAACTTTTGCTTTCTTGCATTATTTTATTTAAAGTGCTTGAACATCTACCGATTTCAGAAGAAAAAAAACTTCACTAGATCTATGCAAACATTTGAAATTCTTCATTGTTCAACATGGAGGCGCCCAGATAGCTCAGTAGGTAGCGTGTTTACTGTAGCTCTGACTAGCCATGCAGGTTCGATTTTCGCCACAGAGTCGCTAGCGCAGCTAGTGAAAATATTGATAAGTGAAAGTCTGAAACAAATATCAAAATAAATCCTGCGGTGGTCCCGGTTGCGAGGTTTTACGGGTGACCCTAAAATGCTTAAAGGACTCCTTTTCGCGAAAAGGAGTTTTATTTTGCGAAAAGGACTTTTATTATGGCTAAAACTATTTATGAGGATTATGTTTGATATTTAATATTATAAAACGAAAGTTATACCATATTAATCTATCAATATATGCAGTAGAAATCGTTTTTGAAACGATATTTCACAGAAATGGCAGAAATATGACTTACGAAAAGGAGTGTCATTATTGAGAAAAGGACTTTGTATCTGCTCTATTTTTTTTTCTTATTTATTTATTTATTTATATATATATATATATATATATATATATATATATATATATATATATATATATATATATATATATATATATATATATATATAATTAATTATTGATTTTTTTTATTTGAATAATAGTGAGCAAGCAGATATCTAGTGTTCAAAAATATAATCTGAAAAAGCACCTGTGTTAGATACAATATATAGCATTGCGAAAAGGACTGTCGATACCGTCTGAGACTATGTTTGAATATCCGTGTCCGTTTGCATGCTATTATTTTTAACGAATACAGTAGAAATTAGTATTGCTTGAATAAATCAAATCTCCAGATGTCGAATATTGAATATTTGAGACAATTGCACCTTTGGAAGGACTCAATTCCGCGTTACGGAGTTTTATTCTTACGAAAAGGACCTCGTGTTTCGGACGATAAAATATACATAAAATGCAAGAAGCCAAAAGAACCGTCAATCAAAAAGTGTAAGCGTCCAAGCTACGCTGTATTCACTATGATTCGATGACCTTCGGTTAAAACGGACCATAAGATGCAAGAAGCTAAACGAATCTTCAATCACCATGCATACAACGTCAGAGTTGGGCTGTACCAACAACGATTCAAAGTCGTTTGGTTTCTTGTACCCTCTGCAGCATAACCATTCTGAGTGTTATCACCATTCACAATTAAAACGGACCAGAAGATATAAGAATTTAAACGAATCTCCAATTACCGTGCATACAGCGTCAGAGGTATGCTGTATCCACGACGATTCAAAATCGCTTTAAGTCTCGTACCCTCTGCAATATCATATAACCATTCTGAGCGTTACCACCAATCACAATCAAAAACAGACCAGAAGATGCAAGAAGCTGAACGAATCTTTGTGGACGAGACAGTTTAAATCAATAGAGATTACATACATGTGAGCAGCGAAGGCTTAGTCGAGCCTGTACAAATGCGCATTCTCGCACGAGCGGCGTGCACATGCATATGAAGAAAATATTTTATACGTCTAGCCTCTACTAGCTAGCTGTGCATATTGCACGCGTGTCCCCAATTAAAGTCCATCTGCTCAAAATCAATCAGAATAAACGGATTAATTTGTTGACGCATTGATCTAATTAGGCAAGGGGTGTTCGGTTGTTGACTACTATTCAATCGTCCATTGCTGTGCTTGTGTCAAACATGAGTTATCCAGATCAGGCCCGACATTTTATCTGGGCTCAAGCGTATTATAAAAGCTATCAGCAGACGACATTAGATTCTTACAGGCCTTTAGTCAAGAGTGCCTAACGAAAAATAATTTTCTTATTTCTCAACCAAAACTTATATTGTGGGTACTCAAAAGAACCGCCTCAATGAGACGGTTCTTTTTAGCACCCAAAGCTTAAGGTAAAATTAATGGGTAAGAAAATATTTACAATTATACGCTCAAAATGGTGTTTATCTAAATCTATTATTAGAAGCAGATGATTGTGGACGGAATGACGAAATATAACACTTATCCTCTCGAGCAGCGAAGGCTTATATGAGTCTGCGCATGAGCACATTCTCGCTAGAACCCTCGCTGCTTTAAAACGGGATAGAAATGGGCGCTGAAATGAAATCTAACACTGAAAAATAGAAATATAGCAATTTTCGGTAACCTAATATTCCTCTCGAGCAGCGAAGGCTCATATGAGTCTGGGTATGGGCAAATTCTCGCTAGAACCCTCAATGCTTAACGGTATGAGTTGATTCGAACTTAGCGTAAAATATTAAATAATGGGTCTCATATTTCCAGTGCACACAAAAAATATTTATGAAATCCATATGCCGTTTCTGTAGTTTATCTTATCGGTAACTGAGTTGCCGTTGATTGCTTTAACTTGGCATAACTTCTCGGTTTCCTTTAAACATGTCACAAAAAACAAATCTTTTTCATCATATTTAAAACATGAAGTTTTTTACTGCGAGTGCAGAAGGCACTAAGCCATGCAAGGGGGTCTGGGGGCATGCCCCCCCCCCCCCACAGGATTTTTTTTTTAAAAAATGGTGCATTCTAGGACACATTTAGGCTTCAAAACTTTGCTATTTTAATAAATATAACTCAGGGAAGTTATTTATTACCAGGCATTATAAATCGTCCAAAGTCCAGGCTCTTTTCGTGAACGAAATATATGAAGATCAAGTCCTTTACGCAAAACTGAAAAACGAGGTCCTTTTCGTAAGAATAAAACTCCTTTACACTGAATTGAGTCCTTTTCAAATTCAACTCTGTATGGTGCAATTGTCTCAAATACTCAAAATTTGACATTTGGAAATTTGATTTATTCAGACAATACTAATTTCTACTGTATTTCTTAATATTAATAGCATGCAAACGGACATGGATATTCAAACATAGTCTCAGATGGTATCGACAGTCCTTTTCGCAAGGCTATTATAATGTATCGTACACAGGTGCTTTTTCGGATAATATTTTTGAACACTAGATATCTGCTTTCTTACTATTATTCAAATAAAAAAAACAAATAAATGAATAAATAAAAAATAAATAAATAAATAAGAAAAAAAATAGATCAGATACAAACCCGGATACAAAGTCCTTTTCTAAGTAATAAAATTCCTTTTCGTAAGTCATATTTCTGCCATTTCCGTGAAATATCGTTTCAAAAACGATTTCTACTGTATATATTGATAGATTATTAATATCGTTTAACTTCAGTTTTATAATATTAAACATCAAACATAATCCTAATAAATAGTTTTAGCCATAATAAAAGTCCTTTTCGCAAAAATAAAACTCCTTTTCGCGAAAAGGAGTCCTTTACGCATTTTAGGGTCACCGTGGTTTTACAGGGTATTTCGCAGGCGAACGTCTATATCTGCACTAGCTTTTCCCCGCCACTAGACATTCAGCATCTTAGAAGCAGAATTGCTTAAGTCTGACATCCATTTCCAGTATGAAGAAGCAGGCATACTAGTCAATAGACCTATAGTTTTATAGGTTGAGTACCGAAATATTATTTTTCTTATTTCTTAACTAAAACATGTGTTGGGGGTACTCAAAAGAACCGTTCCCAATGGAATTTAGGTGTTATTTTCCCAATTTTGAAAAAAATCCCAGTCTACAGAAATTTTTTTTTTTTGAAGATTGGGATTTTTATTCAGTCACCACAAGCTATACGGTGACAGGGATTTTCATTCATTCACCACAATTAAGCTACATGGTGACAATCTACTACCATTGCATCTTATTTCTCTTTAAATTATTGATGGCAAAAGCTGCAAAAGTATGTGTAATAGGCTTATAGCTGATTCGTTTTTATTAACCAAAAATGACATAATTGTGCACAATAACAAATCTCCCAATTTAGGGGTTTACGGTGCTAATTTTCCCAATCTCAAAGGCCCTAGGGCCCTTTCCCAAAATCAGGGCTCACCCTGCCATTAGTCATTGTAGCCATTTGCTACCAAAATTTTAGAGTTGCTACAAATATAAGTAGATCTAATTGGCTAAAGGTTCAAAAAATACATTTCTGCAATAAAGTGTATTATTTGATCAGCTTTTGGATTTTCAATATTCCTCCTTACTTTATTATTGTGCCCTATTTACCAGTAACTCTTCGAATGCTGGATTTATTTTAAATACCATCAGTGTGTCAAACAGTATGGATCCAGATCAGGCCCGACGTTTTGTCGGGCCTGATCTCGGTCCAAACTGTTTGCAAAGGTTATCAGGGGATGACAAAAAATGCCTCTAGTGGTAAAGAGTTTAATACAAAACAACTTCTTGATATTACTTTCTGGCTAAAACCTTGGCTAAAGTCAATTTTATTTGGCTCCAACTTTTTTCATTTGGCTATAGTGTTGACTACAACAAATTCTGAGCCAGGGTAAGCCCTGCAAAATCATGAATATGGTTTGATAGAATTTTTTTGCTCTTTCATCTTTTCAGGAAGAGACTCAGAGATGAACTTAAGAAGCACAAAGAAGGAGCCTGTTGAGGCTACCGAAAGTGTCAGCTCTCTAATAAATGAGGTAAAAGAGCTCAACATCACTGGGGAGGAACTTGAAGCTGACACGTTAGCCAAAAGTTTGGACAAGCTTAATATAAAGGGGCAGGAAGATGAAATGCAAAAACGTGGTCCCCATGGAGGGAAGCCAGTTGAATTCCGTTCTAGAATGGACAATAAGCACATCCCTGTCGGACCACCACTTCTCCCTCAGTACAGAAATCCACAGATTTACCAGCCGCCACCAGATTATGCAGCTCAGCATGGTAGGAGAATGCTGGAGGAGGCGGATGAACCACCCAGGCAGTTCAGGAGACCGGCACCAAATTTTGTGCCACCACCCATGCAGCACTTTGATGTGAATAATTTTAATCAGGCTCACATGCCAAACATGTTCAACCCAAACATGATGTATCAGCCTGGTCCGATGATGTTTGGTGGACAGTATCCAGCTCCTCAGGCGGCAGAATTCAAGCTGACAGCTAAAAATAATCTCTCTGGGGGAACAGTGACTGTAAATTCTCCTGAGATGGCATTGCAAGATCCCTTTGAAGGCAATCAAAATATCGATGTTGACGAGTTTCTCGAAACAATATCTGTGAGTGCCCCAACCCAATTAGTAATGCCTGGAATGCCGAGCTCCATGAATAACATAAGCCAGTCTGGAATGCCAAGCTCCATGAATAACATAAGCCAGCCTGGAATGCCAAGCTCCATGAATAACATAAGCCAGCCTGGAATGCCACTGGAATATTGTGCTGCACCCACACATATGACTGCCCCTCCGCAGATGATGCATGGAACCACCCAGGTGCCCATCAACCCAAATGTGTCGCCTGGTTACAACTACAAATCAGACTTCAGCGGCCCCAATTTTAAAGACCCACAGACAAGACGCAGATCAGATCCCAACGATAGTGGAGTGGAATCAGCTGGAGAGGCAAGCCCTTATCCGGAGTCCACACCAAGCCCTAATGGATCAACATACACATCCCCACCATCAGTGGACAGTGGGTGTAGCCCAAGCCCAAAATATGACCCGTTTTCTCCCGGTAGTCAGTACAGTACCAATGGCTCACCACCCAAGTACACTGGGATGGTAACATCACCATTTTCAGAAGCTGGCTCAGAAACGTCAGGTTATGGAAGCCCGGACACGCCATATAATGTACAGACTCCAGCACCTACAATGACCCCACCTGCCCCAGACATGCTGCCAGCTAATGTAATTTTAGGGGATGGCTCAAAGTATATAGATGAACATTTGGATGGACTTCATGATGCTCTCAATGTCATAGCTGATGACATCAAACATGACGCTCAGCGCAAGGCCTCAAGAAAACAACCAGAGTCTCAAACGACAAATCTAGCCAACAGACCAGGCATGGGAAGCAACACTTTCCAACCTCCACCGTCAGTGTTGAACACAGGAGCACAACAGCCAGCTCATGCTCCAGCTCCAGGTACTATTCCGCCTCCCGTGCCAACAACTACATCTGGTGTTACAACAATTATCCTACCACCAGCTCAGCCACAACAGTCCGCGAATAACAATCCAGTGTTTCTGGTTCCCATACAGCCCCCACCCATTATGATTGTCACGAATGCTAATCAGAAGGCCCAGCCACAGAGGACCAAGCCAAGGAAAATTCTTCCCAAACTGGCGCCGACGGGAACCAACCCTGATTCTGCTGTTGTTCCCACTCCTGCTCAGATAGCAGCTAAGAATGTGAAAATGCCGTCACCGCCAAACAGCCAAGGTATTTCATTTTCAGACCTTTATCAAAAGGCCAGATAAGCAAAAATAATGTGCGTAAAATTGCGATTATTTTCTTATCCATCAGTTTAAACATGTGTTTTGAGTGCTCAAAAGAACTGTCTGATCGAGACAGTTCTTTTGAGTACCCACAACTTCTGTTTTCGTTGAGAAAAAAGAAAAATAATTCTCAGTTACACACTCTTATCTGGGGGCCTGCTTTATTAGTTAAGAGTTCTCTTATTTCTCAACCAAAACATATGTTGTCGGTACTCAAAAGAACTGTCTCAATGAGACGGTTCTTTTGAGCACCTGAAACATGTTTTAACTGATTGGAAAGAAACTATTTACAATTTTGCACTAAATAAAATGTTTATCTGAGGCCAAAAAAGTTATTTGTTTCTCAGGCCCTCCCTCATCTGTTTCAAATGCCATTCATCTATCTTTTTTTTCAGACTTGAATAAAAAAAGAGGCCTCATTTTTTTTAATTCAAATGTCAAAATCAAAATATCAACATTTTTATGCTTTAAATGAACAAAAAATGATGCCTCATTGGTTTTTTTGATGAAATAAAAAAAAAAAGTGGCCTCGTCTGTTTTTAGGGAAATGCAAAATAAATTGCCTCATTGGGTTTTGGTGAAAGAAAAAAGAAAAAAAGTGGCCTCGTCTGTTTTTGGGGAGATAAAAAATAAAATGCCTCATCTGCTTTGAGAAACACTTGTTTATTTTTTTTAGCCTAAACCTTTGGTTATATTACTTAGGTCTTATTGTCTAGATATGCAAACAGTTATAGCGTAAAGTTATGGATTTCTTAACCCTTTACTCCATATACCATTTTTAGATCATGACATCATTTTCTATTTTTAGACAACATTGAAATTAAAGTTTAGTTTTGAATACTTTGAAAATATTATGAAAAATGGAGCATTTGCTCTTTTGGAGCAAATGCTCCCATTTTCCATAAAATTTTCAAATACATGCTGTATCAAAGGCATCAAAAGGCCTTACTAAAGTTATCCCTCAGTCAAAGTATATTAGCAGTTTTGAATCCAGAACATTTGTTTTGGTTGAGAAATAAGATCAAATATTTTAGCCGTGACATGAGATTTCCAACAATGTGGTAATAAATTTATGTGCGACCAGCAAAGCCTCAGGCGCAGTCTAATGAGAGCCTTTGCTAGTCGCTTGAATATTCTATAAGTGTTAAGCTACTGACTGAACATCATTTGGAATTTCTAAGCTTAAAAAGAGGCTGCACAGACTCTTCTGAGACTACACATGTCAAAATGTCACATTGTTGGAAATCACATGTCACGGCTCATTTAGTACACATGCAAATCTAGAGGCATGAGGAGTCGAAAGTCTGTTCAGAGAAAGTAAGGGTGCAAAGATCAGGAATCGATACAATCAAGTACCACACCTGACCCAGGATACCAATGGGAAAGTGACAAACTCACAGCAGACACCACAAACGAGAGCCAAGAGGTCAGCCCTTTCCCATCAGGTGAACACAAAGCACATATAAACAGACGCGCACAAAGACATAGCAAACACAAGACAGAACAAAAACATAAAAGATCCACAAAAGAAGTACTGCCTTGGAACAGTCAGTAAAATATTTTACTGGATGGCTTAAACCGGTTTAACGGCGCCAACCTCACCTATTTGTCTGAATGTTAGGCTAAGGCCAGACTTTTTTTAATTAGTTGATTTACGGGATTTTTTTCAGATTAAGGGTAGGGGGGGGGGGGCGAAAAAAATAAATAAAAAAGCCCTGAAAATGACCAGTCAACTGGTCATTTTCAGAGCTTTTTTTTTCTAATATCTCCAGAAAAAACGCAGTAAAACTAGTAAGGCAAACCAACAGTCTGTATTAAATTTTTAAATATTTTATCATTTTCCTAAAAATCTGGACAGGACAATCACTTTTTACAGTGTCACTCTCAAAAATACACAGACAGAACCTCAAAAAAATATTATTTTTTTCAACGAAACAAATAATATCTACAGTCTTCAGATAAAATATAAAAATGATTTAAGAAATAAAATTTTGTTTTATATCTACTTTCCGGAAAATTACAGAAGGAGGGTTTGTAAATCAACAAATAAAAATCTGGCCTAAAAAAATAAGTGTTTCTCAAGCCACTCTTTTGGAAAACAGATGAGGCAGGCAGGTTTTTATTTTCTATTATATTGGTTCATTTAAGTATAAAAATGTTGATATTTTGACTTTGACATTATGAATAAAATAAATGAGGCCATTTTTTTTTTATATTCAGGTCTCAAAAAAGACAGATGAGGGGCATTTGAAACAGATGAGGGAGGGCCTGAGAAACATTTTTTATTAGATAATGTAGCAGGGCTCAAGCTAGAGCTCTCAGAAAGGAAGAAGTTTAGCCACTCTTTGGGGGAAGATTTTGTCTCAAAATATTAAATTTCCCTTTAGTGTATATATTAAATTGTTCCTCCTAGAACCATTGAAATAGGAAGAAGTGAGCTAATTTAGGAAGATTATATTACTCCCAAGTTTCCCCCTAGCTTGAGCCCTGATACAGACTCAGTAATTTTGTTTTTGTTTGATTTGATTCTTTACGTCCCAGTCAACAATCTTTCAGTTATGTCGGGATGGGTCTTCCTGGGATGAACTAGTACTTAGCAAGGATTAATGTGTCTTTCTCAAGGACACAACAAAGTGACACTAGTGAGGTTCGAACCCACAGCCCTTTGGTCTCGAGTCTAGCACTCTACCTCTGAGCCACTGCGCTCCCTCACAGACACAGTAATAACTTATCTGGCCCTAATGTTTAAATGTAAAATGGTGTATATACCATTATTGAAATCATATTCTGAATTACTATCTTACAATTTTGTTGCATACAATGAGAGGGGTTTTCCTACCTTTCTAAAGTCCGGGCCAGGGGCCTGTTGAATTTGGCGAAAAAAGCATTTGGACCATCAAATTGGGAAAACTAGGACTGGACTGCCATTTTAAATGGATAAAAAAAACATATAAGAAATTAGCAGTGTAAAGCTGCTTTAATTGCCCACCATAAAAAAACACATGAAAAATTGCATAAAATGTGAATGAAAACACATTTTTATGCAATTCTTCAAATGTGATTTTGCTGTTTATTGTGTGTCAGATTCGAAATAGATCAGCTCTATTGCGTGAATTGTTGAGTAATAATTCACTCTTTGTTGGTTAGTTGTATGAAGATAAATCACTCACGCTGCGCGCTCGTAATTTGATCTTCTTTACAACTGACCTCTTAACAGTGAGTTATTACTCAACAATTCACTGCTAGAGCTGATCTATTTCTTAATTTTACGTAACATAAAATAAATTGCTTCTGTAAGGTTAGGGGGTAAAATACTAATTGATTCTCAAAAGAGGGGGCAAAATACTCAGTGAATGAAAAAAATAATAGGGAGTATTAAATACTCATTGAATCTCACAGAAAGGGGTAAAATGCTGATTAAATCATTAAAACAGGGTGGAGGCAAATACTCATTGAATCTAAAACCGAGTCAAATACTCATTTAATCTCAAAACAGGGAGTTAAATACTCATTGATTATCAAAACAGGGAGTAAAATACTCATTTAATCACAAAACATGCATATTTTACTATTATAACCACTTCTAATTTCCAGCAATTTTTTCCAGTTGTGAAACAGCAGCAGAAGAATTTGAACATGGCACGAAGAAATGTCGCCGCTGTTCAGCGGGATAATTTGATACAAGTTGATGAAGAAGGAGACACGTAAGTTGATCATTTTTAAAACCCTTGGATATTAAATTTCTACCTGTAATTCAATAGATTCTTCCATCCATCTCAATGCAATTTTGTATAAAGAGTCCATGTAGGTCTTTTTAAGTGGTCATATAAAACTAGAGGACCTGAAGGTCCTAAAGCGCTCACCTGATCTCCTTAATAATGTTAAAATAGTTAAGTGTAAAATTTGTTTAACAGTAAATAATTGGAATCCAGACAAAATCAAAACCATGTTTCTGGTTGGCCAATTCAGACGATTTCAGATTTCAATCCCATGCAGAAATCTGGTTACTGCTGCAACGGAAAGGAAACACTTTAAAAATCTTCTTGTTAACAATTTTTGTTAACAATAAAAGTCTAGATTTGAAAAAAAAACTTTGGTACAATGATCCTTGGCTGACCTTAAATACCAAAAATAGTAAGTGAGTATGATCAGGAAATACCACAATCACAAACTGCAGACAACCCCATGGCACCGCGAGGAAGAGCTGCTCAACCATCACGAGACACCAGGAAGACACATTAAGCATAGCAATCAGCTCTCTCTTCCCCATCAAGATAATTGCAATACTAGAATGGACATAAAAAGTAACGCACAACAAAACATAGAACAATTACAGACTCCCACAATGGGAGTAACAATAAACAAAAAGTCAACAACAACAGAACCACCACCTTAGAACGGACAGCAGCCCAAGCCACCGGGGGGCTTAAATGCATTTTACTGGTACCAAATCTTCGCCCTAGATTCTGCTGTTGTTGAATTGTTCCAATTATCCTTATTGGCTAACTCTTTGCCTACTAGTGTCATTTGCTGATAACCTTTACAAACATTTTGGACCTAGATCAGGCCTGACATTTTGTCAGGCATGATCTGGGTCCAAACTGTTTGACGCTCTGAAAGTATTCCTGAAAGAATCTTTTGAAAAAGTTTATTTTGAAAAAATAAGCAGACGGAAAAAAAGCATGAAAAATTACCCAGTAGGCAAAGTTAAAAACATGGCAGTCAGTTTTTTCCTATGTCTATATAGTGTAAATGAAAAAAATGTCTTGTCAATAATAATTAACTGGGTTGAATAAAATATAATTTGGCACTTATCTATGTTTCTTTAGTCACCCTTCACCAAGATTGTTATATACTTTTACAGATACTTACACATTGCCGTAGTAAGAACGGACAGATTTATGATCCAGGCTCTTCTTGAGCGACTCCATAGAGAACATCTGATGCCTCTTGTTGACCAGGAGAATAGTCAACGACAGACCCCGTTATTCCTGGCTGTCACGATAAACGAGCCCGTCAAAGTGCACTTATTAGTCAAGGCAGGAGCTAATCCGAACACTCTAGCTCAGGTAAGAAATTTCACAACAGAAATATACGCTTACTGCACATACCAGGCCTCCAGATAAGAGATGATGGTTAATTGTGGTATTTCTTATTTCTCAACCAAAACATATGCTTTGGGTACAGTACTACTCAAAAGGAACAGTCTAAATGAGACAAGTCTTTTGAGCTCTTAAACATATGTTTAGATTGATGTATGAGAAAATCGAGAAAATCTTTTCACTTTTATCATGCTCAATTCAACTTAGCATGAAATTCTACCTGTAGGCTCATAAATGTTAGAATGCCAACAGTTAATGGCATTTTTACAGAAGAATGATAAATCCAAAATCTGCTTGTTTTAAAGCAATAAAAATCTTTACTTTTCCGGTGTTTTAGTTATCTGCAGTTAAAATTTCAAGCTCAGTAAAAATAGTTTCATAACATCCAGGCCTGATAGACTTAACAAGTTCAAACAGTCATAATCACTAAGTTTTGTCTCATTTTGAAACAGCTGATTATACACACTGCACTTTAAATTAAATTGGGGGCTCAGCGATAGAGTGCTTGACTCTAGATCATGGGGCTACAGGTTCACCGTGTCACTGCCTTGTGTTCTTGAATGAGACACATTAACCCTTGCTTAGTACTGGTTCAGCCCAGGAAGACCTGTCCTTACATAACTGAAAAATTGTTGACTGGAATGTAAACAATCAAATCAAATAAACAAAAATTAAGTACAGATATCTGGAATTTATGGAATTCAATAATACGAAATCAGGTTTATTTTTCGGTTGGTTTTGTTTATGTTTTTTTCTGGTCATTGTAAGAGCAAAATCAATTTCTCAACATGTAGTTGCAAAGTTTATTTTAATTGATGAAATATTCTTTTCTCTGAAACACAGTTTATATTTGAATCTTTCATTTTTCATCACAGAACCTCTCCTCAGATGGTCAGACTTTGGAGGTAAAAGCAGCAATACACAAAGCCGCAGTGGGTGGGGCAGAATTTTTGAAGAGTCTTGAAGAATTACTAAAGGCAGCGGACATCAGCATTAATATAGTCAATAATTATGGTAGGTTTATTAGGCCAACAGATAAGGCAGCGTAATCAATTTTTTTACTTTTTTTTTATTTCTTAACCATAACATATGTTGTGGGTACTCAAAAGAACCGTCTCAATGAGACAGTTCTTTTGAGAACCCAAAACAAGTTTTTAAACAGAAGGATTAGAAAATATACACAATTATGATGCACTTGTTTTTATAACGCAAGGTCTGATTGGATAACGTCAAAAATTTGCAATAGTATATCCTGCGATATACTGAAGGAAAAAAGATTGACATCAGTAATTACATCATTGGATGTTGTTTGGCGTTCAACACTGCGATTTGCGATGAAACTGCAGATGTGCATTAGAATGGGGATAACAATGCTCAAATTTTTCATTTTTGGAGGTATATCGTCGTATATATGTTCGGAAATCACGTTTTACGGCTCAGCTCGCTCGTCGTCGTAAAACTTGATTTCCGACAGTATACTTGACGATATACCTCCCTAAATGCAAATTTTGAATACAGTTATCCTTTAATTTTATGCCCATTTTTTTGCTGAATAAGTGCAATTTGTACTTAACTTTTTCAAACTTCTGTAGGCTTTGTTGAGAACAGTGTAGATCAATATCAGCTGGCTTAAGAAGGAATGATGCAGACACAATGGATCCGTATTAATAATGAAGTTATGCCACTTGATGGACTTAGTGCAGTTAAGCTTAATATTAAAAATCATGGTTCATGAGCAAGAACATTAGGTTCAACATTATCTCTTTACATGGGTGAAAGTTTTCAGGATTATTCCTGAATTCAGGATTTTGAGGCTGACTTTCCACAGAAAGTCAGCCTCAAAATACTGAATTAGGGAGATTATAATAGCTTCTCTGATTTATTTTTAGTCTGTCTGAAGACAATTGACCATTTAAACTTGAAAATGTTGATATTTAGTGGGCATACTGTAAGTTTTAAGATTGGAGTTTCAAAAGTTCAGGATTTTGGAAATTTAGATCTTTCACCCATGTCCTTACCTGCTAGTATTGTCTGCCATTAAACTTTGCACAATTTGGACTCAGATCAGGTCCAACATTTAATCTGGCCTGATGTGGATCCATGCTGTTTGCAATTCTCATGGTATTCCGGAAATTATTTTTTGAAAAGTTTAAATCAGAAAAAAATCAGAAAAAAAAATGAACAGACTCCAGCATGTAAAATTTCCCAACAAAAGAGTTAGATTTTTCAGGCTTTAACATTATTTCAGTAAATACATACAAAGTAAATAAAGGGTGTTAAGAAAGTTTGTTCCGCAATAAAATTATGTTCGTGCAAAAAATTCACTGGAATTCTTTTAAGTCGACACAAATTGATAAGAAATAAATAACGGGATGTTTAATCAATATTTTGTCATTGAATAAATGATCTTAAAAATTAAGTACCCCTCTGAAATTTTTGGGCTCGAGGAGTAAAATGGGGGGTATATGACAAAGAACCATTGTCATGCAATGGTCATAGTGATAGGAATATTTCCTAATTTGTTAAGAAACCCTTAATGGAGTTTTTATTCATCTTATATAAGTCTTTAGTACATTTACTTAACTACAAGGCTGTAAATAACCATCCAAAATCAAAAATGTCCCATCTTTTGGAAAATATAAGATTTTTCCAGACCGATTGAAAGACACTACCTAAAGGAATATAATTTTGTGAAGACATTCGATATCAGACACGATACCAAATGTTATAGAGTATCACAAGGAAAAACAGGCTCATGGAAAATGCAATTTTCAGCATCATTTCCTTTTTAAATGATTCGGAATTGTATGATGAACAGCGGAACAAACTTTCTTAACACCCTTTACATACAAAATTAATGTAGATAAATGAGATGTGAAGAGTAAAAATTATGCCAAAATATGTGAATAAAACTTCAATTGAATTTTCCTATTTTTCAGGTCAGACAGCTTTACATTGTGCAATATTGGCTCACGGTAAACCCAAGAAGAATGGGGAGGGGTCTATAGACAGCATACCCATCATACAGGCCCTTATCAAGAAAGGGGCCGACCCGAGTGCACAGGTAATACATTTAAAACCATTTGTTTACTAATGAATCCTTCCATCTGGTTTGGTACAATGAGCTTAGGATGGTTCATTTTGCATTTTAAGGGATATCAGGTCAACTGAACTTCCAAGTTAACTTTTTGCCTGCTAGGGGTGAGTTTTGTTGCTGATAGCCTTTAAATACAGATTGGATTCAGATCAGGACCGTCATAATGTCGCTCCTGATCTGAATCTAAAATGTTTAAAGCTCTGATAGTGTTCTTGAAAGAATTTTTGAAAAGGTTACTGTTGAAAAAAAATCAGCAGACGACAACAAAAGCATTAAAATTTGCAAATAGTTATTAAGATGTACTACAGTCCCCAGGGATTTTTTTTTAGTTCTGGGGGGCCATTAGGCCTAGGCCTTATTCCGAATGGAATTTAGTTTTTGAAAAAAATCCCAATCTTCAATTTTTTTTTTAAGATTGGGATTTTCATTCAGTCAGCACACACACAAGCTACATGGTGACATTTTCCTTCAATTTAATGGCAATAGTATGTGTAATAGCTAATTTGCTTTTTTATTGACCAAAAATGACATGCTAATTTGTTTTTTTTTTATTGACCAAAATTGACATAATTGTGCACTATAACAAATTTCCCAATTTAGAGATTTGCCACGCTAATTTTCCCAATCTGAAAGGTCCTACTGGGGCGATGGGGCCCCATCCCAAAATTGCCAAAAAAAGCCCTGGTCCCTGTAGGTTGATTGTATCCTACTAGCAAACATTACAGATTGATGGAATATGTCACATTGTGGCATTTCGTCTGTGTCATAACTGTTTGCCAAAGTACCCGTTCAGGAGTCTCTAGTGTAACAATGCAGTTGAAGGAACTTTATAATGGGTCGAAACATAATATTTGTGTTAAACCTTTTAGGACCAGAAACCCCTTAACAGGTTTTTTGGCAAACAGTGAAGACCCAGATGAAATGCCGCATAATGCGGCATTTCATCAGGGTCTGCACTGTTTACTAAGACAAAATAAATCTTTAGCCAAAAAAATACAAAGTTTTTTAACATTTTAACCTGTGACCCCTCAATTTATACAATGAACCACCCTGACTTAACTACAAACTTTATGGGAAATTCCATTGGTCATACAAGGGTGAGATATTATAATAATTATCTTAGATAAGCAAACTGTAACTATTCAATGGACCACCCTGATTTAACTGTATCAAACTTTATGAGAAAACTCCATTGGTGGTACATGGGTGAAGATTTTATAATACTTATCTTAGATTAGCAAACTGTAACTATTCAATGGACCGCCCTGACTTAACTATATCGAACTTTATGGGAAATTCCATTGGTCATACATGGGTGAAGATATTATAATAATTATCTTAGATAAGCATTGGCAAACTGTAACTATTCAACGGACCACCCTGACTTAACTGTATCAAACTTTATGGGAAATTCCATTGGTCATACATGGGTGAAGATATTATAATAATTATCTTAGATAAGCAAACTGTAACTATTCAATGGACCATCCTGACTTAACTGTATCAAACTTTATGGGAAATTCCATTGGCCATACATGGGTGAAGATATTATAATAATTATCTTAGATAAGCAAACTGTAACTATTCAATGGACCATCCTGACTTAACTGTATCAAACTTTATGGGAAATTCCATTGGCCATACATGGGTGAAGATATTATGATATTTATGTAAGATTAGCAAACTATATTTATTCAATTGACCACCCTGACTTAACTGTATCAAACTTTATAGGAAATTCCATTGGTCATACATGGGTGAAGATATTATATTAATTATCTTAGATAAGCAAACTGTAACCATAGCTGAAACAAGCTCTTGCTGGGGTGCCGCTTTATTGATTTTACTTTGTCTATCTGGCTGTCTTTTTGTTTGATTTGATTCTTTACATCCCATCAACAATCTTTCAGTTAAACAGGGATGGGTCATTCTGGGTTGAACCAGTACTAAGCTAGGATAAATATGTCTTGCTCAAGGACCACATCGCAGTGACGCCCGTGAGGCTCTAACCCGGGGCCCCCTGGTCTCGAGTCAAGCACTCTATCATTGAGCCACTGCGCTCCCTCATCTGGCTGTCTAAAATTAAAGGAAAATGCAAAAGGTTATTAGCAGGCAACAAGTTAAAAGAGTATATAAATGGTCTTCATTGTAAATGCTATTTTAAAAAAAAATTTGCTTGTTTTTTTTCCAGGACAAGAAAAGTGGTAAAACTCCTCTCATGTATGCTATTGAGCACAGAAATCTGGCTCTTGTAGAGACAATCTTGAGCACAGTAGAACCCAGTAAAGTGCGTAGTGTTGTGAAAAGACAAGCTTTCGACGGGAGTTCATGCTTGAAAATCGCCGAGGGAATCAAAAGAGACTTTAAAGATTTTGAGTGGAATCGTCTTTGGGACAGCCTACAGCGGGCAGTTAGCGGCGATGTCTCAAGACTACAGCAAGTTTACTGAATGTTTTGGAGTTGCTTGTGGTGAAGTTAATAGCGGTTACAGAAAATGTTCTGACTGTTGAATTGACGTCGTAAGCAGGAATGGAACTTTTTGAACGACCCTCTGATGATAGTCCGGAGGTGATAAATTGGTTAAGAGAATATTCAAATGAAATATTCAGGCATTCACATAAGTGTGTTTGATTAAAACTTATTTTTCTTATTTCTCAACAGAAACATATGTTGTGGGTACTCAAAAGAACCGTCTCATTGAGACGGTTCTTTTGAGCACCCAAAACAAATGTTAAAAATGATGGGTAAGGAAATATTCAAGATTTTATGTTTCGAAGTTTTGCTTATCTTGAACTATGAGCAGGCCTCCAGAGAAGAGTGCATAACTTAAACTTATTTTTCTTATTTCTCAACCAAAACATATGTTGTCGGTACTCAAAAGAACAGCCTCTCTCGATGGGCCGGTTCTTTTGAGCACCCAAAACATATGCCTAAAATGATGGGTAAAGAAAATAATTACAATTTTACACTAAAAGATTTTGCTTAACTGGACCTATGCTAGAAGTGTTTGTTTATGCTGAGGATAGGCAAAATACTTGTTACATCATTATGACCAATGTTAAGGACTCTTTACCTGTTAGCGATCTGCTGATTACCCTTGCAAACAGTTTGGACCAAGATCAGACTGGCAAAACATCTGACATGATCTGGGTCCAAACTGTTTGACACTCTGATTTTTTTCTTTTTTGAAAAAAGTTAAATGAAAAAATTAGTAGACAATGAAAAAACAAGTAATACTCTCAGCCTATAACAAATTAAATAAATGTAATTCTACTTTTTGCAATAAAAAATCGGCACAAACCGATTTAAGGTAAATTTGTGCAAATCATACCAAATGAAAGCGGATTGATTATGCTATACAAATATTTGCAATATTTTTTAGTTATTTGTTGCTATCTTTTACAGTGCAGTCCCTTAATATCACACCTTGTTATAACATGGATTTGGATATAACATTTTCATGTTTTGTCAATTTTTTTGACCATGTAATCTTGAATTGGAATTATATACTCAGAAAAACAATTGAAGGATTTTAAAATTCTTTTGACTATATAACACTTCAGAAAGTACTTTTCCAAACAAAGCATTTTCGTATCTGATAGAACTGCAAATTGCATATTTGTAGTTCTATCAGATACAAAAATACTTTGTTCAGCAAAATGCAAAATAAAATTTACGGGTCATTGCTTACGATACAGTACCACACCTAATGTACCAACCCTCTTTATCCAAAGTTCACAAGCAAAAAATTTAGCATTTATAATTTTGCTGCAACCTTTACCTGGTCATTGCTTATGTTCTAATTCTGATGACAGTCATGTGTTCATACCCATTTATCAGTAATTGCACCTAATAATGTGACAACTTCTTCACAGATGCGGCATACCCCAGCCAATATGCCAACAAAGTGGAAGTAAAACACTGACAACAACTACAAAATTAGGTGTCATACTTTTGACTGAGAGCCAGCAATGATTTTGGAGCCAGTCATTATGGAATACAAACGATAAAAATGGGTTTCAATCATTTTTGAATGTTTGTGACTTTTAAGTATAGAGGGTTGCACCATTTGGACATGTTCTGTACTGTAATCATTGAAGCGTGACTTAAATCAAACATTCATTTTGATTGCAGATATCTGGAACTATGAAATGCACGCATAATTAGTTTAGTTTTTATTATATTGAATGTTAGAGATGGAACTGAATCTAAATGTCCTTCAATTGTTTTTCTCAGTATAGGTAAATCAGGGGTGTGGAAATAGTAAAATTTTCTACTTGTCCAAGGACAAGTAAATGGCCATAATGTTCTTGTCCAAAGAAAATTTTACTTGTCTGATAGTACAGATTTGCTTATACCTTTCTGTGCTTAAACAATTTACACTTTCAAAAACAGTATGAACTTATGCAAATATCAACTCTCTTCTTGTAAACAGTGTAGATCCAGATCAGCTAGCTTCTTCAGAAGCCAGCTGATTAGGATCAGAACTGTTTTCAATGCAACATGTGAACTCATAATAAGTAATCAAAATATGAAATACAAAATCATATTAACTTTATACAAATTTTGCACTTGTCCAAGGACAAGTGAATTGAAATTTTCAACTTGTCCTGAATGAAATGGGACTAGGTCGGACAAGTCGGGCATGGTATTTCCACAGCCCTACGTAAATGACCTTGAAATGATCATTTCCTTATAATTCCTTTGTAAAATTGACCCTTTATAACACAGTTCACTTATAACGAGTTTCAATCCTAAAGACCCCAAACACAGCGTTATAAAGGAACTGTTCTGTACTGTACCAACAATTCCAACACAGAAAGATTTTTTGGAGGACGTTAACATTGATGTCAGGATGTCAGTGGGGATTCAGTTTCTGCAACATAGGCGTAGCGCCCAATACGCATACTACGCACATGCATATTGAAAATGTTACCAGTTCAAATGTGAACTCTTAAATGTAGGCTCATAACTTATATTCCATATTCCATAAGAGACTTCTCTAATAGGAAAGAATTAGCTCCCTCTGGGAGCAAATTCTTTTCTTTAAGAGAAGTCCCCATTTTGACAGGAGGCGCCATTTAAGAGAAAAACTACTTGTCTTAATAGCCTCCCTTTAATGTGAGTAAATATTGTAGATTTCTTGCTACGCCCTTGCACAACATATGTTTTGGTTGAGTCAGGGTGGGTAGTCACAAGGGTTTTGTTTTGATACACTGCACGGAAGTTCCAATACACTGTAAAGACATTCTGATCGAATATAAGTAGATTTCTCTATGTTTTCTCATTTATACCCAGAAAGTTTTACACCATTTTCCAGCCAACATTTTTCCCGATTAAATGCTACCAGGATATCCTCTTTAAGCTTCTTACTTTGAGTATAAACACTGTCACAAAGAAAATAATTGTCGTCCGTAAAGTTTATTTCTATAATTCAGTCTTGATCGTCGCCGCTAAAAAATTTGTGACAAAGTCTGTACTCAAAGTATGAAACTTTATGAGGATATCCTGGCATTGTTAGAATCTAAGATCGAGAAAAATGTGGGCTGGAAAAAGGTGTATAGCTTTCTTGGTCAAGATGAAAAAACATGGAGAAATATCTACTTACTTTCGCTTAAAACACCGTTGTTGAAAGAAGTCGGACATTTTTCCGTACAGTGTATCCTTTTTCCGTACAGTGTATCCTAACAAAAACCACATGACTACCCACCCTGTGAGTAATAAGAAAAATATTTTTAATTTCACATTCTAAATTTGAGGCCTGCCAAGATGTAAGTGCTTTAAAACAGAAAGAAATGTGCAGCTGGAAATGTGTGATCTAAAACGCTTATTTTAATGTTGTTAGGTGAGGAGAAATTTTGTTTTTGTGCAAATCTATATTGTTAAGTTTTGATTTGAAGAATATTCTATGTTTTTGTGTACAACAATTGTTAATTGAAACATAAATTTTTAGTTTGTGTTTTTTTAGTTTAAGAAAAATATTGTTATATTGATGACCTGCAGAAAAAATATGGGGTCAGTAGATTGGTAAAAAAAATGTTTTTGAAAAATCTTATTCCCCTGTTTTACTGTATTTCTTCAAAATTTTACAGCCTGCAAAGTTACTTTTGAGTAGTTTTTAAAAAAAAGGGGAAGGTGGGGGAGGGGGGGGGCACATATCCAACAAAAATCAATTTTGTTCAGCAGTATAGGAAAAAAATCCAACTCTCCCCATTTTTCCCTACAAAGTATGGTTGTCTAAAAATCTTTAGATTGATAAGCTTTTGTTTAAGTGGAGTTCAGCTGAAGGCAAATTTTGAAGGTTAACATGCTTTACAACAAAAAGTGCTATGTCTACTAAAATACTTATTTTAATGTTGTTAGCTGAGAACGATTGTGTTTATGTACAAATTAATATTGTTAAGTTTGTTCTGTGAAAAAACATTTAATTGAAACATTACGTTTTGTTTTGACTTAGTTTATTAAATAGTTGTGTTTCCAATGACCTGCTGAAAAGTACATGGTCATTAGGTAGGCCAGGCTTTTTGTTATAGAGTAAAATCTCGAAAATGGATCTTCGTTTTTTCAAAATATTCGCTAATATGAAATAAATTTGTGACACATCGAATTTAGAGAATAGGACCTATTCATGATCTGTTTTAACCCTTAAAGTGCCAAGAAAAAAATGCATCTGAAAATGTCTTCTGCTGAAGTAATCTGCTGGTAAATAATTGCCTAACATTACTGATGAATTAAGTATAGAAGCAAATAGTGTAGACCCAGAACAGACTGCTCCTAGGAGCAGTCTGATCTGGGTTCACACTGTTTTCTTTAGAGGCTTCTTAAACATTCCAGCAGACGAGAAAAGCAGACGACTTTTGTTGGGATTGGCACATTAAGGGTTAATAACTGTCTATTCTTACATATGTTTTAGATGCATAAAAGAAACTTCTCCTTGAGACGTTTCTTTTACACTCCCAAAATTGATGTTTGATAGATAGAAAAACTCAATAATAATTTTTGGGGGGTTATATTCTTTTATTTTAAAACCTCCCTATAATTCGAACTATTGATAATTCGAAATAAAGCCTCTAGTCTCGAAGACTTCAAATTTACAAGATTTGACTTATTAATCTTTTTATCCACTCATCGCATATTTACAATGGTGCAAGTACAAGGTTTAACAAATCTGTAGTTCATGTAATAAAATATGGAGATAAAGCTGTCATGCAATTTAAATATATATTGACAGGTATTTTAATTTTGAGTGGCAGCTTCAGATGTTTTAATGAGGAAAAGACAATTGGCATGTTTATTGATTAGTGTAAATTTCAAAGTAGTTTTCCTTATTTTAAGTAACATACAATGTTGGTACACATTTGAAATGTCTCCTAGAGGCAATTCAAATGTGAACCTTCAGCATGTTTTTCAATCATTACTCCTAAGGAAAAGGTAAATGAATTGATCAGATTCATAGGGGCCCAGCGCGTTTTTTGGTTGATTTGGGACACATATTGGTCGAAAAAAGCATTTATTCGGTAAAAAATACTTTTTTTCGACCAATATGTGTCCCAAATCAACCAAAAAAAGCGCCGGGCCCCTATGATCAGATCTGATCAGTTTCCCATAGCAGCCAAATGGAGTGCTATAAATAGCATATACCTTGTTTGCAGGAGTGTAATGATGTTTTCACCATAAACTTTTTTTTAACAAATTCTCAACTACTTTTATTGTTTCAGTGAACTGAGCATGTAGAAATGAACAAATTTTCATGTAGTTTATCTGCACTTTGATGACTGATAGACCACCTATTTTATGCTTTTGACAGCTTCTCTTGAGGCTTTTCATTGGAATTTGTTTGTTTGTTTGTTTTGTTTGATTTGATTCTTTACGTCCGATCAACAATCTTTCAGTTGAACAGGGACGGGCCTTCCTGGGTTGAACCAGTACTAAGCTAGGATAAGTGTGTCTTACTCAAGGACCACAACACAGTGACGCCTATGATGCTCTAACCCGTGGCCCCTCGGTCTCGAGTCAAGCACTCTACCACTGAGCCACTGCGCTCCCCTTTCATTGGAATAGCATACCCCCAGATAACAGTGTGCATATGGTGAAGGCACCTAACATTGCACACCTAAGCTTTTTAACCTCCATTGGATACAATAAGAAAGAAACAAAATTGAAAAAGTGTGTACAGCCAAATAAAGTAATCATTTTCTATTATTTATATAGAGTTCAAAACGAAAAATATTTTCCCTATCTCTAAAAACTTTGATTTGAAGTGCACAACCCCCCTGTTTAAGGATAACGAAAATAGTCTCCTGACATTGCGCACCTTCTGAAACTTTTCAATAACTTCTGTTTAATGAATTGCTTTTACAAAATATACCAGGGAAAGTAACACAAGGCTCTTCTCAACAATTTGCTTCAACAAAAACTTGATTCAAAATAAATAACTTGAAGTCTGTGTCATTTGAAATTTAGGTCAGAAAATTTTAAACAGCTTTTGCAAATCTTTGCCGAAATCCACCCCTGTTCAGCAGTGAAAGCTTAAAGTGAAAACCTATTGCTGTATTCTCTTTCCAAAAGCAGCCTGATACTTAATATTAAAAAAGATTTTATCTGATTAAATGTGGCATAGTCAGTTTGGCTAGTGCGCAATATTAGGGTCCGCGCAATGTTAGGGGACAGGACTGTAACTGATAATTATTTTTCTTATCTTTCAACCAAAACATATGTTATGGGTACTCAAAAGAACCGTCTCATAGAGACGGTTCTTTTGAGCACCCACAACACATGTTTATGCCGATGGGTAAGACAATGATAAGAATTTTATACTGAAAATTTTGCTTATTTGGACATGTGGTACATATTGCTAAATCGGTACCTGCATGGTTGTACAACCTGCAAGTTAAAGTTGCGCAAGACACAGAACACATGTCAGCTGTCTAGCAGACATAGTTATATACTACAGTAAAACCTGTCTTAAGCAGCCACTCAAAAATAGACAAAACAATATCTTAATAACAAATGGTAGCTTAATGCAGATCAAAAGTATTGCAGAGCATTTTGCAATACTTTTGACCTGCATCAAACGATAATTGGTCTTGAAAACCAATTTTTTGGTCTTTTTGAGAGCGGCCATTATAGACAGATGTTTTAGTCTCCCACCCCATTTACATTATAAATAACACATTTTTACATGAAAAATGCCTCATCAGTCATAATATTTTAAAGGGATTACATTTTCCTGTCTCTACTCATCGAGCAATTTTCACAGTCAGAAAAAATAATGGGTCGGCGTGTCAATGGAAACACATGTGATTTTTTTTGCCTTGTATATAATCCTAGCAGTACAGTTTTTCCTAATCTAATGCACCTTTGCTCGTTTTTTCATTTTGTTCTAATTTTTACCTATTGAAACCAAATGGACATTTCCCACTACAAACTTGTCAGACCCTTTTCTGATTTCAAGGGTTGCTGGGTGTTATTTTACATGTTATTTAAATTATATTAGAAGATTTTGAAAGCAAACAGTGTAGAACCTGATCAAATGTCTCATTCTGCTGCATCTGATCTGGTTCTGTTTAGTCTTTATGTCCTAAAGGACACTTAGCTTAGCAGTTCATCTAACCCTTATCATGCTATTTTAAAACCAGGCTATATCCTGTTTTGAAAACTGTAGATCCAGATCAGCTGGCTTCTGAGAAGACAGCTGATCAGGATCCACACTGTTTTCCATTCTGTTTGTTAGTACATGCTTATATATGTAACCCTGCAGTGTAATTCCATTATAATTAGGGAAGAGTGTAGTGCATAGAGCTACATTGTATCCAGCCTGATAAGGGTAAAATTATGTAGGATTCTAAACATTTCAGGGACTTAAAAACTGTAAAAATGGCATGGAATGTGAAGGGTGATTTTGTTTGCAGATCTCAGTCATTATCATTTGATATAGGTAATGGTGAATGGTCCTAAAATCAAACACTTGTATCTGATAGAAAGTGCTAGACAAACAGTGCAGACCCAGATCAGACTGTTCCTGTATGAGCTGTCTGATTGGGATCATTACAGTGTGCCAGCCCAACAGAAAGTTGGAAAAATTTGGCAGCAAAAATATTGAACATAATTGAGCTGTGACATGTGATTTCCAACAATATGGCATTTTGACAAGTGTAGACTCTGTGCAGCTTCCTGTTAAGCTTAGAAACTCAAAATGCTGTTCGGTCAGTAGCCTAGGAATCATAGAATATTCAAGCGACAAGCAAAGGCTCTGATCAGACTGTGCGTATGGGCAGGCTGGTGTGAGGCTTTGCTGGTCACAAATACCACATTGTTGGAAATCTCATGTCACGGCTCAATATATTGGCCTCAAAAGGAGAAAACCTGTCTTCAGGGTTTGTGATTCACAAAGGCACAGACCAGCCTGGATATCCATACAGCCCCATCAGTGCCATTGTAATTCTCTTAGCGGAATGAACCATATATAGCATTGCTACAAGCGAGATTTCAATTTTCTAGCTAGTCTCTGCAGCTGATTAGGCTGGTTGGGGTATGACCTGGTCACAAACCCAAAAGGTATGTTTTCTCACATTGTGGCTCATATATGAAATTGACTGAAGAATTTAAAGTTTAAATTGAGCCAGAACACAGGAAAAGGTACAATGTATGTGTGCCATGGAAAGACTCAGATCAGCTTGTGCAGTCTGATCAGAGTGTTGACGTGACCCTCTATGGATTGCCAAAGTCCCAATTATTCAGAGTCTCTAATCAGACTGAGTGGTTGCACTGGCTGATCCGAGTCTTCGCTAGGCAGACATGCTCAGTTGTACAATTTGCTGTGCATGACTGTTTTAGTGTCTTCAAAGACTACCTTATATACCCTAAATATACAGACAACTCTGCTCCTTACTATACTTACCGTTGAATACCTTACAAGTGCACTTGCTCATACAGATAAACCTGTCTTAAGGGGCCACTCAAAAAGGCAAAACAAAGGTCTTAAAGATAGATGGTAGCTTAAAGCAGGTCAAAAGTATTGCAGAATACTCTCTAGGAGCATTCTGCAATACTTTCAACCTGCATTAAGCAATAATCGGTCTTGAAAACCAATCTTTGCTCTTCTATAGAGTGGTCGCTTAAGACAGGTTTCACTGTATAAACTCCCACTGAGTACTTAACCCATATACATCTAGCATCCTTTTTGTGGGACATAGGCAAACAATGCAGACCCAGATCAGATGCTGCAGAACTGTTTGCTTACAGAATGTTCCTTTTAAATTTGAATAAATATGAAAAATACTGCTTAACATCCCTTAAAACGGAAATGGACTAGTCCAAATAATAAGATTGGAAAATTCTATTTAGCTGGAATTAGTTAATAGGTTGCTAATGATAAACACACTTCTGATCTCCATCCAATGGAGTTGTGCTATTTCATTATTGTCTGGAGTGTAAATTCTGATCAGATGACTTTATTATCATTAGAAGCCACTGATCTGAATCCACACTGTTTATAAAAAAGGTATACAATTTTTACGTCATATGCACAGTGCGATTATTAGGTTAAATACAGTACTCTTTAATTTGAAGAAGTTAAATTGACTAACTTTGATTTTAGTCAAACCTGCTCCTAGTAGGGTTGTGACATAGGATGTTAAATTTTCGTCCCTCCTGTTCATCCATTCATCACTCACAAATTTACATCAAATTGCATTTTTCTGCAGTAGTGATAGCTATGAGTCAAATCTTATTTTGTTATTGTTTCCAATATACCCTTCAAGCAAACATAGCAACCACGCGGTTGCCTTGACCTACATTTCACAATCCAGCAAAATTGACATAAATCTACACGGTAAAGTGGGATTTCAGTGATAGTTGTGAATACAGTGAAGCCTTTCTTAAGCAGCTACCCCTAAAAAAGGCAAAAAAATGGTTTTCAAGACCAATTACCATTTAATGCAAAGCAGGTCTAAGGTATTGCAGAATGCTCCAAAAGAACATTCTGCAATACTTTCGACCTGCATTAAGCTACCATCTGTCATAAAGATCTTTATTTTGTCTATTTTTGAGTGACTTCTCAAGACATGTTTAATTGTATCAAACTTTGCATAGTAATAATGTCCTTGGAGCTAACACTGTGACTCAATGACCTTGACCTACATTTAATGCTACATTGACCTTGAAATAGATTCACATGATAAAGTGGGATTTTCTGCAGCAGTGATACCTGGGAGTGTTGAGTCTTGCAGAGTAATAATGTCCCTGATATTTAAGCATATACAGTGACCTTGACCTACATCTTATGCTCCAGATCTATATAATAATGCGGGATTTTCTGCAGCAGTGGTAGCTGCGAGTGTCAAATCTTGCAGAGTAATAATGTCCCTGGCATTTAAGCATATGATCTACATTTAATGCTCCATTGACCTTGACATAGATCTACATAAAATGTGGGATTTTCTGCAGCAGTGATAGCTGGGAGTGTTAAATCTTGCAGAGTAATAATGTCCCTTGTATTTAAGCATATACAGTGACCTTGACCTACATTTGATGCTCCATTGACCTTGACATAGATCTACATAATCAAGTGGGATTTTCTGCAGCATTGATAGCTGCCAGTGTTAAATCTTGGAGAGTAATAATGTCCCTGGCACTTAAGCATATATAGTGACCTTGACAAACATTTCCTGCTCCATTGACCTTGGCATAGATCTATATAATAATGTAGGATTTTCTGCAGCAGTGATACCTGCGAGTGTCAAATCTTGCAGAGTAATAATGTCCCTGGCATTTAAGCATATACAGTGACCTTGACATGCATTTCCTGCTCAATTGACCTTGACATAGATCCACATGGTAAAGTGTGTTTCTCTGCAACAGGCATGACACAATCTTCCACAGTGTTTCTTGTTTAACCCTTAAAGTGCCAATCATGACTGCAGCAGATGACAAATTTGCGACATCTTTCCTAATTTTTGAAAAAAAAAGGTATGATATTTCATGAGAATTGTCTGCAATTCTCATGAAATATCATGCCTGATTGGTTATTTTTGTAAAATCAGTAAAATTTGAAATTGTCGTCTACTGCAAAATGTAGGTGGCGCTTTAAAGGTTAAGTTAGTGCTGAAAGGACAAAACGTGTAAACCCTGATCAGACAGCTCCTTCAGGAGCCGGATGATCTGGGTTTTCACTGTTTGCTCTTGCCTATAAGTCTTAATATTTAGGGAAATATTGGTAGTTGTATTTTCATAAAACAATATTTTTTGTACAGTATTATATATTTATATTTGTATATAAAGAGTCGGAGATTCATATTTTGTATTGTGCAAAAAGTACATTAAAGTGTCATTTTAATCAGTTGTATTTATCATTTTTATACCACACCACTTTATACAGGGATAGGTATTTTGTTATACCCTTCCTTAAACCAGAGGACCTGAAGGTCCTGAAGCGCTCATCTGATCTCCTTAATAATGTTAAAATAGGCCAAGGTCAAGGCTCATTATATAAACATGTTTTGTTTTCACATATATGGGAATGGTTGCCATTTTGGTCAAGTGACTTAAAACAAATACTATATTTATATTGTTTTATCTACTGAACACTCCATATGAAATGAACAGCCCAATGATTTATAAGAAAAAGTCATGCTTAGATATGTATGTGGCAGTTCAAAATGAGTGGCCTTGGATGAAAGGTCAAAGCAAAGCTTGACCTTTGGTGCTTATATAAAACCAGTATTTCATTAGGTTTAACATTTCTCTCAAGTATTATATAGTAGAGGAGCCAGGGTTCAAAAATGTCAAAAATAAGCATTTAGGTATGTCCCCTTTTTAGCAGAATTTTCACTTATTTTATCCTTTAGTACATAGTATAGGCAGTATGAAACCAGATATTGCAATCAATTTAAGTCTTGCAAACATACCTGTAACAGTGTGTTTAATACGTTACCCCTCATTTTCTAAAAAACAAAAATATGTAATTAAGTCTATTTAGGTAGAAGTTGAAATGATAAAATGAACAAAACATTTATGCAATCTGTAAGAACATGCTATTCTCTACACATATTGATGTTTTTAAAAGTTGTTTGGGTCCATTATAATGTCATTTACGTTACATTTTCAACTATACCCTTAAAATTATTGTTATTTTGTTAAAAAGTTTCATTTAACAAAATTTTCAATATGTGTTTAACTTCAGGATAACATGTATTGAAAAGAGCGTTAACTGCCCATTTTAAAACTGCAAACAGATACATTCTAACACAAATACTTTTTCAGTTATTAGCTGTTTCATTAGATGACCATAGATAAAACTCTATATAAGTTTAGAACCTCTTAAGTTTGAAAATAAGCATGCATTTTTTCTGTTTTGATATTATCGACTTTAGAGACTTTACTTAACAACATTTCTGAGGTAAAATATCATTTTGTTGTTCGATTTTCAATATGTAACGTATAAAACAAAGTTAAAGACAAACAAATATTGCTTAATAGCATAAATTATACATCACTGGAAAGTTTATTTCATTAAAAAGGGGGCAGGGCTTTGTTTGATAGGCATAAAAAGAGCACTTTTTCCAAAAGAAGAAGTTATCAGCACTAATAAGGAGACTGTGTAAATATGGTTGTATTTTTACTTTTAAGCAATGGTATACTTCTTGACTTAAAAACAAAACACATTGTTTGCTAATTTTTCTATGTTATGTTATGCAATGTATAAACTTATAAAATGATAAGTCTGATGCAACATCTCAACCAGGATACATTCCCTTAAGCTTGTTCAGTCAAATTTGCCAAAGTAACATATATAACTAATATGAAATAGGCACACCTAATGGGCAACCAACCACTATTTGATCTGAGAGGACAGCACAGAAAACGGTATTTCTTGTGAGTCGGTACTCGTGTCAGTATATATAGTAAGGAAGAAGGCAAATGTCAGGAATCAATACAATTAGTACCACACCTGACCCGAAAGTGACAAAAGAACAAGAAAACGTCACATACAGTTCTAAGCGCCTTGAGGTCAGCTCAGACTCAGGGCCGTCACTGTGTATTTTAAAGTGGTCCGACGGAGGAAACCGTCGAGTGCCGAAGGCACGAAAGGGTGGAGAGCACGAATGGGTAATCATTCCACCCTATCGTTAGGGCCCTCCCCAGATATATTTTTTTTAATTTTGAGCGTTTCTATGGTCGTTTAAATGGGTTTTAATGCGTTTGGGACTAGATTGCAGTCGCTTTGGATCATGTTTTTTGGCCAGAAAAGATTTCCCTTGAAGAGTGAGAAACCGAATGCAGGACAAAATCCTTTTTAGACAGTTACGATTTCCACTTTTTTCGTCAGCACGTTACCAGGTTTTTGTCAGAAGACTTTTAGCACTGATCCTTGGGTCGTGGTTTCGAAAAGATATACTCTATAGCCACACAGGGTAGGCGGCAATCGAAAACGCTATCAACAATCGACGAACGCGGATTAAAAATCGATAGAAACAGTGTTTTCGATTGCCATTTGTTGCCAGTGTGGCGACAAATGGCAATCGAAAACTCTGTTTCTAACAATTTTTGATCTACGTTCCAATAGTATTGGCGTTTTCGATTGATAGCGTCTTTTCAAGCAGGCTTCACCTTGATTTTGGCTGCGCACCTTTCCTTGACGACTTCCCTTGTTGGTGGCAAAACGTGAGATCTTTGGCTTCATCGTAATGAAGCCAGACCCTTATGACGAACCAAGACGGCAAACACTTCTCTGTACACATGGTCCAGGCCCGGGGTCCAGGCTTCTTTACGGCAAATGACCGTTGAGGGAACCGAAAACTCTTGGGCTAAATTGGAACAGGCAGTGCTTGTATATCCTTAACAGAATAATGTTCATATTATATGAATTCACAATGTTTTCAGTAGGAGATCATGATGGGCCTGGCGTAGGTTTTTAAAAACAAAATTCACGTGCGTCGGTTCTTTGGGACTACATCAAAATTTTCCTGTCTGATTTCATATGGTGATTTCAGCGACATCTCATGTCAAACTGCTTTGAAACAGAACCTTTAGAGGTTTCTAAATGAAATCTACGTATATGAAAGTGTTCAAAATTAACAATCATAATGTGTTTGTGTCTGTAGATTCGCTGTACCACCGTGTTTAAATCGGTAGATTTTTTGCGCCTGACAGTACCGTCAGAAAGACGAAAAATGCACCATTTTACGAATAAACTGGAAATTTAGCACATATATCATGACATGCGCAAATGATTTTTTAATCTCTTCTCAAATTTATGCCAAAATCTGTGATAGGGTCAAAAAAGTATGCCACAAAAGTTTGACCTACTTCCGGTTTAAAATGCGTTCTGTTTTTGATGAAAATGGCCGATGAACAGTTTTCGTGAACAGGCATAGCAACCAAATAAAAACGTATATTTTCCTACCCTACTCGGTTCATCTCTCCATTTCTGTTGTATATCCCTCATGAAATAAATCCAGAATAACACTTTTGCTTTGAATGTTCTCTTTTCCATCACACAACACAATAAATACACTAGAAATGCTGTTTATTTACGCTATGAACACTGAACTACTCATCGATATGATGATGACCCGATGATGGCGTAACAAAATCTATAAAAACATGACGTCAGCGACCTATTGATAATGTCTACAGCTTCATTTGCAAAAATCTCACTCAGACAGTCGGGGAAAATGTCATAAAATGTATTTTTACACTCTACTATCAAATTGCATTCGGCGCGTGCTTCCTTGGAATCGTTAATTGGTTTGAATCAAAATATAATATTGCTCCGATAGTACCACAAGAGCTATCCCCCCCACCAGACATCCATTCCTTACACCAAGCAAGAAGGCTGTAGAATCTTGTTCAGTGGCCGTCGATCGGAGAATGGTCCAAGCCGGTTCACTGGCATATAGCCCGGGGTCAAACGTCTAAATGATCGCTATACCAGGCGCTTCACTCGGGAGTTTGCAAGCCCCCCCCCACCCCCCCCCCACCCCCATCGGGGATGTGCTCTAATTTTTTCTTCATACGTAGGCTCGGTCTCAGCATCTACCGATCATCCAAAAAAAGTATCAGGAATTTCAAGCACCCCCAAAAAATATTTGAAATTTTAGCAACCCCCAAAAATATCCCCTTTTCTGTACCTCGACCTTAAGTAAAGACCCTGAAATGCATAGAAATGACCCCTAAATATAGCCCAATTTTGTGAGGACCCAAAATATATCCCAAAAATTATTTGTTTTTCTGAAAACCCAAAAAATATTGAAATTTAAAATTTTAGACCCAAAAAAATGACCCGAGCCTACGTATGTTTGAAAATATCAGAGTACCCCCTCCCCCCACCCGCTTTATTAGGCCTATCTACCCAACTGACCAAGGATATTTCCTTACCCAATCATGGTTTGAGATGCATCCTTTATTATACGTGCATGCACAACTGTCCGAGTGGGATATGACTGATATGCACGTGATATACTTTGTGTATAACAGTGCATTGGTCAAACAAATTTTTATTCCATATAGGAAGGGTAAGCATCCCATAGCACCAGGTCCCGGCCCGGCCCGCCCCATACCTTACAAATACTTTAAAACACCGAGCATACAAATCCTCTACCATCTTGAGTGACCGTCTCTTGAGTGGAGGATACGCTGTATATCTTGTCAATATACACAAGGTTTTGCTAAGGCCACGATCGAGCCGCCCCCTCCCCGCCCATTCTAACACATATCCGCAGGTGTGCGGCCCGCCCCACACACATGCAGACAGCTATTCATTTCTAGGATGGGGATTGTGTATATCCCTTAGCTTTTCTTAAATGGGTCTAATTCTGATTTTTTTTTCAACGTTCTTTTCTTCAGTTTTTTTTTCAATTGATGAGGGGAGATAGGATTCAAAATTGAAATACCATTAAAAGCGGGCCATTATCCAGCCGCCGATGATGGCCCAACATTGAATACTGGCTTGCTGGTAACTTTGTGATTGTTTTGGTTATCCAGACCAATATTGCAAGAAACCCTATAACTTTGTGATTCCTCAGACTAGAAAATACTCAACCGTCACTACTTTCACCCAACACACACACACACACGCACACAGTAAAGAGTTCTAAACAGATAAAGGCAAAATCACGTTAGATTATTCCTTCTCTTACAATCATGGCAATCTAATCTAAGGTGTGTTTTGGAATCATCGATGGGAGGTTTGCTACTTACTTATTTATTTTATGCTAAGAACCGCATGCGCAGCTGCCTATAGTTAGGTATGGCGGCTAATTCCAGGCGGTTCAGCAAACTCCTCCGCCCCCCCCCCCCTTTGGATCCGCGCATGACGTCGATGTTCTGTGTGTACGACTAGTTGAGCCCCCCCCCCCCCCATCCCCTACAGCCCGCACAATGTTGTAAGAAGCTAGCTTTCTTCGCTCGGTCAAGTAAAATCAGAGACAAAATCTTGAAATTCCATAGAATAAGTTTGAAAATTGAAATGACCCGTTTTTTCTTCTGTTCTTGGAGTTGTAAAGTTATAGCCCTTTATTGACATTTTGTTCTAATGCTCTCATTTAAGCCTATGAACGTTTAAGAGCAAAAAGAGATTTATACATGGCTACCATCGCATTACCTAGTATATCGGCCTAATGTCTCTGTATTTGCCCAAGGGCCTAAATAGTCGCATGGGCAATTAGGAAGGCGATGCGCATACTGATCTAGACCTTTATATCGACTACGTGTATGTATGTATACGTGTACTCAGGCAGGGTTTCTCATAGGCTTGTCCTTATCAGCATTTTTCGATATTTCTTAATCTGTTTTCGGTGTACGAAAATACTAGCCTATCGAACCCCAGTATTGTTTTGAAAAAGGTATCCGAAATTTCTAAATTCAATCATATTCATCAAAAATCAAAACAATTGAATATAATTATGCCAAATACCATAGCACAAAAAAGTGTATCATTTAGAACATACCTAATGCCATCTACGCAAAATGCAATAAAATAAAGTATGCCTGCTATAAATACAAAATGTAATAGTTATTTCCTTTTGACCACATCGCATGACATTGATGCTAAATGAAATAAAAACTCCAGAGGGGGGACAGGGGGCCGTACCCCCCCCCCCCCCCCCGCCCTAAAATATCACAAAAATATATATAGGGTTTCTTAACAATACTGGTCCGGATCCCCTGAAAAAGCAATATATCATTATTATCATCATAATTTTATTGCTTCGATACACTAGTGGATTTCGACAGGACGAGTCCATGGTGTAGCACGAGATACCGGTATGGAAACGGTTGTATCTTACATGTTTCAGTTCAACGTCGATAGCAAGAAAAGTAGATATTTGGTTTGGAAATAACTCATAATCTGAGTAACCTTTCACGTGCTCGGAGCCGTCGTCGGCTTTTGAAAGTGGTATACGGCGTAGTTTTTTTTTCTGAGTAGGGCACGTATCGGTGGGGGGGGGGGGGGGGGGGTACGAATATCCCTCTCGGCTTCTCCTAAGAAACATTTCTGATTTAAGATGTCTGTAGAAGCGATTTTTTTATTTTGAGACCGTTTTTTCTTGTGAAACCATTCGAATGTTTACTACAGCTGTTTTGAACCCCAACCATTAATGCGGATGCGTTTCTTTGGCTTCGCCGGGCATAAGCCGGTTGTAGTCTATAACCGGCGGGGCACTCGATTGATTTGGATCACGTGGCGGCTCACCACCAGCGAATGCCGATCTCGCCGAATTTCAACCAAGACGTGGAAGCGGCGATTCCTGTTTCACCTTTTAACGGTTCGTACCAAAAAGTAAGCAATGTTGCGTCGTTTTTGCTCGATTGCAGCGGTTATTCACCCATCCCCGGCCATGCGATCGGCGTAAGCCGGAGGCGCAGGCGAGGCACACGCCGTTTCGGTGCCAAAGACACAGCCAATATATTAATCTCGGCAGGTCTCAGCAGGCTCTGGCATCGAACAAAAGCATGATACTGATAAATCTGTTGTTGATCTTTCGTTGTTGTTGTTGTTTTTTCAAGTCACAGGCCTCTAGATAAGACAGCGTAGTTTTTTTTCAACCATAACATATGTTGTGGGTAGTCAAAGAAATGTCTTAATGAGACGGTTCTTTAGGAGCACCCAAAACATATGTTTAACCATCTACCAAAACATCCCTTCCGGATTGTTGTCAGTTTGCAGGTTTGTGCACGAAGTTGTTCAAGCTTGCCCAGGAAAAATGTGGTTAGGTGAACTGGCCGTGCCGATATGACCATAGCTGTTCACTAGAACCAAACCAGATTTGAGAAGCTCCCGTGGTGTAGTGGATAAGCGCTATGCCTTGTAAACCAGGGGTCGCAGGATCGATTCCCGGCATCTCCATAAAACCATAAAAAAACACATAAAACCACTTTCGGTGAGCCTTCGGGTGCTCCCGTCATATAATGCTGGCTTGGTAGCTGGAACCTGACCAGTATTGCTAAAAAAGACTATCTTTTTGTGATTTCCAGGGGGAGGGGTCCGAACCCCCTGTCCCCCTCTGGATACGCGCATGCTGTACACGCGTCAGTTATCAATTATATTCAAACTTTGCTCATCACATTAAAAAAAAAGTCAGGCTAGAGGAACTGAAAAATAACCCCACCAAAAAGTGGTCTTTTTTGGCCAAAAACGGCCGAACCGCCGCCGACGGTCGCGTAAACTAGTCCAATATTTGAGCTGTCATCGTGATTAATTGACCAGTAATAGTATGTTCCAAAAAAAATCTGTCGTAGGAACTCTGGTGAGAAAAAAGGAAACATTGACCTTTGACCCCAAACTTTGTTTCGTTCAAGGGAGATAACACTACATGCATGCGCGGATCATTTGATATTTTTTACGGCGGCTTGCCGCCGTTCTAATATCGCTTTAGATCTAAATAATTCACCAATCAGAAGCATTTTTAAATTGTAATATTCATCACACCAACTGGAAAAAGATGCTCTCATTGGTTGATACTCTGAATGTCCATACAATCTTATTAAACATGAAACTAAACTTGAAAACATACATGTAAACGGCAGAGAACCAGTCTGTGCACTGGGTCTAAAAATGCAAATGCATTAACGACCTAATCTCGAATATAGGTCAACCCCCGATGTACAGCATTTGTAAATTGCTGTCAACTATCATTGTTTACATGCCTTGCACACAGTAAAGAAGTGCATTAGCCTATAAAATAACCCACTAAATCCGAAAGGACTTTACGCTTCACGCTATTTAAATAAAATATTTGTAACTTTTCTAATTCCCTTATCTGGACATGATTATAGTCTGTTTCATATCTTTCGACAATAGTCTTTTTTTGGCCGTTATACGGTTATATTCCCCATGCCAAAACGTTTCTTTTCTCCTATGTTCGGAGGAAAAAACCCAATTTCAAGTCGGAAAATATCAAAGACAAAATCATCGTTTTGTAGAGTAAATTGTGTTTAAAATTGTTTATTTATTTGGGTTCCCGTTCGGACATTTTCAACGACTATCGGCATATCAGTCGTGCTATTACAATGTAAATCCTCTCGTTGCATTATAAGGGCCCAAGGGTGTTGTGCCCTCTAACGATCGGCATATCAGCCGTGGTTTACTTCTTTGCTTCAACAGGTAATTTCCCCTGTAAGTACAACAATCAATTAAAACTTGTTCTCCGGATGCATAAAAAGATAAATACCAACTAGCTGATACAATTAGGTAGCTTAATTTCGTGTGTAAGAATGGGTTTCTGGACATCTCGGCCCCTAACAAACTCGGCCCCTGACAAACTCGGCCCCTATCAAACTCGGCCCCCACAAACTCGGCCCCTAGCAAACTCGGCCCCTAACCAACTCGGCCCCTATGTAATATGAGCCAGTGAATGAGATTCCCAAAAATGTGCGACCAGCAACGCCTCAGATCAGCCTGCGCATACGCGCAGTCTGATCAGAGCCTTTGCTAGTCGCTTGAGTATTCTATGATTGTTACGCTACTGACAGAACACCACTGTGTGACCATTTGGAGTTCCTAAGCTTTAAATTAGCTGCACAGGGTCGACTGAGTCTACACATTTATATCTTTTTATTGAATATAGGCCCTATATCGCTTTATATACTGACGTTTAGACAAAGTTATATTTCATTCCTACCATATAATAAAATACTCTGTCTATCTTTCAGTCCATCCATCTGCCCATCCATACATTGGACTTAAACTCGATTTTTTATGTTTTTCACATTGATTTTCGGGGATAACTTTTTTCCTATTAATTTTATCAAACCGTGTTCGCGATGAAAGTTGTAGAGAAAAATTAGCGCCAATTTCTCCAAACGGTTCTAACGTCCAAAATGCAGCAGTTAACTCTGTGCATAGATGCACTCTCATGCAAGTTAACAGTACAGCAAAATTCAGATTAAATATGATGTGTTTTATGATTTGACAATATAGCTAACAACACTAAAAAATCTCAATTGTAGGCGTTTTCGCGCTAAAATCGCAATTGCAGGGGTATGTGTCATTGTCCCAAAATGGTGAATATAAACCATTGATTTCTAAAAAAAACTTAACAAGTGAATTTAATTTATTCCATTGCAATGGCGTCAAATTAATCGCGAATTTGCACGTAACCTTTGGGTTCAGGCGATTGAGCTAGCCCTAGCCGGCATATGCATTTTCTTACAAGAACAGTGTAACTATCGGTAAAGTCTCTTCTATCAATTACGAGTAGTTAAATGGTCACATGTGCGGATCCAGTGGGGGGATAGAGGGTCCGCACCCCCTCCTGGAAAAAAAAGTTCTATGGCTTTCTAGAATAAGTATTTGGACCCCCAGACCCCGCCCCCCCCCCTGAATAGATTGGACCCCCCCCCCCCCGAAACCTTGTAAAATTATAGTTTTCTTTGAAATAAACTATTGATAAGCCACTGTAAAACTGTAAAAGTTGAGGACAAAAAAAGACAAAAACCGTTATCAGAGCTGTTTTCGGGCAGTCGGGCCGGGACCACCCTGGCAAAAATTCCTGGATCCGCGCATGGGTCAGCCAGCATCCAAACTCGGGCCACTATCGGTCTGTCAGCAAAATGTCATTCGGATGGCGTTTCAGTGGCGGGCCGATAATGGCCCGATTGTACGTGCTTACTGGGTGTCGATCAGTTTTGAATCCTATATGTATTTACTACTATGTTGTCAGTTACAAGCGAAAGTATGTGCACGAATTACTGGTTAACCGCTTGTTCAAGCCTGCCCAGGAAAAAGTGTGGTTAGGTGAACTGACCGTCCCGCAATGACCATAGCTGTTGACTTGGGACGTAAAGCAACAAAACAGAAACAGAATATGTATTTACTCCTCGATCCTGGCTATATTCTTTTCTGGTGTTCGGTTTGTTTCAGTGAACGTTTAATTTTACATAAATTTATTGTCAACACCCCCCATTTTCCTAAAAACTTAGGACTTAAAACATTGTTCCCAAAACCTTGCTGGTGGATGCTTAAAATTAAAAAAAAGATTCAGATGCATATCGCTCAGCGAAAAGAGTTAGATGTGCACAAAACCAAGCAAAAGAGAGACAGAAACAGGACCACAACTTCGCTGGTTTTAGATTCCAGTATTCAGAAGGGGTAGATGGTAATTTCGTCTAAACCAGCGAATTTGGTTGCGTTTATCGTCAGTATTTGAGAGCCGCCGAATATCTTTTTTAAAGATATTTCTTGTTTATAGTTGATGAGGGGATAGCCGATTCAAATACCGCTATAAATGGGCCATCATTGGCGCGCCAGGCGTGCCGACGATGGCCCAACATTGAATGCTGGCTTAATTGCTTATTGATTTTTCAGGGGATCTTGACAAGTATTGCAAATAAAACTGTCCCCCACCCCTCTGGATCCGCCCATGACATGGCAACGTGTTATCAAGAGCTATTGTTTTTCGTTCTTCTTTGGATGTGTAGACATGTAAATGTAAATAAAGTCAAATATTTTTTTAAGTGTTTCCCTTTGGTTGCCAAAATTCTGCATAGAATTGAAATCTTAAAACTTTTTGAAGGGGACCATCCAAGGATCATTCCTGTGAAGTTTGGTAATTTCCCCCATATTGTTTAAAGCAAATTGTTGACTGGCGGACAGGCATCTTGTCCTACCAATTTTAAGGGTACGGCCTTGGCTGGAGAAGATGACCAACGGAGCAAGACGGACACCAGAAGATCACAACAGCTCAACTTGAACCCATGGCTCAGGTGAGCTAAAATTGGATGCACTGACTGCAGAACCTTTTGTGCAAATTGATAGAAGGCAACTTGAGGAGCAATTCTGTGAAATTAATTTTAAAGACATTTCTGATCTACAGCTCTGGCTGCCCCTTTGGTCGGTGGAGTGGAACCATTTGAGAGGTTTTGGTAGGCCTCATGAGGAGCAATTCTGTGATTTCGAATTGGGCCTGTCAATTAAATTAATTTCTGATCTTGAGCTCTGGCGGCCCCTTTGTTCAACAGCACGGAACAGTTAATGCAATTTTGTAGACGGCATCATGAGGAACAATTCTGTGATATTACTTTGAATTTTACCCAGTAGTTCAGGAGATATCGTCTAAAGACATTTCTTATCTGGAACTCTGGCGGTCCCTTTGTTCAGTGGAGCTGAACCATTTGAGCAATATTAGTGGAGGGTATCATGAGGAACAATTCCCTGTAGTTATTTTGAATTTGGACCAGTTGTTCAAGAGATGTCCTTTAAAAGAGTTCTTAACTAGAGCTCTGGTGGCCCTCATGTTCTGCAGAGTGAAACCATTTTTTGCAATTTTGGTAGAGGGTATTATGGGGAACATTCATATGAAATTATTTTTAACTTTGTCCAGTGGTTAACAAGGCGATGTCCTTTAAAGAATAACTTTACATGCCACAGATGACGGACAAATACTGAGGCTTAAATGAAATGTATGTGTGGTTCCTGTTGGCCTACCTACCCTAATTTTTTAACCCTACCCTAAACATTAAAATGGTCTTTGGAGAAAAAATACCTAAAATGGACACTTTTTCAGATTTTGTCACTATTTTCTTTGTTAAATGTTATATCAAAATTTAATAATTTCCCTACCTACCTACCCTAAATTTTGTTGGTATGCAACAGAAACCACACATATATTTCATTTAGGCCTGATCAAAATTGCTCACCTTCAGCCTTCAACACACACACACTTGAATGCAAAATGTCAACAGGCATCGCTCTAGGCTTTGTGGTTTCAGGCAAGAAGAATTTAATGAGGTCTATATATAAGCCCATGTAAACATTTGACCCCTGGGCTGTGCCATTTTTGGCCCCAGTGGCATAATTTGAACAAACTTGGTAGCGGTCCACTAGATGATGTTACATACCATATATAGCAAGGCTCTAGGGCATGTGGTTTCAGACAAGAAGTTTTTTTTAAAGTTTTTATCTCAAATATCTATATCAAGTCTGTGCGACCTAGATACCGATATGCAACAGACCATAACCATTTGAACAATTATTAAAGAGGGCCATATAAGAATCATTCCTGCCAAGTTTGGTCAAAATCCAGCCAGCACTTAAGGAGACGAGATGTCCTTTGAAGTTATTGTTGACGACACACGAGACATCCAACGATCACAATAGCTCACCATTAGCCAATGGCTCAGGTGAGCTAAAAATGTATTTTAATATATTATCAGAAGAAGGGCTAAAAAGTGTTCTGTTTTTTTTGTAATTCCACATTTTTTTTCTAAAATCCAATTGTGACCATAAACATTTGTGAACCAATAGCCCAGTGGTTCCTGAGAAAAAATGTTAAGATATGTATGTTGCAGTCAAAAATGTGTGACCTTAGGTAAAAGGTTAGCTTGACCTTTGGTAATTATGTATGATCAATGCCCATTAGGCTTAAATGAAATGTATGCGTGGTTCCTGTTGGCCTACCTACCCTAATTTTTTTAACCCTAGCCTAAACATTAAAATGGTCTTTGGAGAAAAAATACCTAAAATGGACACTTTTTCAGATTTTGTCACTATTTCCTTTGTCAAATGTTATAACAAAATTTAATAATTTCCCTACCTACCCTAAATTTTGTTGGTATGCAACAGGAGCCACACATATATTTCATTTAGGCTTTAGGCTTTAATATATAGCAAGAATTTATGTACAATGATTTTGGTCTCAACGGTTATGGAAATCTGAACATTTAAAGCTTTTCCAATATAAATGCAATTAAAATCAAATTTGACCTTGCTTTGAAGTAGGTCAAGGGCAACCGAGAATGATCATTTGTGCACACTTGGCCCAAATCCCCTATGCTACATACCAAGTCACAATGGTTCCAGAGATGAAGATTTTTTATAAGGGTTTCACCTTACATGGACATGGCGGCAATCTTGGTCATGTGACCAGGAAAATTTGTGCAGACTTTCATTCCCCCACGCTATGTCTCATATGAAATTTGAGTTGAATTGGCCTAGTGGTATCAGAGAAGATGTTCAAAATGTTGACAGTTGATGGAGGGACGAACGGCGGAGGCATTGATATACTAATAGCTTACATATGAGCTAGATATCTAAAACCAAGAATATTAGAAAAGGAAATAATCTGCTTGCAGTTTATTTAAAAGATAATTTTTAAAATGCCATTAACTATCAACCTATTTGAATTCTCTATTCGCTTCCCAGCTTCTTTCACCATTTCCCTGACTGTACAAAAGAAATTTCCTGACTCTTTTTTCTGACATTGAGAAAAATTAATTCTCCAGACTTTTTCTCTGACCGAAGAAATGTCACTTATCATATTATGACGTCGCATCTGGGAGTGAAATAACGCCATCCATTAAAATTGATAAATCACTAGTGGTTTACAGATTTTTGGGAAACATTAACGTTGCATACATCATTAAATGACAAAATAATCACTTTTTTACATAAGAAATGATATTTCAAAGTAATCAGTCATATGATAACAGGCCTCCAGATAAGAGTGCGTATTGGAAAATTATATTCTTTATTTCTCATCAAAAAAATATGTTGTGGGTACTCAAAAGAACCGTCTCATTGAGACGGTTCTTTTGTGGACCCAAACACATGTTTAAATTAATGGGTAAGAAAATGATTAAAATTTTACGCAAATAAAATTTCATTATCTGAACCTATGTGATAAATAGAGCTCTTGTTTTATTGAATTTATTTAACGAGTTGCGAAAAAGATATAAAATGCTTGGCAAGCTTCGCTTTTTATCTCTTTTCCTCAACTCGTTTAATAAATTCAATAAAACATGAGCACTCATGCAAGATCCTCTATTTAAACAATCAGTGTACTAGATTTGTAAGTCCCTGATCATGCACCACATTCTTTAAAACAGCTCACAACTTTTTTCATGGGCTTCAGAATTAAGTTTTGTTTCTAAATTTGAACTCTAGAAGTCAAGAAAAATCATTTTAGCCAAAAACAAATAAACATTTTCTTGATGAAAAATGCCATTTTTAACAAACAACAAAAAAAAAAATGTCTAATTTCTAAATTTAAGCTTAGACCCCGATATTTCAAACATTTTAGGCACCGACAGTCACATCCATAAATATAAAACTAAAGCAATAATTAGTTACTAAAACTGAAAACGGTCCAAGTCCAATCTTACTGTAGGGGGATACTCTGTTTGAGTTCCTCCAGCAACATCCAAACACACTACCACCCATGGTCACCATACATTCAGGTTTTACATTGTAACTGATCAATGAAAAACTTGTTTTGAGTAGTATATATATGCCTAGTGAATAAGCTCAGGGATGACTAGGGCAAAATAGTGACCCTAGGGGCCAAAATTTCACCCTAAATGGGACCCAGGGACCTAAAAAAAACCAGACAGGTAATGCTGTAGTTTTGCGCTAAAACTTCTCCCTATCTGACCGTCACTTCTCCCTTATTTCCCTGGATGGAGATGTCACTTCTCCCTACTGTCAGGGCCTAGCTTGAACACTGATGCCTCAAGATGACTGTTATCTCTGATAATAATGTGGGCTTTGATGCAAGAAAACCTGTCTACAGGGTTTGGGAATAACAAAGGTGCAAACCAGTCTGCATATTATATCTGTGCAGTCTGGTCAGCACCATTGTTATTCACTTATTGAAAAGTATCATACTTAAACGATTTCAATGTTCCAGCTACTAGCTAGCTAGAACAATGAAATAGGTTAGATATGATACTTTTAGACTAGCTAGACTATGTAGCTGAGCAGGCTGTTTTGGAGTATGAGCTGGTTGTAAACCACTTAGACAGGATTTCTGGTGACAAAGCCCATATCAGTTCAAAAAATGTGAGTGCTGCAGTATTAAGTTTTAATGAAGATTTTGGACAGCAGTAATTTCCACCTTTCTAAATTTTGAATCAGTTTTCTGCTTTGTACATTGTTGTATAAACAGTGATAAGGCAGAACTGGTAAGGTTTCTTTAGCACTCTCTGACAGTTTGGAACTTGTACTGATAACATCAAAAAAGAACTTTGGAGTCTTTGGTTGATGACAAGTCTAAATCTATATTTTGAGACCATGCATATTGTGAGCAAAATCCATCACAGCTCACTTTCTAATATTTTGTAGTAACATCAAAGATGTCCCTCTTTCATGCTGCAGAATACAGTTGTTTGGTGGTTAGTCCTCTGTAACAATGTAATGTTTACTCTGTCTAGGACTATGACTGGGTGGTAAAAGTTGTAATGCATCTCTTCAAAGGTACACATGTCTTGGGACTCTTTGGTTGCTTGCTGTATATATGCTACTGATTTGTAGAAATATCTGAAATGTAGATAAATATACATGGATTACATGTACCTTTACCTAGGGCATTTGACCTATTTACATTGTTTTTTGTTATGACCAGACCCAGTTTCAGACTTTCAATGTGGTCTTCAATTTGGTGAGATAAAAATTTGACAAAGTTGGCAAAAAAGAAGATATGAGATAAAAAAAAAAAGTAGCAAGAAATTTTGTAAAAAAATAAATACATGTAGGCTTGCACTTGTATCTTTACAAGCTGGATGCCTACATGTTCATCCTTTCGACAAATTCTTTCTAATAATCTCCTCACCAGCTTGTGTTATCTGCTGATAACCCTTGCTTACAGTTAGGATCCAGATCAGGACCAACAAAATGTCAGGCCCAATCTGGATCCAAACTGAATGGCAATGTTTGGTTCTTCTGAATGTTTTGGAAAATATTGACTTTTCTGAAAGTAAACCTTAATTCTAGTATTTCACAAAATAGGTATAGGCATATATGAGAAACATCTATTGCTCAGGTAATAATATCAAGCACAGAGAACTACCATATTCCATCAATTTCCATGTATCAATTATCTACCTTCTTTCCTTGTTTTTTATCATGTTTAAGAAAAAAAATCACAGCCATCAAACCATGCATTACCATGGGTGAAAGTAAAGAAAAATCCCAAATCCTGAACTTTTGAATATTCAAATTTTAAAACTTGCAGGATGCTTACAAAATGAATACTTTCAAGTTTAAATTATTATAATAATTGTATTAAGATAATTGTAAAGCTAAATAAAGAAGCTTTTGTAATCTCCCTAATTCAGCATTTTGATGCGGACTTTCTATATGGAAAGTCAGCCTCTAAATCCTGAATTCAGGATTAATCCTGTAAACTTTCACCAATGATTGTAGTAGATCCTGTTCCGCTCACTCCTTTATTTATCACTCAGCAATATTTTAATGCAGATCTAACAATGCTATACAATAATGGTTGAGCTGTTTAAACTTATAATGATAATTTAAAAAGAATGTTTTCAGTGAATGGTTTTAATTGCCCTGGTCCTTTATGATCCAGTCGCCACTTTTTCAGGCATGTCTTTCATGACTTTCTGTGGCTTAGAGAATGTGTTTAATGTCCCTACAACAGCAAGGGTCATATGGAGATGGGGCCACAGCTTAGTCTCATATAATGCCAGTGCTAGCAGAGAGGAATGAAGATGATTTTGTACTACAATTACAAATAAAAAGTAAAATGAAATTGGCAATTTGGAAAATGTGTATCAGTCTTTAGAATTGCCAGGCTGATATGCCTGGCAAAGTGGCGGCCACATTTTAAACTTTTTATAACTTGTTACAGGGTTTTCCCGGTTTTTCCTGACCCCTATTTAGTAAATGGTCCAAGCATCTTTTCCAAATGAATCTTAAAATTGCATCAAAGATTTTTAATCTTTCTTGCATACAAAATCTAACTTTTTAACGCCAGAAATGAGATTTTATAGTATTAAATCTTAATAAATGATAAATAAAATGTAACATTTGTGCACTTATATGATCAGGCCTTTAGTTACAAGTGTGTTAGTTATTTTTTCTTATTTCTCAACCAAAACATATGTTGTGGCCTTGTGGGTGCTCAAAATAACTGTGTCAATGAGACGGTTCTTTTGAGCACCCAAAACACATGTAAGAAAATATTTTCAATTTTACACTCAAAAATTTTGTTAAATATATATCAAAACCTTTGGTGATTGAATTTAAGCTGTGAAAAAGCGATAAAGCTTGTGGCAAGCCTATCAGTTTGCTTTTCCTCAAATTATTTCATAAATTCAATAAATCATAAGGACTCTTGTAAGATTCTTTAGGTATAATTGCAAAAACTTTGAAAGTACTTCTGCCGTTTGTAGGAGTTATGACAATAAATAAGTGTGACAGTCTTTAGATCCGGATATTAACTGGATATCCCTTGTGCAGGGAAAGTCATCCATTGTGCAGATTAAAGAACTCACGGTATTTTAAATACATGGCTACTTGTAAGATTTTATGATCGTGCAACACAGAGTCTACACAGGGTTCATGATACAGACAAGTTTGTGTAAATTTTCAAGGACTGAAAACTTATGAAACATACTGATTTACATGTTAAAATTCTACTTCTGAAAAATACTGATTAACACGTTAAAATTCTACTTCTGAAATGCTAGAATCCATTACTAAAGATATTAGTTTTAGAAAATCAGTGTAAAATTATGGTGCCTTTATTTGGTGCAGCATATGCTGCATCAAATACAGGCACCACAATTTTATACTGATTTAGGCCTCCAAAACTCCAAAAACAGTGTTCAATCCTCTTTCAAATGGTAGAATTCAAGGACTTTTCAAGGCCTTTGAGTGTTTTTAAAGTACTTTTCAAGGCAAATTTTATTTTCAAGGACTTTTCAAGACAGCCCTGTATATTCAAGTACTTTTCAAGCCTGTACGTGCGAACCCTGGTACAAAGTACACCTGCCCATATTCAGCCCACGTAGCGCAGTCGGTAACATGTGTGGCTAAAGATGAGAGTGAGACTGCAAATCCAGGGGTCTCGAGTTTGATCCGAGCCCGGTCCCATACTTTCGAGGAGATTGATCATGAAATAATTTCTACGGTCATTCTCCTCCCTTCCGCTGAATCATTCAAGAAGGGTTGTTGTCAGTTACAAGCCAAAGTATGTGGACGAAGTACTGGTTAACTGCTTGCTCAAGCTTGCCAAGGAAAAAGTGTGGTTAGGTGAACTGACCGTCCGGCCATGACCGTAGCTGATGACTTGGGACGTAAAGCAACAAAACAAACAAACAAAAACCTGCCGATAATGCTCATGAGGGCGCCTGGCAGTATACATGTACAAAGAAAGAGAAAAGTGGGTGATTGATCATTCGTAGTTAACAGATTATATTGTCAAGCCATGGGTCAATACTTAAGCCATTGAGCAACTGTGTCGGTGAGTTGTTTTCAATTAAATTTATACTTTTCATAGTGGAGGAAATAAATATCTATGTAAATGTATATCGTTCCAGCGCTTGACTCAGATCTAGCGGTTGCAGTTTCTAGCCTCTACAGCACCCCTGTGTTGTGCCCTTGAGCAAGACACCTTAATCTGTGCTTAGTGCTTGACCCAAGACCCGCATTCGTTCAACCCAGGAAGTAGTTCTGGGACCATAACCTAGTTTGTAAGTTTCATCATGGTCAAACTAGGTTCTGGTATTTGTGTACAATAGAAGCAAAATTAGTAATTGTTTACACTACAGTTTGTTTACAAATAAAGTTGTAAGTATTTATTCATAGTTCCTTCATTTCTACATATTCTGTTAGCTTAGGGCAAATACTGCACATATAAGTGAAATAAAATGCATGAGAATAATTAAACATAAAAGTGTACAAACCAGAAAGATCAACAAAGTTTCAAAACACATGTTTCTCCTGAGAATCCAAGACGTTTCGCCCCCAAACCTTTTCCTCCCCTAGTCGTTTCGCCCCCAAGACGTTTCCCCCCTGGTCGTTTCCCCCCTGGTCGTTTCGCCCCCTCTAGTCGTTTCGCCCCATTAGTCGTTTCGCCCCCATAGTCGATTCGCCCCTAGTATATATAAGAAGTTCTGTCGTGTCTAATCTGGGTCTAAACTGTTTGCATACTGAAAAAATCGCCATTCAAGGGGTGCAAGTTCATAATATTTTGGTACTTGATTACGTCACTCTTGAAACTTAAGAGTATATTGATATTGGATCCTCGGACCCAGCATACACTGGGTCCGAGATAATGTACAGCAATCTAGTTGGACTACAGGCCTATATATCGTCCTCATCGACGTCCCTACTTTAGTTATATGAGCTGCAATGGTTCTGGCGAGACTTCATAAAGGCACAATGTTCCAATTTGAGCGAGCCAGTACCAAGAGAAAAGAAAGTCGAGTTTGAATTTCAGTGCATGCTTCTGACTGAGCGATTTTCAATACAATACAATACAATACAAAATTTATTTATAATAGTCGGAGATACAAACAGTATAACATTAGCTATGAATAGCTATTTACCGACTTAATCCAGTAGACTGATTTTGGAGGGAAACTGAAAAATATATGCAAATTAAACATGTTAAAGATAGAAAGAAAAACTTAGCATTTTTGGTTTTTATTTTTTGATATAGAAAAAGACTCGGTCTTAGCTAAGAGCTCAAACCAGCATGCCCAGCTACAGGGGCTGATTAAAATAGTGAAATTTCGCGTCTAATTCGTTTAGCTAGAGCGAATAACGAAGGCGCTGGTCAGACTGCGCCGATGAGAGGCTGTTTTGCGCCTTTGTCTTTCGCATCCGACAACATCGTGTTTTCTTGCATCTAGGCTCATTTTCTTTACATGACACTACCCAGATCTTAGTCTTTGAGGCCTTATGATCGCTTAAACCGTTGAATACATGATAGGTCCAGAGAAGGACTTTTATGAGAATAAAACTGTAATGATTTTCTTACCCATCAATTTAAACATGTGTTTTGGGTGCTCTAAAGAACCGTCTCAATGAGACTCATGAGAAAATGCAATACTGGATCGAGAAGTGTTATTTTTTACCTAAATTCAATATCATTTACGTCCTTACTGTATTTATGCGAGCAAATGCTCTGACGAGACTGCACGGACGCGCTCACTTTTCACACATGAGATAAGTACCAAAATGTTATAAACTAGCTCATACTGATGACTCCATAGCGCGTTCTTAAACAGTGAAGACCCAGATGAAATACCGCATTATGTGACATTTCATCAGGATCTACACTGTTTGTAAACACAAAAATGATCTACAGAGAAAGAAAATATTTTTTGTCTGTTATACGTGTACACTGTCGGACACGCTCATGGCAGGCACGCGACATTCAATAAACAATCTGTCAATAATCGATAATTGATAATCGTTCACACGCTTTGATAATCCAATTATCGCTGTTGTTAAGTGGATTATCTTAAAGGGGACATATTAAAGTTCTAAATCCAATAAAATACGGAAGAAAATGTGACTAAGAGCAAAACATATAATTTTTTGTGGTAAAAAATAAGAATATCTTCGTTAATTAGACCGTTGATTAATTACTGCTGATAATTTATTATCCTGCTTATCTCCCTTGATTTCCGTTGCGGCGAGTCACTTCCCTTGGATTTGTGACGTCATAAGGGCAGTTCGTCGGATGACTGTGTATTGGCTCTATATGATCGCAGTGAATAATGCAGTACGGGTGTCGAGCTTGATAGCTTCGGGGTAGACATTAACGAGACTGGACAAATGCACACTAATCAACATTCTATCGAGTTCCTCAGCATGCATTTCAAAAGTTGAAGACCCTTTAAAAACATAGTGTCGGCTCACATCAGCAGTAGGCCTGCCTTATATGGCCTAATAAAATTGTATGTCTCCCATTTATTTGTCTACATGACAAAATGCTCATTACACAAGTTTATCAAAACAAAAACGGGTGTCGTTGTCGAATCACATCGGGCAAGCGACAATAGCGAACACACTGGTAAAAAACTTGTTTTTGATCGGCAACAACGTTTGTGATTTTCAAACGGTGATCATATTCCGCGAATAGGCCTATATTGCTATCGATCGCAAAAATTGTATGCGCTTTCGAAACCGATATTTTTGACTGTCGGAATGCATTTTTTTAAGAATTTGAAAAAAAAATGAAATCAGGATCGCCGGGCCTACCCGTCGAGTCTGTACGAGCCTTTTCAGTCTGTTCACTGACTTGAAGCATCGATTTTTTTTAAAATTAGAAAACTAATAATGGCACATTGTTTTGTTTTTTCTTTCTATTTTTGACTTATTACGAATTAGGATCATTTTACGCATTTCTTGAGACAAGACGCTTTCTATGGGCACATATGACAAATTATAGCCAGCTCATTCAATTTTCAGTCTTGCACCGTAGGATCAGACGAGCTTGCGCGCATGCAGTCTCGGAAGAGCCTCCAACAACTATAGACATAGAGACCCAGCCAGGATCCAATATCGGGCCACTATAGGCGATTTTTTTTACTTTTTACTATTTTTAACAATAAATTCTGTTACTACAGGAGCGCGAGAATTGAACGGGACTGCATGGCCTATTGTCGCTTGCTACCCATAATGCAAAGGGCGAAATGCGAGAGATCTAGATGAGGCATCGCCATGTCTCGCGAGAATGCCCAATTTTATATGTTTACTGGGGACGTCAATGACGGCTCATGCCACTAGCCCCACAAGATGGCTGTGCAACCATGTATGAAGGAGTCCTTTACAAATAGGCCTAAATGCCAAAACTTATATAGATGATGCGCATGTGGACCGAGGATTGTACATGAAGAAGTTGATTACCTATTGATTTTTTATCTCATGTGTTGCTGTTTCTGCACGTGACTTGGGAATTCTACATGGCAAAATGCATGTCATATCAGGAAGGGTAGATAGACTCGACATTTAGTTTGCGATGCGAAATTCAGATCCTGGTGTAATATAGATCATGCGCGGATCCAGAAAGTTTTGTAAGAGGGGCTCAACCTTTGAAAACGTTTTTTTAGGGGAGAGGGGATCAAATAAACAAATACCACTATAAGCGGGCCATCATCGACCCGCCAGCGAAACGCCATTTTAATGGCGTTTCGCTGGCGTGCCGCTGATGGCCCAACATTGAATGCTGGCTAGGCAGCTTTGTGATTTACAGCGGATCCAGACCAATATTGCTAAGAAACCTTTTCAGGGGGAGGGGGTCCGGACCCCCTGACCACCCCCTCTGGATCCGCACTTGCATGATAGATCCCGTTTTTATGTTATCTACAAGAATATAAACTATTAATTTATGCGTTCATTGGAAGCGTATCGCGAGACCTTAAACACTGAAAAGGCGAGCTCATGAGATTTTAATATTTATTTTATACTCAGAATCTACGCAGATTCGACAGTCTCTGCCACTCTCACACACAGATAGGCTAACCTTAGGAACATAGCCAGTGATGAAGGAGCAGAGCAAAATTTAGTAGGAGCAAACTTTAGCCGCTCTGGTAGGCTCTAGTCCCACTTAAGATGGCTGCGCATGTAGAATACGCGGTGACGGTGCAAAATTTTACGAGCCGGCTTAGAACTTTCTCTCTCTCCCTCTCCCTCTCCCTCTCTCTCTCTCTCTCTCTCTCTCTTCCAATTAACTCGGATGCCGTTTTGAACATTAACCTCGACGATGTAGCCTACATTATCTTGATGCGTTCGGGAGACTGAGAAAATTAAGAGCCCCATGTATACTGATATAAATCCCCGCTGGAGCTCGTTAGGGAGCGTAGTGACTTAGTGGTATCTAGAGTGCTTGGTTCGAGATCAAAGGGCTACGGGCTCCGAGCTTACCAGCGGCACTGCATTGTGTCCTTGAGCAAGAGACATTGATCCCTGCTAAGTACTGTTTCAACCCAGGAAGACCAACCTTAAATAGCTTTAAGAAATTTGACTGCGGCGCAAAGAATCAATTCAAATAAACAAAATTCGTTTTACACATATACGCAACGGAGGCTTAGATGCATAGACTGAAATAGGCCTAATATTTATAACTCATTTCGTTGCGGAGTTAAAATGCCGATTTTGTTGCTTGAATTTAAGATAACTCGATGTTCAGGGTTACAAATTCTTTCACGACTGTTTCGTGCGCATAAACGCGTATTCGCTTGAATTTCAATTGTCTCGGAGATGAGCTCGCCGGCTAAAATAGGTTATCGTAGGGCATTCAATTCACTAAAACACAAAAAAAACATATCCACAATTTCACTTAGAGCGGACCCACTGATCAGAATGCGTATTGCAGTGACAATTTGCAACACATAAACCCTTCTTAATTCGAGAATATTAAAAAAGATACCGGAATCCAACACGACTCTATATTAACAGTCATTCATTAACTGCCTCTGTGACGTCATCAGGACAATCCGATAGCAAAGGGAAGTAACTAATTCAAGGGAAGTAAGCGAGTCGATATTTTATTGACAGAGTGCACAAGCTGAAAGAAAATGCTGATTATACCCATTTTATCACTGAACATTGTGGAAAATGATCTGGATTATTAATAAGTACATAAAATCCGACATATAAAAGGAATTTGCAATGAAAAATGAAAAACTTTGATATGTCCCATTTAATGGCTCGTCGACAATTTTGATGGTTACCATTCTGATACTATTGTTTGTATTGGCCAATAGTTGGTCTGAGTCTTCATCTGCTACCATATTTTGTGTATACGAACAGGGAAGGCTCTGGTCAGACTTTGCAGATGCACTGGCTCGTCTTAGCCTTGTAAAATCAAAAAATCCAAAATCATGCTACCGGATTTCTTACAGTCTAAATTGAAAGGCATTAAAATTCTTCAATGAAATATTACCTATTATATACAAGGCGACGTCGGATCGGGGTTCCGTACTCTAAATGCATTTCCCCTAACATTATATCTACATGAAATACCTTTTGCGACATTGGTTTTCAATGTTTGCAAACATTATTTTATCAATTTTACAAAATAGGTACATCTCTGAACATAATAGAGTCTGACCAGATGCTACATGACGCAACATCTGGTCTGGGTCTGCAATGTTCGCCAAGCCTGACTAACTGCAAACCTCGGGAAAGACAAAGAAGATGTCGGATCCCACGCCTTAATTCCTGTAACCGATGTCAAATGATTTGGTTCCAGATCAGCCCCGGTTTCTCGTGTCTGACCTGGGTCAAACTGCTTGCTTTTGTTTGTTTGTTTGATTTGATTCTTTACGTCCACTCAACAATCTTTCAGTTATGCGGGACGGGTCTTCATGGGTTGAACCAGTACTAAGCTAGGATAAATGTGTCTTGCTCAAGGACCACAACGCAGTGACGCCGGTGAGGCTCGAACCCGCGGCCCTTCGGTCTCGAGTCAAGCACTCTACCACTGAGCCACTGCGCTCCCTCAAACTGCTTGCATGTGACAAGTCCCGGATAAGTCAAGGTGAATGAGCATGGATGTATATACAAGAATTAAGAATAAATTTCAAATTAAAATTAATTTTCACATAAAAATTCTTAGGTCGGCGGAACTATGGCGGATAGGGTAATTTTAGTGAGTCCGTTTGTGTAAAACGTTCCACCAACAGCTCAGTAGATCATTATGGAGACGAGGCCACGACTAAAAGCCTCGACAGACTGGAGAAGCTGGGGATCCAACTCAGGACCCCTGGGTATAAGGCGAGTGGTTTATATATCAACTACAACATAGCGACTATATTATTCCCTAAAGTATTTGGTTATTTCATTTAATAGCTGAGTATCGTCTGTCAGCATTGACCATTATGGACCGAATTGTCCCTATCAACAAACCGAGATAGTTGAATATTTCAATTTTTTATTATTTTAAAATTAATTTACCATGCAACTTTATGTTAAATTTCTATTAAACATAATATCTATAAAGGTATCCTGGAGCAACCTGGGATAGCATGCGGTATCCTGTGATATTCTGCGGTAGTCAGACCGACCCCCTCCCCCGCCCATTCACCCAGTCTGCCTATATCTCTATCCGCCGTCCATCCATCCACCGATCCTTCCATCCACCACCTAGCTATATATGACAAATATATAATTAAACAAAATGGGGGCGAAACGACTAGGGGGGAAATGGTATTGGGGGCGAAACGACTAGGGTATGGGGGGCGAAACGACTAGGGTTGAAAATAGAGGCGAAACGACTAGGGGGGAAACGACTAGGGAGGAAACGTCTTGGGGGCGAAACGTCTTGTTACCTCTCCTGACCTTTAGCTTCCATGTTAGGTCAGTCTGGTTCCCTGTCTCTTAGTGCTATAAATTTGGAGACAGGAATCAGTGAGCCACATCATCAGATATGTCATGTGACCCACAGTTATGGTCAATTGACCATCAGCCAATGGGCTTACAAGTTTCTCTTTATGCAAATTAACCCACAATGCTGCAGTCATTCATAAAACTGTGATGTCACTGTGTCAGCATATGTGTTTTTGAACTATTTTTTGTAAACAAATCATTATTTGCTGCTACAAAAGTGGATTTTCAATATTTTGGACATATTTTTGTGTGAGCACCAACTAGAGGTAAGGGACTTACTATTACAATAATTTTTTCACTAGACTTTTATTCCATATATAAACTTTGGAGTCAAATGTTAGAGTGTTGCTATTTGAACAAAATGTGACCCAAAATATTAGGCCTAAGAATGGGACATAACAGAAAATCCATTCTTAGGCCTAATCTTAGGTCTACCCAGGAAGAGCTATCCCAACATAACTGAAAAATTGTTGACTGGGAGTGGGACAAAAAGAATCAAATCTAGCAAAAATAAAAACCGTGTCGGTGAAGTGGCTTGTTTCCAAAGCATTGCTACCATGTTTTTTTTCCAAGGCATCAAGTGCATGTTTATTTCGGTGCGTTGATACACTGAGTGTTGATGTTGATTCGATGTACACGTGTAATCATTGAGTCGCTGACACACAGTGTTACAACTTACACACCAACTTTCGCTTTTGAGCATCGTTGTTCTGTGCATAATAGCGATGAATTTATAAAGTCATAGAGACGAAGATGCTATTTGGTAAAACTTGTGGAAAACAGACTTTTACCAGAACAACGTAACTCCAAAGATATCCTGAAACCGCTCATTTCAAAGGAAAACACGTTAATGACACATGTCCATTTTTTGTTGATGAGGTAGCGTATGGCGCATGCGCGGATATAATGAAATTAAAAAGAAACGCTCACTTTGGAAACCAACATTGCCGATACCAGATAAACTGGAAAATTGCCACTTTGCTGAAACGTAGATCAACATCTCCTTGACAACATATCAAAAATATGCCAAAATTAAAAATGAGGTCAAAAAAGTATGCCAAAATATAAAAAGAGAGCTATCACAGGAAGTTGCAACCATCGTTGTGAGTGCTAGTTTTCGGAAGACATTAAAACCGACCGCTATCGAATTTGTCACGGCGGTTTATATTTTCGTTTGTGCTCAAAGGGTTGAAGATTTCATTTCAAATGTTTTTTCAACACAATTACATATTTTATGCTACTTCCAAGCATCTAAAATCACCGGAAGTGGAGTGGTTTTCGAGCCTGTTTTTTTAGACAAGATATAGTCCCAACGGCGGATGCAGATTTTTTTTAAAATCTTGACGACGGCCTTAGTTACCGCCCTACTGTTTAAACTTTAGAATGATAAGAAGAAAAAAAGCAAAACAAAACTGGATCACAGAAATTACCATGGCTTTGATCAATGAGTCTCAACATGAGAAAACCTGTCTTCGGGGTTTTCGACCATACAACCCTCGAATCAACCAGTTACAGAGATTAGCTAGAATGCTGAAATTTTGTGTGTATAGCAAGTTTATCACTTATACTTTCCTGAGATTGAACAACAAAGTCGCTTATCAGACTGCGCGTCTGCTCAGGCTGGTCTGCGCCTTTGTTGTTGAAATGCATCTTGCGACGCGACCCATAACCCATATTTCTGTGATTGCTTGTTTTAACATCTTGGCAAGGTCTATTTATGACATGTGCAACGTTTGGTATTGTCGCATCAGAGGTACGCTCAAAGAAAAATAAGTCAAAAGGAGAAAAAGGGACACGGCTTGACAAGTGTAGACTCAGACGAGCCTGTGCAGCCTCCTAAATGATGTTCAGTCAATAGCATAACACGCATAGAGAATTCAAGCGACTAGCAAAAGCTCTGACCAGACTGCGTGTATGCGCAGGCTGATCTGAGTCCTTGCTGGTCGCACATATCACATTGTTTGAAATCTCATGTCGCTGCCTCTTTCAAGGGCGCGGCGATGCACGTGTCAGTTGGCGTTACGTCGTGACGTAACGTTAGAAGTATTGTGACGTCACGTCATGGGGATCACACAGCCGCTTGCTTGAAAGAGCTATCGTTAACGTTCAAGCTCCTGGTGATCGAAAAAATCCCTAAGTCTCTGGGCTAAAATTATAACTTAAAATATCAACAAAACCAGCATCTTCGGGATTCATTTTTACTTTTTGTATTTTTTCAATGTTCATGATGATTACGGCACATTTTTCAACGGTAGAATAAGGTTTTTAGTTCGATCGAATCGACTCCGTATAGATACCGGAACTCTCGGTTGACAGAACGGAAATCAGGCCTAGATTGGTTCCCCACGTTGATAAAGCTCCACTTCCGCTACGCATATTACGTTTGGTAACTAGTAATTGTTTAGGTGCATGAGCACCTAAACACAATATATAAGGTGAGAATTAAAGCTGTACCATGGAGGAGCATGTGACCAAATGTAACCAATCATGGGACCTCTGTCTAAGATTAAACTGATGTCATTTGTAAATATAGATTTGTCATTTTCTGGTTTCCCAGTCTATCTTGAAATTCTGATTGCATCATGTTCTTCAAAGATTGACCTAGGCCGACCTGGTATGACATTTAGCCACTATTCTGCTGAAGAGAATAATAAGACAGTTGGTCGGTCAGAAATCCAAATTAAAAAGGGAGCTTATTAAAGCACAGATAACATGAAATTATACAAGTTACACGATGCATGGATTTTGAAGAGGCAAATAGTCAAGTAGATTCTTTATGTGGTGCCTTACCCAGAGATGATTTGCGAATACATAAATGCATAAAGTCTGACATCTCTAAGGTCATGCACCAGACCCTTTGCATGCTAGTCCTACTGTTAACCTTTCAGACCCTAATCAGACTAGCAAAATGTTGGTTGTCATCCAAATCCAAACTGTTCGACATACTTATGGTATTGGATGGTACTTTAAGTCTAGACTGGCATCAGTCCTGAAAACAAATTGATACACCAGAAAAAAATAAGAGTATCTTTTATTTTTAGTTGGAAGTATTAGACTGGCCCCAGTCAAGACAGAAAAATCCCAATTTTCCATTCAAGCATTCTTACTAAATGATTGCAACCTTTGAGTGTGCTAACAGATACAATTATAATGACTAATTTGTTCAGTGGAATGGAACAGTTTGTATAGTTTTGGTAACAGGCATTTTGAGGATCCTAATATATTTCTCTGAAGTTATTTTAAAACAAAAGATAATCCTCTTTTAACTAACCTAGGTTAGGACTTCCTTTATGTAAATCATCAGTGTCATCAATATATACTGACTGACAAAAGAAACGCTATAGGTAAAATTCAAAGCCATGTCACATCAATGTTTATACATTAGGTAATAAATGTAAATTTGGATTATTTTTTTACTTTTAAATGCATGTTAATGTTTTACCTCAAAATGTACTGCAGAGGAACAGATAAGCCGCTTTTTTTTTTTGGGGGGGGGGGGGGGTATTTAAGCAATTAAATTTGTGAAAAAAGCAATTGATTTCAAATGAAGGGGTAACAAAAAGAAATTAAATTTTGGAAAAAGCAGTGGTTTTATAAATGAAGGGGTAGCGAAAAGCAATTAAATTTTGGAAAAGCAAAAGAAAAAACAAACTGATCTAAATATGAATACATCACATGTTAGCACACTTAGTGTGGTAGCCAGTTCAAGCCTTTCTTTTGTTGTGATGTTACTAAGTCTCCTTTGAAGTTTGATACATTAAGCAAGTCATTCGTCAGTTACTGGCTAAAGTATTTGCACAAAGTACTTAAAGTCACTCAATCTGTATGTTTCTTCCATTACGAAAACTAAGATTATTATTTAAATTATTAACTAAGATTATTAGGTACTTTAATTATAACTTATAAATAAGCAATTTCAAAAATCTATGTGGGGTAAAAAAATATTTTAAGCAATTGTTGTTGGAAAAAAGCAATTCATAAAAATCGTTTGGGGTAAATACCCAATTGAACTGAAAGCTTATCTGGACCTCTGTACCGTCCGAGAAAATTCAATGGGTAAAATCAAAACATGGAAAATTGATGTGTGGTTTATTGAAAACAAAAACATCAATATTTTTAGGGAGCACACAAAATTTTGGTACTTTATTGTTTGGTAAAACCCTATAAAACCTACCCAGCGGCTTAAAGGTGTAGATTTTGGTCAGACATTTTCTACATGTAGAAGCGAAGGTTCATTCGCAAGAGCTCATGCTCGATAATACAATCTGTACAAATAATCTTTTCAAACACCTATTCTGCTTCGTACCCAGTATAATTGAGGGTCTAGATGGGGTATAATGATTAGTGAATAATGGCCCTTTTTTATAATGAGTAGTGAATAATGAGCCAAAAAAATAATGAATAGTGAATAATGAGAGCCTAAAAAATAATGAATTATCCTATTTTTTTAATGAATTTAAGAAAAATTTAATGAATAGTGAATAATCAGATTTGTTTGCCACCTTTCTTACTTTAAATGAATAATTGGTCTTATTTTAATGAATAACCCAAAATTTTAATGAGATGAATAATGGGCTAAATTTTTAATGAATGGTGAATACCAGAAACAAGACCTATTATAATAATAATAAAAGTAAAGGAATGCTGTCATAAAACAACCTATTTGCCAAACCTAAACTATTGGCGGCTTTTTAAAAGCAGCCAACTTGTTTTTTACCAGTAGAGAATCCCACTCATCCGACTGCGCATGCTCCAGAAAGAGCATCTGTTTACATCCTGGGTCAGTTTCGCACATCAAAATGAGAAATGAACATGTACTGAAAACTGAGAAGATTTGCCGCACTTTCTTTTCGATACAAAACCTTTCAAATATTGCTGTTATTGGTAATTTCGATTTTAATAATTTTTTCAATGTACTTAGATTTTGATGTAATCGAGTGACGATATCTGTCCAAATAGCGCAAGTGGTAGCGCTTTAGCTTAACGAGGTAAGGATCTAGAGATCGAATCCCACACACCTGATTATTTTTCTTCCGCATATGGTATTTTTCCAAGTAGAGAACCTGCGCGTGCTCCAGAAAGAGCGTCGGTGTTGAAAAAGTTCATAAATAGGCCAGGTATTATATGAATCCAGTGTGACCCGAATTCAATTAAATTTTTTACTATATGAAAGGCACAGAAAGTGGACTGGGTGGGCCAGCTCATACTCACTTACTATCCAATGATGCAAACCATGTTTCAAGGTCACCAGTCTTGTGGTTCATGTAAAGAGGGTTTAAAGGGTATTCACCACCTAAAAATAATATGTGAGCATGATCAGGAAATACCACAATCACAAACAGCAGACAACCCCATGGCACTGCAAGGAAGAGACACACAACCATCAAGAGACACCAGGAAGACAAACTAATACATCCGTGGATCATCGTGGCTACAGCATGGGATAGAAATGTATAGAACTCCCGTAAAACAAAAATCTGCACCCTGCAGAGCGTGTCTGCATGGTCTGTGGAAAGAGCGCACAAGAGGTCCGAAGGATCGAATCCACAAAAAGATCAGACATCAACGCCAAAGCATTGCTCGCCAAATATGGGGGCATTAATGTAGAGAGTGGCGTTAGGCTTAAATGAAATTATGTGTGGTTCCTGTTGCCTACCTACCCTAATTTTTTTAACCCTATATACCCTAAACAATAAAATGGTCTTTGGAGAAAAAATGGGCACTTTTTCAATTTCTGTCACTATTTTCTTTGTTAAATGTTATAACAAAATTTAATAATTTCCCTACCTACCTACCCTGAATTTTCTTGGCATGAAACAGGAACCACACATATATTTCATTTAGGCCTTATGTGTAGAAACTGTTACTCGAAATTACAGAACCTCGATCAAAGATGTAGACTTTTTTATGAGGGGTGCCAACGAAATGCAAGGATAGTGATACGTGCTAATACTAAAAGAATGATGCGCTCCTCTCCTCTCTCTAGACCACAAAAGAGAATTAACTTCTCAAAAACACCAACAAAGACATGCAAAACACAACGCAAAACACAATTGTTTAAAGAGAGTGCCACCCCTGAAAGTACCACACCCGAGGAAATTGGCCTTAAAGTGGATTTTGTTACTGGTAGGATATGTTTCCAGGTTTTAAGTGACCCCCGTTTTTCTTTTTTAAACAGCTTTAAAATGATCTTAGAAGAATGCACACCGCGTAACTAAAACCTATGGATCCCCGGAGCCCCCCCCCCCCCCCCCCTTCCTAAAAATCACAAGTTATTGTGATAGCAATTAGCATTTGGATCCCCCCTTGGATGGACCTCCCCTGAAAATGTTGGACCCCCTCTGGATCCTTGGGAAAGTATAGTTTTCTCTGCAATAAAACCATTGCCCCCCCCCCCCCCTCTGTAAAATAAGCTGAGGACTAAAAAACGTCTCAATCTGGACCCCCCCCCCTGTCAAAAATTCCTGGATCCGCGCATGATATTATACATGCTTTAAAGTCAAATTACGGGGGTCGCGCACATGCGTTCCTTTTTCGCCACGCTCCCTAACTGTGAATGATGACCATCCCGCCCCCTCCCCTAAAATATCCACAATTTTATCATAGATCCCATAAAATATTTATTCAATCTGAACCCCCTAAAATTATTGAAATTAAAAGTTAGACCCCCTCCTTAAAAAAGGCCCCAGTCCACATAGGCTACGAAATATCAGAGTAACCCCCATCCGATCGGAAATCCTCGACACAGGCATGCACGGACCCAGGAAGTGTTGTTAGAGGGAGTCCAATTTATCTTTAACAACTTTTTTATGGTGAGAATCCAAATACCTTTCAAGGTGTATCATCATCGGCCAATTTCAATGGCGTTTCGCTAGCGGCCGAATTAATGGCCCAACATTGAATTCTGGCTTGCCTTTGAGATTTTCAAGTGGATCCAGACGAGTATTGCTAAATAAATCCTATAGCTTTGTGATTTTGCTGGGCCCGGAGCCCCGGCCCCCTCTGGATCCGCGCATGGATAGTTTTCCTCGTAACCTGGCTTATTTAATGAACATGAGACAGAGGGGCCGCGGGTTCGAGCCTCGCAGGCGTCACTGCGTTGTGTCCTTGAGCAAGACACATTAATCATAGCTTAGTACCGGTTCAACCCAGGAAGACCCGTCCCTACATAACTGAAAGATTGTTGATGGGACGTAAGAATCAAATCAAACAAATCTCCTTCGCAATGCTGGCCCAATGTCATGTGCTCCGGAAACATAAACTTCTTTTAACACCAAACACATTATTCAGAATACAGGCACAGAGGATTTTGTTATAATATAGTGGTGTTTAATAATGAGAGAATGGTCGACATTGTTGCGTCGGTTCGATGTTGGTACAAGGTTGGTATGCGGCGACGCCCACATTTCCACCAACTACCAACGTGGGCCCAACGTATCTTTGCTATCTGTGTAGTGACCCCAAACACAAAATATGACGTCCGCTGATATTGTTCACGAATTCCAAGCATACTCGCACCTGGGTGAGAAAGGGGGTGGGGGGGGGGGTATTCTGATATTTTCAAACATACGTAGGCCCGGACCATTTTTTGGGTTAACTTTTTGGTTTTTTTGTGATGACCCCAAAAGATATCCACAAAATCTTCATACCCCAAAAATTTTTCATTTTTCTGAAAACCCTCAAAGGTATTGAAATTCAAAATTTTGAACCCCAAAATGGTGCGAGCCTACGTATGAATGAAAATATTATAGTACGCCCTCCCTCCACCCTCTCCTTGCAGATAGAAACAGGGGCCGGGGGGGGGGGGGCGTCCAGACTCAAATAACAGAAAAAAACTCTGATAAGGGTGTTTATTGTTGGTTTTTTTGCAACTATATTATATTTTTTTACGGTTCAAAAGGGTCGAAACATTTATCGGGGGGGGGGGGGGTGCAACTTTTTATTATTATTATTATTTTTTTTTTTTTGGGGGGGGGGGGGGGGGGTTGGGGGGTACAAATCCTTATTTCTATAGAAACCTATATAACTTGTGATTTTTTTTTGGGGGGGGGGGGGTCCGGACCACCTATCCCTCTCTGGATTCGCGCATGGGTAAGAAATAAGTAATTGCCCACTTCCCTGTCACGGATTGAGTTTTCTGAAAGTCTCAGAAGGTTTACCGGCCGGCGCAGTCGGTAACATGTGTTTTTTTTCGGGGATGGGGGGGGGGGGGGCAAATGCTTATTTCCAACGAAACTTAAAGAACTTGTGATTATTATTTATTTTTTTAAATTTATTTATTTATTTTTTTTTTTTGGGGGGGGGGTGTCCGGACCACCTATCCCCCTCTGGATCCGCACATCGGTTAGAAATAAGTAATTGCCCACTTCCCCGTCACGGATTGAGTTTTGTAGGTGCAAACTGAAAGTCTCATAAGTGTTTCCCCTGTGAACATTTGAAATTCCAGAAAATAGTACCGGGCCGCGTTGCGTCTGACTAGATGCGGGGTAACTGTATTTTTGTTTATTTTCGGGTGGCGGGGAATGCTTATTTCTATAGAAACCCATAGAACATGTGATTTTTTAGGGGGATGGGGGGGGGTAGGGTGCGGAACACCTAACCCCCTCTGGATCCACGCATCCAGTGTTGGGTTGGGGATGCTTATTTCTATAGGAACCTATAGAACTTGTAACTTTTCAGTTGCCATATTCCTGATAATAGAACAAAATAAACTTTATAAAAAAATCCAATCCGCACGTACAATTGGGCCACTTTCGGCCCGCCAACGAACCGCCATCCGCAGGTGACGGTTCGTCGGCGGGTCGATAGTGGCTCGTGATGGGATGCTAGCTGGGAGCAGTTGTTTAAAAATCGCAAATGCACTTTTTATTCAATACCGCAGATGGACTCAAGACGTCCCAGGTATTTTCCAATACTACGTATTTTTCCATTACTACGTCAGTGTATATGCTATAAATAGACGCAATGGCGTTTAGTAGTTACCTGTCTTAATATGCTGACAAGCTATTGAAGGGAGAGAACCAGTCTAAATCAGGCCTTCATATAGCAGATGAATAGAACAGAACAGAGCCTCTAATCGTAACAGCAACCAACCCTCGTTGTTGCCGCTTCGCGGCAACAACTCGTTGGTTGGTTGCTATAAATAAACGAAATATGTCATGATTATATATTTGTCTCAACCGTTTTTCATATACAACTGAGCCTGAAAACCTAAAACAAATTTAGATATTTGCACATTTTTTCTTTTAATTGAACAAAACAATCTAATAAGCTATTCAGAAGCAGCAAAAGCTTTGTGTTGAACCTGTTCACACTCATCACAATATATAAAATAGTAAATAACATGTCTGTTCTATCAAATAAGATTCATTTATGATAAAATATCTAAGAATTTCTGAAATGATGTGTGGATGTTGGAAATTCTGTTTGTTGTTGCTCCTTTTGGTTGTAGAGTTTTGTATCGGGCCTTTGTTTTCTAATTTGTTTCTTGTTCAGCAATCATCTTGACAAGGAAGAGAGCTGGTTGCTCCACTTTAATTATATTGTAGATATCTGTGTTCGGTGTCCCTTCCTTAAGGTGCAGTGGGTCAGTCAGGAGTCTCTGATTGTGACATTTCCTATTCATGTTCACTTATAGAAAGAAGATGTTTTCTGGCAATCTAGACAATATCACTCCTTTATGAATATATAAAATAAAATGTTGTTAACATTACATTTAATTTAAGGAAACATAAGTGTTTGTTATCATTTATTCTTTACGAGAGTGGCTCTGTTATGCAAATTGTTTTAGCCACATCTATTTATGCATGTATCAAAACTCCAGAAGGTGAATTGTGAATTTATTCTAGCTATGAACTTTAATTTCAGCTCATTTTTAACGTGGCTTTCATTGTTTGATTAATGAAACTGATAGTCCTTTTAACTTAACACTACTAATCATTTGTCAAAGCAATGCAAACTTTAAAACTGAATGGGTTATTAAAAATGAATTATTGCCGTTGACATTGGGGAAATCATCCATAAGGATGGGTTTTACATGGCAAGGCAAGAAATCTAGATTTCTTCAGTTGTAATTTACGATACCAAATTTACTTGATAAAATTCCAACAGAGAGAAAATGCTTAAGCCAAACTTAACTAGGACACATTAAAGTTACCGTTTAAAACATTATTTACGTTAATCAGAATGGTGATAGGAATAGCAATATCTTAGAGGCAAAATAGCAGTCATAAGATCAAACTTAGTTTTAGCAATTAGTGCTTATATAGCTGATGTTAAGTTCTATCATAATACCACAGCAGTCGTTGGACCCCATTTTAAACAAACTGTTGCAGGAATCTTGTCAGTTGATTCCATTTATGTAATAATAGATGAGTTGTAAACACATCAGAGTATAGAGACAAAAATGCATACATTAAATTATCTACTGTGCTTATAAAATAATAATTATATAGACAATAGAGAAGGCACAATAGTTAATATTATTACTTACACAAATAATAAATTTACATGCTATGCTAAGAAAGTATGCATAAACTTAACAGATAGTATTTATGCATGTTTAATTTGTCTGACGCTCTTTTTTATCAATCGTCTGCATAAGAAATTGTATTTCTTTCGATTTTTAAAAGTATCATGATACATCTCAGATAGTGATAACATTTTCTCTATTGCCAATTGCACTATATGTAAGTATGATACAGCATAGCATTTGTTGAGTCTAATACTATCTGAAAGTATTCTTTGAAAGTAGCATGAGTTTGGATTTTGTTTCTATTACATGAACTATCAAAATACCATAAATATAGCATCGTTTAACAAGTTGGTACATGTTTTATGGGTGTCAATTAGTTAGTTTTAAAGACTGAATGACAGTTGTTATGATGACTTATTGTGAGTGTAAAAGTAAATAGTGTCCTGCTAAAAAACATTAAAGCAGATTCTATCACGTATGCTGATAAGCTATATAGCTGAAAAGCAAACGTCTGCAAACATTCTGGAATATATGATCAATCAAGTCCTATTCTAGAAAGTTGTTTGCTCAAGGTCCTGATTATCGAAGTCTAATCATTTAGAAATGTCTATAATCCTAACAATGCAGGGGAGCTTTTCCAACTTATTAACAGACATGTGTCTGTTTCTAAAGTATCAAAATGGTAATTTAGAATAAATGCTGTCCTGTTTCAATGCTTCACAAACGTGTAGAACCAGGCAACACAATGATTAAAGTATAGCTCTTTATATTTTTGTTATAAACGTTTCCAACATAAATAATACTCCTTGTCCAAAGCGGACACGCTGTAGGTACTAAAATGTTATAATTCCAAGGATAGCTAAGGCGGGTGCTAAATCAGAGACAGAAATCATCACGATTTCCACAAACTTCAGTTTTGTTTCATATGACACTGATGAAGGTATCTTTAATGTTTCACTACTTGATTTTGACTTCTGCTTTGAATGTCTTACATTTTTTTAAGTTTTAAGGTATATTTTGTGCCTTGTTGTTTTAAATATAGCTGCTGTAACAAATAACTGGTTATAAATGAATATAATTGATGGCTTTTACAATGTGTGATGGATCTGACTATGTCACTGCGTGCTTTTTATTTATTCATTGAGCTGTTGACGGTGAAAGAAAATGTCTTGTATATGTCATTTAACGTCATTAAAAGCAGAAAAAGAAGCAAATACATGGTAGTGACACAGATTTTTAAGAATTATTTAAGCTTTTTGAAACAATTTAGTTATGAATAATAAATATGTAACAATTATCATATTTACATGATTCCTAAAAAATATGGGATTTGTGTGCTTTATTATCAAGTTTTTCCCTATAAACCAAATATGATTTTGTTGATGTTGCATCTCATTCATATTAAATGTTTGAAAATACAATATTTCCGATCTAATTTTGAGCACTAATATGGTAGTCAATTTCATTTTTCACCTACTAGCTGTTGAACGCATATACACATAACATTTCACAAAAATATTGTTTTAAAAGAAAGTAACGTATATAACAGAACTTCCAGGTGCCTAAACTAATATTATTATTCTGCTATCAAGCTGCATTTAATTAAAATATCAATCATAACGATATTTTAGAAAACGATGCAAATGATAATAACACTATACTAGGAATTTCCCTATTATCTAATGGTAACGTATTAGACTTGGCTATTGCATGGTAAATTTACATGTTCATCAAAAGCTAACAGACATTTTATAATATATAAAGTAGCTAAGAAAATCTTAATGTACAAAAATCTCCCTCCACAAGTCTTTTGGCAGCCCATGGCCAAGTAAATAATAGTAATATATTTGAATGTAAGTAACGTATATAACAATTACGAAAGCGTAAGTCATTTAAACGTCTTGTCAGTTTGGTGCTTTTAATTAAGTTACTGTAGAGCAATATGCAGATTGTAGGAAATGTGACCTATCTGGTCTAAATAACTCTTCTTTTCAGTAATGTAGCGAATAGCCTACTACATGAAGCTTGCATGAGGGTAGCTATGGTTACCAAATAAATAAACATCTTTTGCAAGACTTAAAATTTGTGCAATATCTGTTTTCACACTTCTGAAACATCATACTAACTGATGATATAGTCTAAAATTCTGCTACTTTCTGGCCACTTTTTTCCAATTTTTGAATCTCTGGCTCCCCTACTAATAATTTTCGCTTCAAGTTATAGAAAAATGAACATTTCAAGATTTTTCCAATATAAATGCATTAGGAATCAAATTTGGCCAATGCGTAAAAAGGTCAAGGTAAATCCAGATTCATCATTTGTCAAATTGTGCAAATCTGGTAGGGCTCACATCCCCAATGCTACATATCAAGTCCCAAGGCCATTGGACTTTTTGGTCCAAGAGAAGATATTTAAAGAGTTTTTTACCCTATATGGGCATGGAGGCCATCTTGGTCATGTGACCATTAACATTAGTTATCAATTTACTCCCCTTAACTCTAAGGAGTCTCCATATGAAATTTGAGTTCAATTGGCCCAGTGGTTTCTGAGAAATCTATGTTTTAATATATTGATGGGACTCCAATAAGCGACATTGGATGAAAGGTCAAAGGTCAACCTTGACATTTGGAACTTATTCATAGCCATCGTCTCATTAGGTTAAACATATCAAGTGAGAATAATGACTTTGGCTTCAACAGTATTAAAAATCAACTTTTCAAAAAAAAAAATCCAATTTAAATGCATTAGGAAGCAAATTTGACCTTGATGTTAAATAGGTCAAGGTTAACCTATGATCATCATATGAACAAACTTGGTTCTTGAGAAGAAGATTTTTAAAGTGTTTTACCATATATCGGATGTCGGTCATCTTGGTCATGCGACCAGAACAATTTGGATCAACTTTGGCTAACTTATCACAAGTATTCCTCAAATGAAATTTGAGTTCAATTGGCCTAATGGTTTCTGAGAAAACTATGTTTTAACACATTGATGGGACTCCAATATAAGCGACGTTGGATGAAAGGTCAAATGTCAACCTTGACCTTTGGAACTTATTTATAGTCATTGTCTCATTGACTTGAACATATCTAGTGATTATAATGACTTTTGCTTCAACAGTTTTCAAAAATCATCTTTCAAAAAAAAACCATTTAAATACACAAGGAGACAAATTTGACCATGACGTTAAGTAGGTCAAGGTCAACCTAGGACAATCATTTGAACAAACTTGGTAGGCCCCATATCCCCAGTGTTACATACCAAGTCCCAAGGTCATCGGCCTTCTGGTTCTGGAGAAGAAGATTTTAACGGGTTTTTACCTTATATGGGCGTAGCGGCCATCTTGGTCATGTGCCCAGGACAATTTGCACAAACTTTTGTTCCCCCATCCTAAGGAGTCTCCATATGAAATTTGAGTTCAATTGGCCCAGTGGTTTCAGAGGAGATATTTGAAAATGTTGAGGGACGGACGACAGACGCCGGAGTGACTGGTATACTAATAATAGCTCACCTCGGAGCCTTCGGCTCAGGCGAGCTAAAATTACATTGAGTGTCTGTCCGTCCGTCCATCAGCACTGTTTCCACTCTCTATCTTGAGCATGTTTTGGGCTGATTTTCTTCAAACTTTGTATACAGTTGATATTCGGAAAAAGTGGGTTGGAATTTTAGATGGATAAATATCATCAAATAAGCACAGGGTTGTTGCCATTGACTTGTATTGAAAATGCGTCTCTATCTAGATATTTTTTTACCGATTTTCTTTAAGCTTCCTACAAGAGTTGATACAGGGGAGGAGTGGTACGGTGGCGAATGTAAGCGAGGCATTAGACTGATTTATAAACATTATAAACGAGACTTTCTTCAGAATAATGGGATTGATACTAAAAAATAAAATTTTCGGTGGTTTCTATGGAAACATGTCGACAGTTTGCTTATCCAGCATCCGATTTTTGTCCAACAACCAGGATTTGTTAACATATACCCTAAGCTTCAAGAATAAATAGGTGTTACAAAATCCCGTTAGGGGGAGGGTTTCCATTTTTGGCCCTTGGACTAATATGTGTTATCTCATACCTCAGTTACACAAGTGTAATCGCGCGATATTTATACGTTATCACATAGATTATTTAGGTTGTGTGAAAACCCTAACCTTTCGAAAACTAGGGTAAATGTTATTTACAAATCATTAAGATCTTTGACACACCTTTGTATACTCACACCAGATAGTCGGCAATCGAAAATGCTCTTAACAATCGACGAACGTGGACCAAAAATCGATAGAAACATTGTATTCGATTGCCATTGACGCCAGTCGGGCGACAAATGGCAATCGAAAACTCTGTTTCTAAAGAGTTTTGATCTACCTTCGTCGATAGTATTAACGCTTTCGATTGCCGCCTATCCGGCGCGATACTGGTGACTTTGGCAAACAGTGAAGAGCAAGAGGAAATGCGGCATTTTCTTCAGGGACTTCACTGTTCGCATTTCAGAAAAGAAGTGCAATTCTTATCTGAAAATTACAATCTGTAATCACCCGATATATATAATGAACCATCCAAAGTTTATTGTGTCAAACCAAATGGAAGAATCGATTATTAGATAAAGGGTTAAATAAATAGGCCTTGCTATGGAACTTTTAAGATTTCTGTTTAAATCATTTTGCATGTTGACATTAGTATGGATAATCTGTGAAGGTAAGCTATTTCACATGATAAAACTTGAATTGATGCAAAACGGAAAGGAATTTACGAAAACCCATTAGATTGGCTTATATCGCATTTAAACTGCTGCCACACGTTACCCTGGCATCCAATTTAGGTTACCTTGTACCCCCCATCAGGACAATTTTTCATGGGTGCCAAATTGTTCATTGGGACCCCTGAATGCGAAGCGAAGTTGTCCTCAAAAATTTTGGTATGGGCTATGTGAAAATGCTTGGTTTCCATGGCAACCCATAGCGAATTTGAGAATGGGGGTATGCCTACAATAATAATCATTGTACTCACATCTCAGCTGTGACTTATCCTAGACTAATAAACTTAATACCAAATTAAAGCTTAAACATAGGCCTATTATCCCCTTGTTGCATATGCAAATTGTCTAATTTGTATATAATATTTATGAAAACAATTAAAAATGTGATTCACAAATGGGGGTATACGTACAAGATCAATAATATCTCAGCTGCTTTTAGTGGTAGATTACTAATATTTGTACTAAATTAAAGCCAAGACATGGGCCTTTCATTCCCTTGTCAAAAATGCAAGTTATCACATTTGCATAATTTGCGTATTCATGAATATTAATAAAAACGCTAAAAAAATAATGGAAAATCATTTAAAATATAAATAGGCTGATTTCATCCTAGTATTATCATTGTTGCATGTTTTGATATAATCAATGTTACAATTTGACAAGTTCATTCATCCAGTGGTCCTATATGGATATTATCTCATTTACATATTCATGAATATACAAGAAAACTTTAAAAAACGAGGGAAATCACAGCTGAGATATGAGTACTATTGAGGCATACCCCCATTTTCAAATTCGCTATGGGTTACCATGGAAACCATGCATTTTCACATAACCCATACCAATTTTTTTAAGACAACTTTGTTTCTCATCAAGGGGGTGCCAATGAACAATTTGGCACCCATGAAAAATTTTCCTGTGGTGGGATGCGAGGGAACCTAAATTTGATGCCGGGGTATGTGTGCATTTCATTAGCATTAAATTCCCTCTGAACGATACTCATAAGCATTTTTTCAAATGACATAAATCGGTTTTATTTGTTAGGAGGAAAATCGTCTTATATATCACACCACTGGACAGTGGTTGCACTGCCAAATGAGCCGTGACATGTGATTTCCAACAATGTGGCATTTTGACAGGTGTGGCGAGCCTGTACAGCCTCCTTTTAAGCTTGAAAACTCCAAATGATGTTTAGTCAGTAGTTTAACACTCATAAAATATTCAAGCGACTTGCAAAGACTCTGATCAGTCTGCGCATATGCGCAGGCTGATCTGAGGCTTTTCTGGTCGCAAATACCACATTGTTGGAAATATCATGTTGCGGCTCAAATCATGCCTACTCATTTCAAGCAATATGATTGGCCAGAGAAAACTTTTTTTATTTCATTAGCCAATCATATTGCTTCAGACGAGTATGCGTTTTCACTAGCCTGTCATATGGCTTGAAATGAATGCAATGATTTTCCTCAGCCAATCATATTGCTTGGAATAATTTAGTACATTTTCACCAACCAATCACAGTGCTTTAAAAAGAGTATAATGAGTTAACTAACCAATCATATTGCTTGTAATGAGTATAATATTGATCCTACATTTGACTTTATATTAACCCTTTGTATTCGGGAAACCCCATAAACGAGTACTTTTGCAAACAGTGAATACCCAGATGAAATGCAGCAAATTGCTGCATTTCATCAGGATCTACACGGTTTGTAAAGGTGAAAAAGATCTTCAGACAAAAGAATACAATATTTTTGAAAAATAAAACCTTACACCCCTAGATATCTAAAACGGACTATCCCAAGTTTATTGTATCAAACCAGAAGGAAGAACCCATTATTATACATAGGGTTAAAATTGTACAATAATGTCAACAAAACAAAACATTAAATGATAAAGTTGGAGTTAGCAGTTATTTGATGTTTTGCACTCAAACTAATTGTGTAGACCACTAGGCTTCATTATCGGCAAAACAAATTAATTGACTTATAATTTTTATGATTTTCTTGTTCATTAATTAAAACATGTGTTTTGGGTGCCCTAAAGAACCGTCTCATTGAGACGGTGCTTTAGACTACCCACAACACATGTTTTGGTTCAGAAATAAGAAAAACAAATTGATACATGATTATTTTGTAATAACAGGTGAAAAGAACGAGACAGCCACCAGCTTTAAGGTAGCGGAGGGCAAAGACTTAGACATCACTTGCAATGCTACAAGATCAGCAGGCTGGATTGTCTATTGGACAAAAAATGAGACAAAAAGCACATTCCGTCAAAACGGCACCATACTTAGATTTGTAAATATCAGACGAGGAGCTTCCGGCGATTACATATGTCACCTTCAAACTGACCATAACATAACGACAGTGAAAGTTATAAAAGTAGACGTACAGTGTAAGTGCATTTTATTTTTACATGTTCTAAGCTTATACCATCCTCGTTTACCCAGGGGTAGACATTCCGTTTCACTCCTTTCATGTGATGAATGCAGAATGATTTACGCCTGGGTTAACGAGGATGAGCTGATACAAGACATTTCTAAAATAAATGTTTGACGAAGCTTTTATACGTTAACAACATTACATATTCATAAGCCCTTCTAACTATATTGGATAATACATAATATAATAGTGTAGCAAAATAGGTACTGACCACAGATTATAGTCAGGTATCATTTAGGAACATATTGGAAATGATCTTCCAAAAATTCACCAAATTGTCGTCTTCGTAACTTCACATTTGAGAATATATGACTCATTTTGCACTTTAGGATTCCTAGTTTGCCCGCTGGCAAATTGATCCAGATTGGACAATGTATCAATCATACGCATCCTATGAAAGTATAGAAAACTCGAATGCAATCGTAATAATATACTTTATTATCCCTGGTATGAGAAAATCAAGTGATATCTGAAATGCATGTTGCGCTAGCTAGCAGTATTCAAATGTTTTAAGTATGAAAGCTTGCGACTTGTGCCATATGATTTGCGACTTATGACTTGTGGCTTTGGGCTTATTTTGGTGCAATTCTGAAGCAATGGCTGTTGCCATCAGCCGCCATTGCTTCAGTTTTGCAGTTGTTGCCATTAGCCATTGCTTCAGATTTGAACCAAAATAAGCCATCAGCCATTGCTTCAGATTTGACCCAAATTAAGCCATCAGCCATTGCTTCAGATTTGAACCAAAAATTAGCCATCAGCCATTGCTTCAGAATTGAACGAAAATGAATCCAGAGTCACAAGTCATATGTGGCAAATCACAAGTCACAAGACGCCCTTAAATAAAAGTGATAAATTGTCTGGTCTAAATCTGTATTATTGTTCGCGACTAAAGTGCTTAGGTAGTAAGTTGATAGTTTTGTTTATACAATTACATTTGGAAAACTTCCTTTTTCAAACTATAATGGAATATTTATAGGCTTGGAACGTTTCAATCATACTTTACTGTTTCCCCTTCCCAGATCCAGCAGAGATTGAGAGATTTTCACTTCAGCCAACAACGATAAAAGAAAATGAAACTTTTTCAATTGTTTGCAAGATGGCGGGAAATCCTGACCCGGTTTGGTCCATTGTTAACAACCGGAGTGAGCGACAGATGATGACTGCGGACGCACCCGCACTAGTTAACCTCACATTCTGGCCAGTAACGTGGGAGGACGCTGGGGTATGGAAGTGTACCGGATACAACTACTTGAACCAGGGACAAAATGCAACTCGCGCTGGAATCGTCACTGTTCTTTGTGAGTGCCATATTTAAATCGAGGGGTCACATGATATCATTTCTAGATCTTTTTTGTCGGAGCAAACAGTGAAGACCGTGATGAAATGCCGCATGATGCGGCATTTCATCTGCCGGGGTCTTTACTGTTTGCCAAAGGGCTCATTTAGTAGTCACCAGTGTACAATGGGTGAGTTAATTCTAAAACTTGGGTTCGTCATCTTCTAATGTGGCATGCTGGGAAATTTTGCATGCTTTTTTGTCGCCCGCTATTTTGTTTTGAAAATAACATTTCAGGAATACAATCAAACAGTTTGGATCGTTTTGTTAGTTGGCGGAGCTCTATCGTTTTCGGCTTGTACATCCGTCTGTCCGTCCGTTGTCGTGGTCACTTCCAAATTTCATATATGGATGGCTTCCATCTAATTCTCGTTCAAGTTTGAATACGGGTCAAGTTTGTCTGACGAACGATTACCAAGATGGCCGACAAAATGCCCGCCGCCTATCAGTGTCCGCTGTCGTGGGCACTCTAACTCATTGAGACGCTTCTTTTGAGTACCAACAACATATGTTTTGGTTGAGAAATAAGAAAATTATTTTTCTGTTACGCACTCTTAACTAAAGGCCGGCTCCAACGAATTTTCAGAGGGCCAAGTCACACATCTTGTTAATGTCAAGCAGGTGACAATGCAGTTGCTATATATATATGCAACTGTACTGTGGTGCTCGAAGTCTAGATGCCACCATCTAGCTCTATACTCCACATTATTCGAGCGACGAACGATCTGACGAGACTGCTCGTCTGAGACTTCACTGTTCGCTGATGCAATTAATTCAAATAAAGATACATAAGCTATGGTAACAGGTCTGAACATTTTAGATAGGGTAGGTAGACCTTGTTTTTCTCTGATCCAAACCTTTCCAAATGCATAAAATGATACATTTTCCATAAATTATGAATAAAAAATCCTAGATTTCACCAGTAAACTAAGGTAGGGGGGTCTGGATGGGGTATAATGATTAGTACATAATGGCCCTTTTTTATAATGAATAGTGAATAATGAGCCCAAAAAATATGAATAGAGAATAATGAGTGCCTAAAAATGAATGAGTAATCATATTTTTAATGAATTGACGAAAAAAAAAAAGGAATAGTTAATAATCAGATTTCTTTGCCACCTTTCTTACTTTTAATGAATAATTGGTCTTATTTAAATGAATAACCCTGAATTTTAATGAGATAAATAATGGGCTAAATTTTTAATGAATAGTGAATACTAGCCCCCACATCCAGACCCTTAGGTAGGCTAAGGTTACCTTAACCACATATTTTTTTATTTGGTCTAAGTACCAAACCTTATGTACTGTCTCAGCGCCCATTTGATGGCGTTTAATGTGAGCGTGCGTGCGTGTGTGATATTAGTTCTGATGTTCCTTTTCAGGTTCGCCTAAGCCAGTTATAATCAACCAATTCAAGTACTACGTACACAAGGGTCAACCAGCTCTGTTAATAATGAACACTAATGGCTGCCCTTCCGTTCAGTATACCTGGACTCATAATGGCATTGTTTTACCACAGAACAGACACGTTGATGGTCATTGGCACAGTACGGTCAACATCTCACATACCCGTGAGGCAGATTTTGGCATTTATGAGCTAAATATGAGCAACCCTTATGGAAACTACGTACAGCAGTATGAACTTATACATGCAGGTATAACAACTGGGTAGAGTCAGGTAACTTCGGCCATCAGGTAAATTCGGACGACGACCTTGTTTGTTTCATATTCTAATTATTGGAATAAAAAAATAAATTAACTTAGCAAACAATGAAAATCCTAATAAGACGGCTCATAATGGATTTCCACTGTTTTCAAATGTATGTCCGAATTTATCTGATGTTTATATCTGAAAAAATTCAGAGAACAACTCCTAAATAACATAGCTTATTTATTAACACAGCGTTTCAGCCTACATTGGCTTTTATCAAGTGTAATATATAGGTTATTACATCCCTTCTAGAGTTTACACTGTAAAATTGCCGTTGGCAATCGGTAATATTTCCTATTTGACTAAAAAGTGTTCAATAAATTAGAATTTGCAGTATCCAAAGTTGCTTCTACGTAAATAGATAAGAAGATCCAGCGACCAATGCGATGGACAGCGGCCATCTTGGATACAGAAAACTATCTTATGATTTTATGACCTCACTGGTTTTTCTTGCGAAAAATTCCTTCTATAGATACAAGAAAAGAGTAAGTGAGTATGATCAGGAAATACCGCAATCACAAACTGCAGACAAACCCATGGCACCGTTAGGACACAATTTAAGGTCTGAAAGTAACATAAAGCTGAGAGTTTGACGAACTTTGATAGCCAATATCAAGTTAACTGACCTTACTCGTATGTAGGTGGTAGAAGCATACTTTACCAATGACAAGTTTTCTTGCCACTCCTTGTCACTTTTCCTTCTTTGTCTATGGCATATGCTTTTTGCAGGTTTTCAGATTCGGACCAGAATCAAAGAATTTCGATTTCAAGATATATAGAAATCAGATAAAAATGCATATTTTTGCGTAAAGACGGTTTAGACTGGGTGCCGTTAAGACGAGAGTTTTAGTAAATCCTTTGCAGGTTTTCAAAAAGTAAAAGTGCTAAAATATTAAGGATATAAGTGCCCTTCCTTTTCAAAACTTTGGGGTATTCCTTCTGCGCATGCGTACGAAATATACTTAAAATTGTGACGTTTGCCATTGAAAAGATTAAACTGGCGTCTTTCAGTTTGTTTTTAGATGCTTTCCCCCCTAGACCCAAGATGCCCTTTGGACAATTAAATGTCGCTATACAAATATAAAACATATGTAAATGGCGTCTTGGGTCTAGGGGGGGGGGGGGGGGGAGGGGTTGTGTAAGCGAAAGAAGACATCAAATATTGGACAAAAATAGACCACTTTGCAAGATGGTCGTTTTTATTGTACATCAACTGTATAAAAAGTTTTATGGTACATAGCGTGATAGGACGATTGGTACCCTTGTTTAACGATCTAGTTCCCATATATGTTACTGAATAACAAGTACAGTTGATGATCGAAATAAATTCTCATTCAATTAGAAGTAGATTTATTACATGCATTAAGGAAATCCCGTTTTAAATATACAAATTCGGGGGGCAATGGTGCATCGACGGCCCGTCTATATATATTTTTGAATGTGTCTAGTTTCTCCAGTCGTTATTTCAACAAAATAAAACGAACGTCTCGTTTTAGTTTAGGGAGATTGCTCGCCTTATCGCTAGAAATTCTTCGATTAGATTAGCTAATATCGCATTTAAAATGCTGTCGCGTATGTGCAATTCAATAGCACTATATAAACTCCCTTTGAACGATACTCATAAGCATTTTCTTCAATCGGCATTAATCGGTTTCATTTGTTACTACTATTTCGGTTATAATGTAGGCGTTTTGCGGCCTATAGAGCGCACACGAAACGCCCAGTTTTATGCACCCACTGAGGCTTGAAAGAAGGAGTTCTGGCTATATCCTGCCATTATCCTATGCCTGTTCGTACTATTTGTTAGTAGTTGGAAAATCGTCTTACACATCGCAACACTGGTTGCACTGCCAAATCATGCATGCTAAGAACATCTAGCGATAAGGCGTACATTTTCCCTAGTTGACATGAATACAAACACCAAATTTTCAAATTGCCCTAATGTTTTTGAAATTGGTGTAGTTTGGCAGTAAAATATGCACAGTAGGCAACAAAATATGCTTCAAAGCGATTCACCATTTACAATACCGTGTAAACGTGCACTTTCTACCCCCACCCCTCATTTAACGCCTTTATACTGGGTGCCGTTTAGACCAGATTTTGAGTGAATGCATTGCGAATTTAAAAAAAAATAAAAGTGCTAAAATGTTAAGGATATAAGTGCTCTTCATTTCCAAAACCTTACCGTATTCCTTCTGCGCATGCGTACGAAATACACCCAAAGTTGTGACGTTTGTCATTGGAAAGATGAAACTGGTGTCTTTCAGTTTATTTTTAGATGCTTTGCCCCCCTAGACCCAAGATGCCCTTTACATATGTTGTAAATGTTTATAGCGACATGTCGTTGTCCAAAGGGCATCTGACGAGTATGCGTTTTTCACTAGCCTATCATATGGCTTGAAATGGATGGAATGATTTTCACCAGCCAATCATATTGCTTCGAATCATTTCGTACATTTTCATCAACCAATCACAGTGCTTTTAAATAGTATAATGATTTTCACTAGCCAATCATACTGCTTGACATGAGTATAATGTTGAACATAATACTGTTCCTATATTTGACTTTATATTAACCCTTTGTATTCGGAAAACCCTAAACGAGTACTTTTGCAAACAGTGAAGGCCCAGATGAAATACAGAAGAATGCTGTATTTCATCAGGGTCAACACGGTTTATAAAGATGAAAAAGATCTTCAGATAAAAAATACAATATTTTTGAAAATGATAATCTGACACCCCTAGATATCTACAATGGACTATCCCAAGTTTATTGTATCAAACCAGAAGGAAGAACCCATTAGTATACATAGGGTTAAAATTGTGCAATAATGTCCACAAAACAAAACGTTAAATGATAAAGTTGGAGTTAGCAGTTATTACATGTTTTGCACAGAAAATTATTGTGGAGACCACTAGGCTTCATTACTTTGAATACAAAAACGGCAAAAAAATTAACTTATAATTTTTATGATTTCCTTGTTCATCAATTAAAACATGTCACAGTGTTTTGGGTGCCCAAAAGAACCGTCTCATTCATTGAGACGGTTCTTTAGACTACCCACACCACATGTTTTGGTTCAGCAGTAAGAAAAAAACAATACTGACACATGATTATTTTGTTGTAACAGGTGAAAAGAACGAGACAGCCACCAGCTTTAAGGTAGCGGAGGGCAAAGACTTAGACATCACTTGCAATGCTACAAGATCAACAGGCGGGATTGTCTTTTGGACAAAAAATGAGACAAAAAGCACATTCCGTCAAAACGGCACCATACTCAGATTTGTAAATATCAGACGAGGAGCTTCCGGAGATTATATATGTCACCTTCAAACTGATCATAACACAACGATAGTAAAAGTTATAAAAGTAGACGTACAGTGTAAGTGCATTTTATTTTTACATGTTCTTAGCTTATACCATCCTCGTTTACCCAGGGGTAGATATTCCGTTTCACTCCTTTCATGTGATGAATGCAGTATAACGGAATGGTTTACGCCTGGGTTTACGAGGATGAGCTGATACAAGACATTTCTAAAATAAATGTTTGACGAAGCTTTTATACGTTAACAGCATTACATATTCATAAGACCTTCTAACTATATTGAATAATGCATAATATACTGCACAACTAAAGTTTAGCACGGATTTTAATATGATGTGCCACTTTGAATAAACATGAAAAATTTTACTTACTGTAATCAACATGTATGCGGATCTTGAAATTTATGGGGTTTTGTGTCCACCAGACAAAATGTAATCTGGTTTGGCGTCAGTGGATTGACGTTAAATTTGATGTCATGGGCATGTAAAGGATACACGTCTGCATCAGAAATTAAAACTTTTGGTAAGGGAAAAGGTTCAAAATGATGAAAAACGTTGAAAACGTCACAGTTTGGTACCCGTTAATGCCACGTTTTATCGTTCCATTATGACGTTAAAATGGCATCTTTCTACTTCTTGACTTTTCATGGAACCGAATAAAGCGGCCAAGTAATCTGTTTGATGCTAGAGTGGCACAAGCACCCGGAACATTTCTGCTAGGTGATCCTTTGAAAACGTCTTCTTTAGATAGCGTTACCACCTACATTTAGCTTCAACTTCAGATTAACGTCATTTTTGTGAAATAAATATCTAGGGACAGAAGTTTATAAACTTGCCTTCCCGTTAATTGCCCCTCTTTTGGCATCCTTTTAAACTCGAAAACCTTCAACTAAGCATGCCTACACAACGAAAACAGTACCGTTTTTTGACTTGTAAACGTCATTATAACAACGACGTTAGTTGTTTACAAGATTCAACTTTTGCTTCAAATGCTCAATGGAGACGACCTTATTTTTTCAGAATGGCTGATTCGACCAAGCTGGAAAACAAAAGACTTTATAAACCGATGCTGTATCAATTTGGCATTGCCAATAATGCAGTTGAAACACGATTTGACCCCTCTCTTGTTTAAAGCAATGAACGACGAGGTAGAAATCTAATTAAAGTACATCAATTGCTTTCCTCAACTTTATCACATATAAAACCATCATTTCAGCAGATATTTTATAGCTTTAAATCATTTGCTTAAATAAATATCATCTTTTATTTATCCGTGCTAAACTTTTGTTGAGCAGTATATATTTTAGTGTAGAAAAATTGGTACTGACCACAGATTATAGTCAGGCATCATTTAGGAACATATTGGTAATGATCTTCCAAAAACATACCAAATTGTCATCTTCGTAACTTCACATTTGAGAATATATGACTCATTTTGCACTTTAGGATTCCCAGTTTGCCCGCTGGCAAATTGATCCAGATGGGACAATGTATCAATCATGCGCATCCTATGAAAATATAGAAAACTCGAATGCATCCGTAATAATACAATTTATTATTCCTGGTACATTGTGGCATGAGAAAATCAAGTGATATCTGATATGCATGTTGCACTAGCTAGCAGTACTCAAATGTTTTAAGTATGAAAGCTTGCGACTTGTGACATATGATTTGCGACTTATGGAGTGTGGCTTTGGGCTTATTTTGGTGCAATTCTGAAGCAATGGCGGTTGCCATCAGCCGCCATTGCTTCAGTTTTGCAGTTGTTGCCATCAGCCTTTGCTTCAGATTTGAACCAAAGTTAGCCATCAGCAATTGCTTCAGATTTGAACCATAATTAGCCATCAGCCATTGCTACTGATTTGAACCAAAGTTAGCCATCAGCCATTGCTTTAGTTTTGAACCAAAATTAGCCACCAGCCATTGCTTCAGGCTTGAACCAAAACAAGCTATCAGTCATTGCTTCAGATTTGAACTAAAATTAGCCATAAACCATTGCTTCAGATTTGAACTAAAATTAGCCATCAGCCATTGTTCAGAATTGAATAAAATTAGCCATCAGGCACTGTTTCAATTTTGAGCCAAAATAAGCCCTCAGCCATTTTTTCAGATTTGAACCAAAATTAGCCATCAGCCATTGCTTCAGATTTGAACCAAAATTAGCAATCAGCAATTGCTTCAGAATTGAACAAAAATAGCCATCAGCCATTGCTTCAGATTTGAACCAAAAGTTAGCCCAAAGTCACAAGTCATAACACGCAAATCATAAGTCACAAGACGCAAGTCAAAATGTGTCCTTAAAGTGATACATTTTCTGGTCTAAATCTGTATTATTTCGTTCGCGAGAATCATACTAAAGTGCTTAGGTAGTAAGTTGATAGTTTTGTTTCTGCATTTGCATTTGGAAAACTTCATTTTTCCAACTATAATCGAATATTTATAAGCTTGGAATGTTTCACTCACACTTTACTGTTTCCTCTTTCCAGATCCAGCAGAGATTGAGAGATTTTCGCTTCAGCCAACAACGATAAAAGAAAATGAAACTTTTTCAATTGTTTGCAAGATGGCGGGAAATCCTGACCCGGTTTGGTCCATTGTTAACAACCGAAGTGAGCGACAGATGATGACTGGGGACGCACCCGCATTAGTTAACTTCACATCTTGGCCAGTTACGTGGGAGGACGCTGGGGTATGGAAGTGTACCGGATACAACTACTTAAACCAGGGACAAAATGCTACTCGCGCTGGAAGCGTCACTGTACTTTGTGAGTGCCTTATTTAGATCGAGGGGTCACATGTTATCATTTCCAGACTATTTTGTCGGAGCAAACAGTGAAGACCGTGGTGAAATGCCGCATGATGCGGCATTTCATCACGGGGTCTAAACTGTTTGCCAAAGGGCTCATTTAGGAGTGTACAATGGGTTAATTTAGTCTAAAATTTGGGTTCGTCATCTTCTAATGTGGCATGCTGGGAAATTTTGCATGCTTTTTTTGTCGTCTGCTTTTTTTGAAAATAACATTTCAGGAATACAATCAAACAGTTCGGATCACGATCATGGCCGGCGTTTTGTTAGTGTCCCGCCAACGATTGTTGGTGGGACTCTATTGTTTTCGGCTTGTCCATCCGTCTGTCCGTCCGTTGTCGTGGTCACTTCCAAATTTCATATATGGATGGCTTCCATCTATAGCTAATTTTCGTTCAAGTTTGAATACGGGTCAAGTTTGTCTGACGAACGATAACCAAGATGGCCGACAAAATGCCCGCCGCCTATCAGTGTCCGCTGTCGTGGTCACTCTTAATTGGATTTCTTCCAAATATCATATATCGACTTGCTTCCACCAAACTCTCATTCAAGTTCGACTACGAGTTCTGTCCGACGAACAATAACTAAGTTGGCCGACAAAATGGCCGCCGCCTATCAGTTTACACTTGGTGACACTCTACCTTAGTCATTTATTACCCGATTGCTTTCAAATGACACATGGAATTACATTTATCAAATTCTCGCCCACGTTTGAATATGGGCTTTGTCGGATAACCAAAATGGCCGCCACCTGCCAGTTTGCATTTGTGGACACTCGAACTTTTTACATGCTTGCAAATGTTGGAAACCCAGAACAGATTTCTGTATAGCGACCAGTATGATCTAGGTCTTTATTGTATATGAAAGAGACAGCGGACAACAAAGCAGACAATTGAATTTGTGTACTGTTACCCTCTAACCATGTCCACATGACACAAACAGTCAGCTGTGCTGTCAAGTTAGCTCATTCAGTTTAGTCAGCATAATATTGTAAATATTTTCTTACCCATAAATTTTAGCATATGTTTTTGATACTCAAATAAACCGTCTCATTGAGACGGTTCTTTTGAGTACCCACAGCATATGTTTTGGTTGAAAAATAAGAAAATTATTTTTCTGTTACGCTCTGGCTCCAACGAATTTCAGAAGGCCAAGTCACACATCTAGTATTGTGAATTTTAATCAGGCGACATGGCAGTAGCTATACATATGCAGCTAGATATATTGATGCTCGTAGTCTAGACGCCACCATCTAGCTTGCGAGCAGCGAACGATCTGACGAGATTGCTCGTCTGAGCCTTCGCTGTTCGTTGATGCAATAAATCCAAATAAAGATACATGTGAGCCGTGACATGTGATTTCCAACAATGTGGCATTTTGACAAGACTAGTGTAGACTCAGACGAGCATGTGCAGCCTCCTTTTAAGCTTAGAAACTCCAAATGATTTTCAGCCAGTAGCTTAACATTCATATTCAGGCGACTAGCAAAGGCTGATCTGAGGATTTGCTGGTCGCACATACCACATTGTTGGAAATATCGTGTCGTGGCTCATGAGGTTAAGGTAACATGTCTGAACATTTTAGGTAGAGTAGGTAGACCTTTTTTTTTATTTCTGACAGATATACCTTTCCAAATGCATAAAATATTTTTTTCCATACATTGTGCCAAAAATATCCTAGATTTCACCAGTAAATTAAGGTAGGCTACGGTTACCTTAACCACATATTTTTATTTGGCCTAAGTACCAAACCTTATGAAGTTTATGGCGCCCCTTTGATGACGGTTAATGTGAGAGTGTTGATGTGTATACGCGTGCGTGCGTGCGTGTGTGATATTAGTTCTGATGTTCCTTTTCAGGTTCGCCTAAGCCAGTTATAATCAACCAATTCAAGTACTACGTACACAAGGGTCAACCAGCTCTGTTAATAATGAACACTAATGGCTGCCCTTCCGTTCAGTATACCTGGACTCATAATGGCATTGTTTTACCACAGAACAGACACGTTGATGGTCATTGGCACAGTACGGTCAACCTCTCACATACCAGCGAGGAAGATTTTGGCATATATCAGCTAAATATGAGCAATCCGTATGGAAACTACGTACAGCAGTATGAACTTATACATGCAGGTATAACAAACAACTGGGTAGAGTCAGGTAACTTCGGACATCAGGTAAATTCGTACGGCGACCTTGTTTGATGCATATTTTAATCATTGTAATAAAAAAATAAATTAACTAAGCACATAGCGAAAATCCTGATGAAATGGCTCATAAGGAGCCGTCTCATCTGGATTTCCACTGTTTGCAAATGTATGTCCGAATTTATCTGATGTCCGAAGTTACCTGACTTAACACTAATATTAGTAAAATTTCAGAGAACAACTCCGAAATGACATAGAGTATTTATTAACACAATGTTTCAGCCTACATTGGCTTCTATCAAGTGTAATATACAGGTTAATACATCCCCTCTAGAGTTTACTTTGTAAAATTGCCGTTTGCGATCGGTAATATTTCCTATTTGACTAAAAGGTGTTCAATAAATTAGAATTTGCAGTATCGAAAGTTGCTTCTACGTAAATAGATAAGAAGATCCAGCAACCAATGCGGTGGACAACGGCCATCTTGGATACAGAAAACTAATTTCTGATTTTATGACCTCACTGTTTTTTCCCGCGATAAATTCCTTCTATAGATACAAGAAAATAGTGGGTATGATCAGGAATTACCACAATCACAAACTGCAGACGAACCCGTGGCACCGTGAGGACCCAATTTAAGGTCTGATTGTAGCATAAAGCTGACAGTTTGATGAACTTTGATCACCAATATCAAGTTTACTGTCCTTACTCGTATGTAGGTGGTACAGGCATACGTTACCAATGGCAAGTTTTCTTGCCACTCCTTGTCACGTTTCCTTCTTGCAGATTGTCCGATTCGGACCAGAATCAAAGAATTTCGGTTTCAAGATATAATTGAGCCGTGACATATGATTTCCAACAATGTGGCATTTCGACAGGTGTAGACATACGAGCCTATGCAGCCTACCTTTAAGCTTAGAAACTCTGAATAATGTTCAGCCAGTAGCTTAACACTCATAGAATAGTTAAGCGACTAGCAAAGGCTCTGATCAGACTGCGCGTATGCGCAGGCTGATCTGAGGCTTTGCTGGTTGTACATACCACATTGTTGGAAATCCCATGTCGCGGCTCATATAAAAATCAGTGTAAAATGCATTTATTTTGAGGAAAGGAGGTTCGGAGCCGATACACTGCATTACATAACCAAGTTCATTTAATCATTTCCTTCAATTTTTGCTGTTTTTGCTTTCCAAACTTGTTTTTTTCTTGTGGTTTGCATAATCAAAAGGTCAGTGGAATCGAAATTGTTCACTTGTGGTTTGTTGTATTCTCAGGTGCACAAATACTAAATCTTAAAAAATAATTAGGCTGTAACTAGATAATGCTATGAGAAATATGCCGTAACAAATCCAGGCCTCGAGGTTATATTCAACTTAACTGAACACGAAATTTCATCTGCTGATAAAAACTAAAACGACAAATGAAGAAATTTCTTGCTTTAAGTCTCTCAGACGTTGTATTTATCATGCTAATAAATGTTAAAATGCCAACAATTGTTGGCATTTTAACATTTATGGGCAGGATAAATTTCGTGTTCAGCTGAGTTGAGCATGGGAAGAGTTTTATAACCTCAAGGCCAGTATTGCCAGGCTACGGTTATTAGGAATTTTCAAACATTTCGAGTCAAGAGGTGCTCCTTTACTTTTGCCACGCGTTTACATATCTAAGCTCTTCTACATACACAAAGGAATATGAGTAATCCATACAGTTGTATCGTTATAAATGCGTCGTTATATTGAATATAAAACACTGCTTCATTGGAGGTGCAAGTATCAACCGTTTTGTAGACTGAAAATCCCTAAACGGATTCTTTTGCAAAACAGTAGAATCCAGTTGCATTCCAAAGAAAACTCGTTTTTATCAGGGTCTGCACCGTTTGCTTAAGTAAAAAACAAGTTTCAGGGAGTTAAAAACTTCATATTTTGGAAATTTTAAATGTATGAAATACCCAGATTCATTGTTTCAAACCAGATACATGTAAAACATTCAGTGTTAAATATATTGCAGCATCACCGACTCCAGCTACTTCAAATTCGCCTTACACGGGCTCTGCAGTAATCACTCAGGGACACAATCTGAGGGCACTGATCTTTCTTACCGTTCTTCTGCTTTGGCTTTGAGGTAAGCGACCTATTTGTTTCTTCTTAATTTGGTAGGCTTTTTACTGTCTGGGCCATAGGATCAATACAAGGCAAGCTTTTGTGACCAGTCTTTGTCTGTCGCCCGTCGCCTGCCATGCGTTGTGTGTGTGTGTGTGTGTGTGTGTGTGTGTGTGTGTGTGTTTATTTTAACAACAACTCCTTCTTTGCCCAAACTTAAAATAACTTCACACAATTTTCTACTAATGCCCTCTAGTAAAAATAGTAAGTGAGTATGATCAGGAAATACCACAATCACAAACTGCAGACAACCCCGTGGCACCGCGAGGAAGAGCCGCTCAACCATCACGAGACACCAGGAAGACAAATTAAGCAAAGCAATCAGCTCTCTCTTCCCCATCAAGATGATTGCAATACTAGAATGGACATAAAGTAACGTACAACAAAACATAGAACAATTACAGACTCCCACAATGGGAGTAACAATAAACAAAAAGTCAACAACAACAGAACCACCGCCTTAGAACGGACAGCAGCCTAAGCCACCGGGGGGCTTAAATGCATTTTACTGGTACCAAATCTTCGCCCTAGATTCTGCTGTTGTTGAAGTACAAGAAATGTTCAGCTCGCATGGAGGCCATCTAACTAATGCAATGTATCATCATGGAAAACACTCTAATCAAATTAACACTCCATGATGAAACAAAGAAAAGGGCTCATGACTCACAGATAGTCAGAGCTAAAGAAAACCTCAAGTTGAGCCACGGTGGGTCCAGCTACAGATAAGCATCAGGCACAAAATCGCTTAAATGGTTCTGCTGACCAACAGATATGTAGATAAGACACAGGCCTGGAGGATATAAAACTTGAGTACAGTCTCAGACTCAAAATAAAGGGCAATGAATGGCTGCTTGCCGACACATTCAAAATAAAGCGCAATAATTGGCTGCTTGATGAAACATGTCCGCAAGCAGCCAATCATTGCACTTTATTTTGAGTCTGAGAATGAACTCAAGTTTTATAACCTCGAGGTCTGGATTTTAAGAATCAAGCAGAAAAAAGCTGGGCTAAATAATCTGTCTTTGGAAACATCAAGCCACCTTTGATAGCCAAACCATAACCATAATTTGTATTATATAGAGGATCTTACATGAGTGCTCATGTCTTATTGAACTTATTAAACGAATTGAAAAAAACTACGAGGCTTGCCGGGCATTTTATCTCTTTTTCGCAACGAGTTTAATATAAATTAAATAATGCAAGTGAACGAATGTTATATTATATTTATCATGACATTAAGATTACTTTGAAATCTCATTTCTGCCGTAAAACAATATACTTTTCTTATTTTGTACGCAAACGTTGTTATGGACGTCATAAAGTTTCCAAAAATCTGCAAACCACTAGTTGTTTATCGATTTTATTGCAAGGCGTTATTTCACTCCCAGACAAGACATCATATATGATAACTAGTATTAAGCTATAGAATGATAATATTTTCTTCATTTGAAAGATTTGAAAGTTTGCATAGACATGTGATGATGTCGATTAAGCTAATGTACGATTGAATTAACCAGTTGGGTAAATCACATGACTTAGTGACACATTTGATAAACAAGTATGGCATATTCTTTAACAAAGATTGATTAAAAATCAGATAGAATGTCACTTAAATGAAAATAATGTGGCTGAAGCGTATTAAACCTTATCATATGACATTGTGTTAGGGGGTGATATAACATTATATGTTTTTGGAGTGCTGTAGCTCAGTCGGTAGAGCATTACCTGGGTATCAGAGGGTTGCTAGTTCGAGACTCACCAGTCACTGTGTTGTATCCTTCAGCAATTCACTTGATCTTATTCGTTGGTTTAATCAAGGAAGACAGAAAAAATGTTGGCATGCCTGATTTTTTGACTGGGTTGTAAAGTAACAACACAAACAAAAAAACACACCTCATGTTTTAAACTCCATAAAATACTAATATAAGAATAATGGTTTGACTGCATTAGGGGTCACTTGTATAAAACGTATTAAAAGTTCCAGCAATTTTTGGAGAAAAACATGTGGTTGAGAGCGAGGAAAAAATTCAATAATCTCATATGAGCCAGTGCATGAGATTTCGAACAATGTGGTATGTGCGACCAGCAAAGCCTCAGATCAGCCTGCGCATATGCGCAGTCTGATCAGAGCCTTTGCTTGTCGCTTGAGTATTCTATGATTGTTAAGCTACTGACTGTGAACACCATTTTGAGTTTCTAAGCTTAAAAGGAGGCTGCAGAGGCTCGCCCGAGTCTACACATGTCAAAATGATTATTGTTGGAAATCTCATGCACTGGCTCAATTTTATTTTTAACACACGCCAGCACCTTTTCTCATTGATTTTATTTTCTTTTTTCAGATCCTCGCCCTGGCATCTCTTCCAGTACAGGACATTATTCAAGTTTCCATGAGACACTACGAGACCTGTTTCATGTTTATTTGAACAGATTTGAATTTCATTTTTTGCGGTTGCATAGAAATAAAACAAATAAATTTTGCCTTTTCATGCATAACGGACGTGTCCCTGGTTATACCAAACAGACAAGATGGCAAATTAAAGCATAGCCATAACATGGTGGCTCTAAATACATCCCCACCCCCCTTTTAACTGATTTTAAGAGCTAAAACGGATGTATCTTCTAAGAAAATACGTATTTAAGTGTGGAATTTTCTTTTAAGTTTAGGGGAATACTCAGTCTATTATTAAAATGAGAAACAGCCTATGTGTGCCTGTTTTTGCTTGGAAACTGGGCTTAATAAGTTCTTCCATACAAGTGCCCAAGTGAATATCTCATGTATAAAATGTGCCTTGGAAGAAGTTTGAAAAACGAATTCTCAAAACTCACAGCCGACTCAATTTCTTAGATATTTTGAAGACATATGCGGCTAAATCCCATGCGCATCATTTCTGCGCCGGATAACTCAGAAATAATTCATCTATTCTGGATGTACGATTATTGCGATCCAAAAACGACCTGGCCTCCTAGCCTAGTGGTTAGCGTGTCAGACTATTGAACAGGCGGGCTAGGGTCGATTCCCAGGTAGACACATATTTTACAGTGTTTTTTTCTCTTTCTTTTTTTAGCGTTTTTATGCTGAATTACTTCATACTAGTTATATTGTATTATAAAAATGACATTTTTTTCTCTCCTTTACGTTTTACATTGAATTATGCACGAAATCTGTGGGGGTGGGGGTAAATTTGGCACTCCTGAAAGATAATTAGCACGGTGACCCCCATTTCTTTCTTTTTTTTTTTCTAAAAGGTATTATGATAGTCCATGACATAAAAGCGTTATTTTAAGATTTTCAATATCAGATTTTTTAATATATAATTAATTCTAAAAACAAATTCCAATTTTCGACGAACTGCCAAAATATATCATGCAGTATCTTGTCACAGCTTGGGATAACAAATAACCTTGCACATTTTCTAAAAGGTTTGAGGTCATGGGCAATACTTTAAGTTAAAAGAAAGAAGCTGGCTGAAGATTACAACTATTTTAGCTCGATATTTAGGACTAGTGTTATTCTTTCATCTGTTTAGAAAATTGGTCATATGCTGAAAAATTCCATATGAGATTATGAAAAAATAAGCACGGTGACATATCCTTTTTATTCCATAAATGGATAGCCCATGCATAAAACAAACTGTATGCAAAGTATTGAACAATTTTCAGCATGGGAAGTTTTTAGCAGCATATGTCGATAAAACTGATATTGCATTTGAGTATTTTGCTAACAATTTAGTGTTGCTATGGAAACTTTAAGCCCTAAAATTTGATGTTCAAGTCGCTTCCAAAAAGTAAATATCCAACTGATATGCTTTATTTTCTAACAGAACATACTTTAATTATCTATGTATAATATATAAAAAGTTCCAAGAGAAAAACTTGATATCTTTTAGAGATATTGTTCGAGAAAGATTAGAACATTTCGTTTCAGAGAGCATTTTTAAACACTTAAAATTTTACTACCCATCTTCAGAGACTGTTTCAAACCAGACAATAAAAGTTAAGCACTATTTCCTTGATGACTGCGTGTTTCTGGAGATTAGACTAACCCATGGAAATCAATTATTACCCATTATAACGAGAAATAAATGAGTAAAGGCATTTTCAAATTTGTTCAAATAAACATGAAAGTGTCACAACTACGTTCCGCCACAAAAGAAGTTGGAAAGTTTGCATAGAAGCATTGCAGTGGCACGAGATGACGCTGATTATACTAATACAAGACTGAATTAACCAATAGGGTGAATCAAATGACTTTGTGACGCATTTTGTAAATAAGTATGGTATGTAATGTGGCTTTTGTTGCAGTGTACATATATTTCATAATTTATTCTTGTATCATATTATTACTGTACTGCTTTTTAGTAGTATATTCAATGAACAAGTGAAATAAAAAGTTTAAACCTATATTTTATTTTAATATCTCATATTTAAGTAGTAAGTTACATGAAAAGACAAATGCGTGAAACTGAGGCATACATATGGCTCAAAATCTGATAAGGGTCGAAGACATACATGTATATTACTTAAGTTTTGCTGTTGTCAGTACATGCATGTAAACAAAATGTTTTTATTTAGCTCTTAGAAAGTAAAATTAATTGATAAAATGACTACCATATGCATTTGCGTAGCGCCAATTACGCAGTATACAAACGTGCTTAATAAAAAGTAACACTGAAGGGAGCTCACCTAATGTGGTAAAAGTGATTTACCATACCTAAAGGAACTGCTTTTAAAGGAAAGATTTCGCTCCCTCTAGGAGCAAATCTTTCCTTTAAGAGAAGTTCACATGTTGAAAAGGGACGCAATTGAAAAGAATAATTGGTTGATACAGTAGTCTCCATTTGATGTGCGAGGCTTTTTCAGCGTTCTGGCTACGCCATTGATTTGTAGTATAAATAGTATACAGGGTAAATCTTGGCACTTATCATATTTTGAGCAGTATATAAGGAAACTTCTAATTTAAAGCTGCATAATCTGTAACTTTTCATATTTTCATTTTAAAAATAATGTTTCTATTTTTCAAGAACACAGTAAAAATACTAAAATTCAGGTATACATTTTACCTTTTTTGTAATAATTAACAAATTATTAGTGCCAAAACAACAGCTTTTATGTTAAAAATTAACTGTCTAGAATTATTGGAGGGACGCAAATAATTACAAACAAGAGAAAATATACCCGTTTTTATAAGATAATTCACTTTTTTATGCAGTTTTCAACTGTAGTAATTTGATTTATTGTGACAACATAACTTTATTCTTCTTTTGCAAATGATTTAAAAAGAAAATAATTTTTTTCGAAAAATGTTCATAGTTACAGAGTATGCAGCTTTAAGATTAATTAAGATGTATTTAGGTATTAAGTTCAACATACATAAATATTAAAATATAACATGAGAATTAAAACAATTATATATTCAATGATTAGATATGATGAGCACACTGACTAATAAGAAATTTGTAAGACAAGCTTAAATAGCACATTAAATGTAGAATAAGAATTTTGACAGGCTTGAATATATAGCATCCACACCCATGTATTTTAGATATTATTATGTTTCTGATTTAAAAACTATTGATAACCCATAAAACCGATGGCTTTTTCCGATGGGGTCCATTTTAAGAAGATTTTAGGACAAAAGAACCAGAATTCTAACAATTTCATTATTGACTAATACTAATATATCCTGATAGCCAATAACTTGGATTCACATGTCTCCCATGCACAACAGTGGACATCCACTAGTGTGCATACCAGGAATGATGACCAAGTTTTAAAGATTTAGGAAACCAACATGATTATCACAGCCAAATAATAGAGGGTGAAAGAGATGCATGTTCAGTTTCCTGATAATTTTTCATTAAATAGTTTTGAGGGCTACCTTGAACTTCTGAAGATTTTCTATTGCTTTCCAAATTAGATTATTTCTGAGGTAAACATTACACTCTATCCCTCTAGATTGTTTCTGAAGTAAACATTACACTCTCTCGCTCTAGATTGTTTCTGAGGTAAACATTACACTCTTTCGCTATTTTCCATTCATCAGTTGATTTTCCAGGCCTATAAACGTATAGACGATGAATTTCGTAAGTCCGGGGCAGGAACACTTCTGATCTTTGCTTTATTTGGCAGCTATCATCCTGGATAGCCATATAATGCTAAAAGTATGTAAATTGCACCATCCCTGGATGAGATTTCGTTTTAAACGTTTCACACCATTCTCGTGTCTAAATCTGTAAAAACGAGGAGAAAATTATAAATTACAATGTATTATCATATTTGAACTAATCAGTATAATGTGTGCGTGATCATTTTCCCCAAAAATCTATACATTTTTATCACTTCTTTGCAAGTGAAGCATTACTGCCATCTTGAATAGAGTTTTCATTAAATCATATATGAGGATTTTGTAAACTTAACTTGCTCATCTTCAGACTGTTTGCACATAACACTCTTCTGACTGACTTTATGGGCTTTTATAACCCCCAATGTTTGAATGTGGTTTCTAGATCAAACACTTCTTGTGCTTCCTGTCTCCGGTCATAAACTCTTTATTATGTTTTTTTTTTCATTTTTGAAAACAGATCTACATTGGTCCATCTACACTATGGATCTAGTTTTATCAGTTACCTCTCATATTAACTGCACTCTATCTCACAGCATATGCCTTTATCAGGTCATGATGGCGTTGCATTTTTGAATGACGTCGCTAATGACGCTGAATCGACACAAAAATCGAAAATTACGTCATAATCGCTAGTTTGAAGAGTGAATCAGTGGGTAAACTGTTAAATAGAATACCAGGTTCACCTCTTTTGATATCAAGTTTACCAGTCTCGGGTTTGAGAATGCATGTTGAACTGCTCTGCAAGCCTGCGATGTCAAAAGCATTCTCAAAGCCTTGCCTGTTTAACTTGATATCAAAATGCACTCACCTAGTATTCTCTATTTATTAAACAAAACTTCAACCCCTAGATTAACAGTAAATCAGAATCGTATTGTGTAACCAACGAACAAAGTCACAGTATTGACCCAAGTATTTATCTGATGACGTTACGCATGGGAGTGATATAACACCATACATTAAAACAGAATAAACGCTCTTCAATTAGCCTGTTATTAATTACTTTTCACTTCCCAATGGAGTCAGGCCTTTTTAAGTTAACTTACTCTACACAAGAGAACTGGAAGCACTATCACCTGGTTACACACTACCAGAGCAGATTAAAAATCCTTGATAATGGCAAATATTAACAGTGTTTCGAAGTAATATTTTCAGCAGTGTGTACATCGAAGAGGATATTTTGATACCTGGCAAATATTTAAAATTCATTATAAAAATTTAACCCTTAAAGCACTTATTAATACTATAACAGAGGAAATCGGTTTAAGCCCTCCAGTAAAATATTTTACTGACCATTCGAAGGCGGTACTTCTTTTGTGGATCTTTTATGTTTTTTTTTCTGTCTTGTGTTTGCTAGACCTTTGTACGTGTCTGTTTATAGGTGCCTTGTGGTCAATTGCTGGGAAAGGGCTGACCTCTTGGCTCTCGTCTGTGGTGTCTAACTTGTGAGTTTGTCACTCAGGTATGGTACTTGATTGTATCGATTCCTGATCTTTGCACCCTTACTTACTTATATTTCGTAACAACTTTCTTCATTTTGGGTACAAAAAGACAGATCAGAACTTTCTGAAAAACAAAGTACTTTTCTTTTTGTAGTCGTAACAATCTAATTCACATTGATCTGACTGTTGATTGTAATTAAAACTGAAAATCCATTATCCAATATTGAAATGAAGACACATACAGAACCCGCTGAATGTGCTGCTTGACCTGCTTGTTTAGCTGACCTGAATATAAAGGTTAATAAATGTGTTAATGTTTAATGCCAGTTGCTGTAAGATGGCTGCTCCCAGATGTTTACATAAAGACGATAATAGTGCAGTAATTAACTTAGCAGATGAATAAATGTATAAATTATCTGTGAAAATTAAAACCTCTCATAATAAAATAGTCGTTTTTGATTGAAATAAAATGTCTTAATCATCAGTTTGCATTTTAAGATTTAATATTCATTTCAAAATTAAAGAAAGTGAAAATGTAGAGAAAATTCTGATACATGTGCAAAACATGTTGTTTAGCTTTGTCAATGAACATTATTTAGATGCTTAATCCCCAGGTGGGAACTCTTAATGTGTCTTGATTTGTAGGCTTGGATCCAGCATCTACTGTATACCCCCTCCCCCAAAAATACGAGGAATATGATGCATACCCCAAAAAATATTTGAAAATTTAGCGACCCCCAAAATATTCTGGTTCTGTATCTTGACATTAAGAAAAGCCCCAAAATATATTGAAATTACCCCCCCCCCCCCCCCCAAAAAAAAAAAAAAAAAAAGAGTCCAGTTTTGTAATGAATCAGAATTGTTTGTTTTACAATTCCTTCATAAACCAAAACATTTTTTTTTCTAGAAACCCCTAAAAATATTGAAATTGAAAATATTTGCCACCCCCCCCCCCAAAAAAAAAAAAGAAATGGGCCAAGCCACGTATATGAAATAATAAGAGTTCACCCCGCTGGGTTCTTACTGCAGTTGGAATCATCTGATGAAAGGACTTCACACAAACTGTGGGGTGATAGTATGAAAAAGCAGATCAAAAAACAACAATAACAGCAAAGACAACAACAATATAAATAAAAATGAGATAACAAACAACAAAATTAGCAACTAAATAAAAAGAAACAATAAATATGAAATAAAGGTCGCTTACCTCAAAGCATAAGAATTAAAACTGTGAGGAATGCCAGTGCTCCCATCTTCTGTCCTTGGATGATTACAGCACGACTAATGTGGGGCGAATCTGAAGAAGCAGGAGGGGTTGTATAAGTAGTCGGACTTGCTGCAATACATTTTAAAACTCTTAATGCGCCAAACGCAACAAAAGTCGTCTGCTTTTCTCGTCTGCTGAAATGTTTAAGAAGCCTCTATGGCAAACAGTGTGGACCCAGATCAGACTGCTCCTATAGGAGCAGTCTGTTCTGGGTCCACGCTGTCTTCTTCTATACTTAATTTGTCAGTAAAGCTTGGCAGTTATTTGCAGCAGACGACTTCAGCAGACGACATTTTCAGATGCATTTTTTCTTTGCGCTTTACGGTTTAACCTAATTGACTTGCCTACCCCTATCAGTGCAACGTGCCCATTTCCAGTTTTAGGATTGTTGGGTGATATTATTATTTCCCCCCAAATTTAAATAGAACATTTATAAGCAAACAGTGCAGATCCTGACCTGACACCGCAGGGAATACCGCAGGGAATAGGGCTATTTACAAAACATCTGAAAAATTCTGTACCCGGAAAATAATGTGCATCCTGTTGTCCAAGGGTTCTATTAAAAACAGAGATTATGCGGATCCAGAGGGGCCAGGGGGTTACTATCAGCGACACGGCATTAAAATTTTCAGCGATTATTCATTATGACCAGGCGTTGCCGTCCTTCTTTGAGAATTGAAAAAAAAATATAATGCTACCAAATCGATTTTAAACTCTCACATTGAAACCGGAAGTGTACAATAGTCTTAAAACAATAATCACCAAAATTGGACTAATCAAGTTCTAATGTGTTTGGCCTACAGTGTTCAAATAAAATTAAGTGCATTTAACAATTTTACCAGGAAATACTGGTGAATTTAAAAAATCTCGAAAGAAATTGAAAAATGCAACATTTTAAAAATGCGTAAAAAATCCACCATAAGCAAAATTTCAATTGTTTGGTGTTTTTTTTTAAGTCGAACAGACCAGTTTGTAACCACCTAAACGTCAATTTTATGAAAACTGCTCTCAAAACCATTTTTTCTTTAAAAAAGTCGATTTTTGTATTTTTAACCCAAAAAACTTTGAAGTAAATGAAAACTGTGCAAAACACTGCTAAACATTTGCCCATTAAAATGCACATTTATAGGCAAAAAATCATTTCAATTTTATTAGCGTTTGGTCAGAAATAACAAGTTTGAAAAATGATCGATTAGAACTTGTTTTTAGTATATTATCGCCTGACCAGTTATCTGCTTATTCACTTTGGTAGCCTCAATTGCAAACAAAATGAACCAAAATTAGCTTGAGAGCATTTATCATGTTTACAATTGCAGCTGCATTTATACAAATATGATCCAACAGACTTTCTTCTGAACCCTTTTTGTATTACTAAATGATCTGTATGAGAACTTATTTGAGCCATGACATGAGGTTTTCAACAATGTGGTATGTGCAACCAGCAAAGGCTCAGACCAGCCTGCGCATACGCGCAGACTGATCAGAGCCTTTGCTAGTCGCTTAAATATTCTATGACTGTTAAGCTACTGACTGAACATCATTTGGAGTTTCTAAGCTCAAAAGGAGACTGCACAGGCTTGTCTGAGTCAAAATTTGTCAAAATGCCACAGTGCTGGAAATCGCATGTCGCAGCTCAATATTATGTACATATGATGCTATAGAAAAATGAAATAAAAAATTTAACTAATAATGCAACAGTGTTACTTCTTCTAACATTACAGCAATAGCAGTGCAGCAGTATAGCAGTGTACTATAGCAGTATAGCAGTAAACTGCTACTATTACTGCCAGCAGTACAGCAATTAATACTGCTGTACTGCTGTGCTACTTACTTCAACACATTACTGCTGTCATGCTAACTTCACGCATATATAGAGCGATCAGATTTATTAAGGTTTAAATCGTACTTCTTTTGTGGATCTTTTATGTTTTTGTTCTGTCTTGTGTCTGCTATGTCTTTGTGCGTGTCTGTTTATATGTGCTTTGTGGTCACCTGCTGGGGAAAGGGCTGGCCTATTGGCTCTCGTTTGTGGTGTCTAACTGTGAGTTTGTCACTTTCCCATTGGTATCCTGGGTCAGGTGTGGTATTTGATTGTATCGATTCCTGATCTTTGCACCCTTACTTACTTTATTGTATTTGAAGCGCAGAAAGCAAAATACCTACCTTTTGTAGTAAAATTTACATGATTGGTGTATCCGATATATCCCAAATGTGCCGGAGGTTTTGCAGGGTTTTCTGCTGCCACTACTACTTCGTAGTGTGTCAGAGGCTGCAGGCCCCTTACAACATATGTGAGATGGTTTCCCACTCCGTGGTTAGTAGAGTTATCCCAGAACGAATCAATCTGTAAAAAGTAAAATAAACAAGAATGCAAAGTTGCCCTTAACTCGCAACAAAAGCTTTTCTCGTCTGCTGAAATATTTAAGAAGCCTCTATGGTAAACAGTGTGGACCCAGATCAGACTAGGAGCAGTCTGATCTGGGTTGACACTGTTTGCCGTAGAGGCTTCTTAAACATTTCAGCTATAGGAGCAGTCTGATCTGGGTCCACACTGTTTGCCATAGAGGCTTCTTAAACATTTCAGCAGATTAGACTAGCAGACGACTTTTGTTGCGATTGGCGCTTTAACATTGTGGCGTTGCGCCAGGCAATTTACCGACAGAAAAGGGAGCTGAAAGACCTTGGATATAAGTGAGACATGTATTGGCACTGGCTACAACGCCAAGAAATTCTGGCAAGGGGCAACGCGCTAGGGATAATTATTCCGATGAATCGAGGCCAAAGGATATTCAAGGTACATGGTGGAGGCAGACATTGTTTCATCCCTGGAGCTCTTCTAATAAAGAAAGCAATAGACTGGCTCCAGCCCTTAAAACAAATTTTCATTAATGTGTCATTAGCCAGTCTAACTCTGATGGCTCTCTTTTAAGAGCCATCAGAGTTAGACTGGCTACAAGTATATGATAAGACACATTGATAAAAACTTGTTTTAAGGACTAAAGCCAGCCAGTCTAAGAAAGCAACATCCCGTACAGGCGACTACCAAAGTGAGACAGACAACAACAACTTCACCAGATGGGTGGAGAGGCTTATTCCTAACCTGGATCAGCCCAGCGCCATTGTGATGGACAATGCCTCTTATCACAGTATGACAACAGACAAATGTCCAACCTCAAGAAACAGGAAGGCTGATATATTGGTACATAGGTTTAGATAAACAAACATTTTGAGGTAAAATTTTTAATATTTTCTTATCCATCAGTTTGAACATATGATTTGGGTGCTCAAAAGAACCGTCTCATTGAGACGGTTCTTTTGAGTACCCACAACATATGTTTTGGTTTAGAAATAAGAAAATTAGTTTTCTGGTACGCACTCTTAACTAAAGGCCTGATTTATATTTTGGGCCTCGAAGCGAGAAAAAGCTGGTTTTGTTGCATGCAAACAACAAAGGCACAGACCAGCCTGTGCATTCGTAGAGTCTGATCAGCACCTTTGCTATTTTTTTATTGGAAAGTTATATGTCTTCACTTGCTTCTTGCAAAACTTCAATAAATTAGCCATGACATGTGATTTCCAACAATTTGGCATTTTGACAAGTATAGACTCAGACGAGCCTGTGCAGCCTCCTTTTAAGCTTAGAAACTCCAAATGATGTACATTCATTCATTCCTTCAAAAGGCTCTGATCAGACTGCGCGTATGCGCAGGCTGATCTGAGACTTAGCTGGTCGTACATACCACATCCGAAGATTAATTGAATATGTTTATACTAAATATTAGAATTAAATCTTATATTAAAAAGTTACAGATTCTAAATAAAAACAATGCATGAATAATCAAAAGAAACAATGTAGGAAGATGATAATATAAAAAAAAATATAAAAATGAAAACAAAATATGAGTATTGAATGCGATTTGAACCATTGACCCCTACGGAATAAAATTATAGCACATTCTTAAAGAGACTAGATCTGTAACTATGAACATTTTTCGAAAAAATATTTCTTTTTAAATCATTTGTAAAAATAGAATTAAGTTATGTTTTCACAATAAATATGTTCAGTACAGCTGAAAGCTGCATGGAACAGTGAATTATCTAATATAAACAGGTGATTTTTCTCTTGTTAGGAATTATTTACGTCCCTCCAATAATTCAAGACAGTTGATTTTTAACATAAATGCTGTTGTTTTGATAGATATAATTTGTTAAAATTTATGAAAATGGTAAAATGTTTACCTGAATTTGAGTATTTTTACTGTATTCTTAAAAAATAGAAACTTAATTTCCAAAGTTAGAGTATCAAAAGTTACAGACTATGCAGCTTTAATATATAGTTGTCATCCTTTCCACTTGAGCTATTTATTCTTAATGCTAGTCTGTATAACAGACACACACACAAATTACAAAAAAAAAAAATATCTGCAAAAGAAGCACTGTCTTGGGACGGCCAGCAAAAAGTTACTGGAGGCTTTAAACATGTTTGATGGTACCAACCTCACCCATATTTATTATATATATGTGGAATATGACAAACATATGTTTGATTCGCATCGATGTACCATCTCATAGTACATACAAATGAGATATAAAACTGAGATTAAACAAAGATAAGGACAAGTTGGTATATAAGTGCAATTAACCACGCTATAGGACGCTGACCATATACAATGTATTTTTTGAGCAAAACAAAATGGCGGAAGGGGGCATAAGAAACACCACCAGTGGGGATTCTGTTTGTGTAAGTTGCTTTTCTTCTCCGTAAGGACCGAGTTGGATACATGTTTAGCTCTGTCATTGTCCAGACCTTGTTAGTGCATGCAATTTTTCGTCTTTTTGGCTAGCATGTGTAACATTATTTACAAAGAAACGTTGTTGAGTGGCTCTGCTCACGTATTTTGCATTTACTTGGTCATCTTCGAGGAGTAAAATCACATTATCAAAAGCGCATTTTCACTCAAATATTCTGCACAAATACCTATATTTTATCATATTCAGAATAAACAAAAGCTGGTAAAGGATACATTGTAAAAAAAATGAATTAAACACTTTATTTGACCACTGTACATAAACTAAAAGTTCCAAAACCGCGTGCAGAACAGCTCAGTTTATTCGAGCAGTACTGGACAGGTATTATGAGCACATATTTTACACTGAGCGGGTATTTTGAGTCAAATTTTGTACGGGTGTTCCGAGTGTTGAACGTTTTATTTTAATATTTTATTAATGAATTATTTGATCTTTGAACGCACACACTTATATTATATGCCATGCACTTAATTCCCAGCATAGGAATTTAGTTCTGTTATATGCAACAAGGTCTATCAGGATAGCCAGAGGCGTTTAAAGCAGAACTCTCTGGTGTATATATAGAAAAACACCCAATATGGCTTTATATCATAATTTAGAGTTTTCACGTTGACTTTGCTGCTTTTTTTTATTTAACCTCAACTATGGCCTATATAAAATCTGATTACATGTACCTTGGCACTGACGAAATGCTCAAAATGCCAGACCACTTACTCCATTAATTCAAAAGTTTCAGACAGGTAAGTAAGCAGGGCTTCAAATAATTTTTACTAGCATCAGTACCAGTACAAGTCCAAATGAAACTTGGTCTGTACAAGCTGTTTTCATTCTGTACATCTAATCAGATTTTATATAGACTATATTTACCTTGTAATTATATAAAGTTTATAAAACATGCTGTCTTCTGAGAAATTCATTCATTCAGTTTCTACACTGGCTGGTTCACACAAAATCACTCTGACCAAACGGATAGCATTGACTCCCCAAGAACGAATTCTTCTGAACACACATGTTCTTCAAGGAAAGAAATGACTGCTAAGGGGCGCAACTGTAGGGGAGTTTGTATCAAGAAAAAATGAAGATTGATAAGCAGTCTAGCAGGCTGATTTAGATTTACTGAAACGCATAGATTTTAGTGGATTCACAAATCATTTCAAATATCAAGTGCCTGCTGGTTCAAAACTGATAAAATGCTCCATGGTCTTACAGGTTACTGGTGAAAATGTTCCCTACAGACAAAAACACACCTGTATTCATTACATCCTAATTTTCAACTCTATCCATATTTGGGGAAAATGTACCCATAATTTGCGCCTGTACAGACGCTATCTGGAGCACTGGGTAGGCCTGATCAAACAATGTTAACTCAAGTAAGCCTGCTTCCCAAGGAGCAACCTGATCAGGGATTACACTGTTTGTAATTGCAACCAAATTCAAACAAACATTCCAATTGGCAATCACAATATATTGCCCTACAAGCCAAGCCTTGAAAGTTTGTGCACAGCTACCTTGTAGGCATAAATTCTGGTCTGACTTTCATTTACTTATTTACTTCTCTTCTTTGTGCTTGCGTGAAGCATAGGTTTTTTGGCAAGTATGCAAATGGTTAACTTGCCATTAGTGACAGATAAATAAACCTTGGACAGCGTATAGACATTTAGCGCACATGAACCTGAAGTGAATTGTCTATCTAGGCATCACTTGAACCCATCAACTAGTTGAACTCAAATTTGAGAAATCCAGGTCTGGCTGTACTCTAAAATTTTATAATGACCTCCAATGAGATTACTACCCCTACCTAATTAATAAAGAAGAAGAGGAGCCCCAGTTTTGAAGCGGTTTTTAGCATACCTGTAACTGTTGCTACTAGTTTTCACCATAAACGTAAAATGCTACATGTATACAAATGCTGTAATTGAAAATGAAATTTGGGGTAGTCTAATGACCAATTTTAGAGTCTATATTGACGACATTTTTGCAACCATACCTAAGATGGTGTTCACTCATTACAACTTTTATCTCGATAAAGTACATTAAATACATAACATGCTTCCTGCTAGGTAGCTTCACACGTACTGGTTTGTTGCATTGTGCCAAATAGTTGTCAAAAGCATGTGCATGGCCTCCCAGATCTACCTCACTCAGACTACCCGTTCAAATTTTTGGATAATTTCTTTCTCAAAATACCCGTTCAGTTGCTTGTGACCTTTCTCGAATTTTTTTACCAGATCTTGGAAACTTTTGGTATGAGTACAGTGGACTAAATTGTTGTTTTTTCTCGTAAGTACGCATTTATTATAAATAAAAGTCTCACAAAATATTTGTTGCATTGACTATCATACTCTCTCGTGCAAAGGACCCTGATCAATGTGTTCAGTACCATGTTTTGAATGGTTTTATAAAATATGTCCTCGATTCAAATGGTAAGCAAACCACATGTTCATGCAACTTGAAACTAATCTGCTCAAATCTAACCATTATTTGTTTAATCAAAACGTCAAAACCCTAAAATAACTTATTTCCTAAAACATAGCTGAGTATGAACATCAAAAATAGACATTAAAGCTTTTAATATTACCTTCTTTTGGAGCAGCTACTCCAGGCGTGTTTGTATTGTCCGCCATTATTGCTCGAAAAAAACAATGTACATGGTCAGGGTCCTATAGCGTGTTAACGTTAAAAGCCTTCTGCACATTCGCACAATCTAATCAGTCTTATTTTCCGCATGAAGAAGCTCTTAACCATTTGGTAGGGAGCGCAGTGGCTCAGTGGTAGAGCGCTTGACTCGAGACCGAAGGGCCGCGGGTTCGAGCCTCACCGGCGTCACTGCGTTGTGTCCTTGAGCAAGAACATTAATCCTAGCTTAGTACTGGTTCAACCCAGGAAGACCCGTCCCTTTATAACTGAAAGATTGTTGATGGGACGTAAAGAATCAAATCAAACAAACAAATACACTTAACCATTTTGTTCCCATACAGCTCCGTCGAATACTATGATTAGACTGCGCAGATGCACAGGGTGATCTGAATCGTCGACGGACGCACATACCAATTTTAGCTACATGTACTGTATAGTGCGGCCAGGTAACGGACGTTGGGCGTGTCCGACAGAACACTGCCATTCACTGTCAATTTAGACTGGTCTACAGTAAATTGGGTAAAACAGCACATGTACGCTTTAACCCTTAACGCCAGCAAAAAAATAAATCCTAAAATTCCGTCTGCATTTGTCGTCTGCTACAATTTTTGCTAACATTATTTAACAAAGCCATGTATAGAGACAAACAGTGTGGACCCAGATCAGACTGCTCGTATAGGAGCGGCCTGATCTGAGTCTACACTGTTTGTTGGAAAGGCTTCTAAAACATTTCAGCAGACGACAAAAGCAGTCGAATTCTGTTGTGATTGGCGCTTTAAGGGTTAATCGTGCAAAACAACTGATCCGCAGACGACATATACGTTTAGTATGCCCGGTAAACGTTCACAGAAGTCTTAATTGTTTACAGACACATTGGTTATATACTATTGCTCACTGGTCAGGGCCTCCTAGAACCTATGTGGATTTTAGTCAAGATCAGCAAGGCAGACTGGTCTACGTTAGAACGGCTGTTGCTGCTACATGTATAAATATATAGAGTCAGGTTACACAGCATAATGAAGATCTGATTGCGTGTAGCGTGCCTTTATCTGTAATTTCCTTTGGTATTGTATTTACTATACAGCCATGTCTCAAATAACCATCTAAAACGCAAAGCTGCATACATTGGTTCGGAGGTCGAAATGTTTTACACATGATATACGGATATTAACGGCATACATGTAAAATAGGATTAGTGCACATTATTGAACTAACCCAACAAACAGGCTGGCACGAATGACGCCTTCAAAACTGTAGATATTAATTGGCTTTTGGGTCACTGTCTAGCCACGCCCACAACTGGTTCATATCTCCATAAGCTTTAAATGAGACCGGGACATCGCATAACACGTGGCAATACAGTGACCAAATAGCTATATAATACCTGTAGAGTCAACAAGTGGTAGAGTGCTTGACTTGAGATAAGGGGGCCGTTGGTTTGAGTCTCTCTGGAGGCACCATATTGTTTCCTTATGCTTATACAGGTTATACTCTATTTAGTACTGGTTAAACCCAGGAAACGTCCCGACATGGCTGAAAATTTCTAAACTGGCTTGGGCGGATCCAGAGGGGGGACGACAGGGGGTACAGACCACCCCTGAAAGATCACAAAAAATGGTTTTCTTAGCAATACTGGTCCGGATCCCCTGAAAAATTGCAAAGCTACAGGACCAGAATATAATGTTAGGCGATCATCGGGATGCCAGCAAAACGCCATTTTAATGGCGTTTTGCTGGCGAACCAATTATGACCCCCTTTTAGTGGTATTTTGATCATCTCTCCTCTCATCAACTAAAAAAACGTTGTCAAAGTTAGACCCCCTCTGACAAAAGTTTCTGGATCCGCGCATGACTGGGATGTAAAGTATCAACTCAAATAATTGAGATCCACAGCTGCTAAATGCTAGTGTGTTAGACCTGTGATTAAAGAATCGCTAATTTGAGAAGGTTCAATGAAAGCAATTCGAAATGTCCTAAGCAAGACACTTTATTCTCTGCTAAGTACTGGTTCAACCTAGGTGGCCAGAAAACGTCGCGTCATGGCTGCAAAAATGTTGGCAGCGCTGCAAAACATCATTACAAACAAACAAAATCAGTTCAAAATAACAAAAGAGACACTCTTCTCTAATTTTTGCTGCAGTTGTGTGCGTCTACTGGTACTTACAGAGGTTTACCTTTAGTGTGCTATATGAAAATATTCGCGTTAAAAATGTTGTCGATGAAAATATTCTTCAAAATTCTGTTTGTTTGGCAAGAAAATGATTTGGTGTTAGCTTTGAATTCGAAAAAATAGCATTTAAAACAACAACATAAAAATAGCCCCGTGCTTCCCCCACCACACACACACACACTCACACACACATTAAAATTCAGCATGCTAAGGGTTCAATAAATGGATCACAGGGAAAGGGTACACATATCTTTTATAAAACAATAAAAGTTGTGTCATTGTAGATTTCATTGTCGCAGATTGGTGTTTGGCTGTATAGTTTAAGATACACGTGCGTGTTTAAGCTACATGTATGTATATATTTCAAACAAGGTATCTGGGCTGATCAGATTCATCTTCAATAATTCAAAACGCTTATTTTCCACGATACGGCAACCATAAGAATACAGGTATATACTTTTGGTGTGGAGAGTTTCACAGATGGGTGAATACGTGAACAATGCAACCTGACTAGCCGATTTCCAAATGTATTTGTCCAGGGGTTGAACCTTAGCTAAGAACCGCCCAACGTCTCTTATCTGGACGGAGTATACAATATGCTAGAAATTTGCTCATATTATTTCAATAGGGTCTTTTAAACAAATTGATCAGTCACCTCTAATATTAACTGAATTGTTTCAACATAACCTAATAAACGTTTCCTATCTCACCGCATGTTACATTTATCAGGTCATGATGACGTTGCACTTTGTGACTGACGTCGCCAATGACGCTGAACCAACACAGAGATCAAAAATTACGTCATAATCGCTAGTTTGATGGGTAAACTGATAAAAAGAATACCAGGTTTGCGTCTTTTGATATCAAGTTTACCAGGCTCGGCTTTGAGAACTCATGTTGAATCGCTCAGCAAGCCTCGCGATGTCAACAAGCGTTCTCAAAGCCTTGCTTGGTAAACTTGATATCAAAAGACACTCACCTAGTATTCTCTATATCTACACCTACACGGCTGTCAGAACGCATCATGATCGTGATCGACAGATGCCAATCGTTCACATGCGTATATCCAGAACTTTTTTGTCAGAGGGGTCCAATTCCAGCAACGTTTTTTTCCAAATAGGACTAAAAGCAGACCATCATTTTGTATAAAATTTGTCTCGTTGTGAGAAAATCAGCCTTCAGGGTTTTCGACCAGTTCCGAATGCCCAAACCACAGTCAAAGGTTGGAACATTCAAATAGTGCTTTTCAGAGAGTGAAATTAAATTACAAAGGAAATGACCAGATTTCACTGATTCTTGCAGTATGTTGTGCGCCTTTGGTATACGTATGCAACAATGTCAAGCTTTCTCGCGACGCGATTCAAACACCATCAGAGCCCCACACCTCCCACACCCCACAAAATTATTGACCAAGCTTCATTATTAAGTGTAGGTTTTTACCGAAACAGAGGATGTTCGTGTTAGCATTCTATCAATCCAAAATTGCATTTTGTTCCACATGTCGAAATGGGAAATCCAGTGTAGAGTTACTCCCTCATGTGTGATATCGGTATACGTTAAATTGGTAGGGGGTATCGAAGGACCTGAAAAAACAGAGAAAGATAATGACAAGTGATTGTTAGACTATGGCATCATAAACCTAACGTTCATTTTGGTCTAATCAGACAGGCAGTGCCATTTCACATATACACTGAAACCGAAACCTAACTGAACAAAAGTAGAATGCCTTAAAACCTGATAATGCTTTCACAAATATGCCAAAACAAACCCAAAACAAACCAAATGCTGACTCAAAAACATGCACAAATTGGATTTTATTTCTTTTGATTTAAGTTGCTAAGTGCCGTTTCACATATACACAGAAACTGAAACGAAACAGAATAAGAAAACGAATTACATTGTTTCGTTTTCGACATGCCTTCCACATATGTTCAAACTGAATCCACGGATGAAATCTAAGAAAATGCATGTATAATTTGGCACAGACCTGATAATTCTACAGACCTCCCGATATTGTTTCATATCACTGCCTTTAGGTCGTGGTCTATATAGTCCCTCTGGGCTTTGTCACACTAATTAAATCTGTAGGCTTGTACTTTTAAAATAATCGCACTAATGCCTCGCTGGACTATCCATCAATGGCTTCTATGATCATAAAATTATTTACAACACAAGTGGTTGTCCATATGGAGGTGTAAATAGAGAATACTAGGTGAGTGTCTTTGATATAAAGTTTACAAGGCAAGGCTTTGAGAACGCTTGTTGACATCGCGAGGCTTGCCGAGCGATTCAATATGCGTTCTCAAAGCCGAGCCTGGTAAACTTGATATCAAAAGACGCGAACCTGGTATTCTATTTATCAGTTTACCCATTGTTGAACACTCTTCAAACTAGCGATTATGACGTAATATTTGATTTTGTGTTGATAAAGCGTCATAAGCGACGTCATTCAAAAGGTGCAACGTCATCATGACCTGATAAAGGTAACATGCAGTGAGATAGGAAACGTTTATTAGGTTATGTTGAAATAATTTAGTTAATATTAGGGGTGACTGATAATTAAAATTATCAGTTACATCTCATATTAACTGCATTGTTGCGCGTTGCCTGATAAACGTTGTCTATCTCACGGAATGTTGCCTTTATCAGGTCGTTGCACTTTTTGAGTGACGTCGCTAATGACGCAGAATCAACACAAAATCAAAAATTACGTCATTATCGCTAGTTTGAAGATTCTTCCACAATGGGTGATTTGATAAATAGAATACCAGGTTCGCGTCTTTTGATATCAAGTTTACCAGGCTCGGCTTGATGTCAACATGCGTTCTCAAAGCCTTGCCTGGTAAACTTGATATCAAAAGATACTCACCTATAGTCCTGCCGCAATAATAAGTATTCTCTATTTATGCTGTGTAATGCTGGTTACAAACCTGTCATATTTGCCGACAACAGGCAATTCTTTTACAAGTATAAGACTACAGACTATAGACGCTTATGGGACAAACCCAGAGCAATTATAAAGGCCACAACCTAAAGGAAGAACTATGGAACAGTATCGGAAAATCTGTAGAATTGCCAGGACCGTTTCAAAATATACATATATTTTCAAAGATTTCGTCCGCAGAATCAGTTCATATGTGATAGGTCGGCTGAAACGAAAAATGCAAATCGGTTTCGTTTTCGGTTTTCGTTTTTTTTTTCGTTTCGATTTTGGTAAAAATGTGACGGTGCCCTAAACTGTGTAAAATCCAGCTGGTCATAAATTCGAATGATACTGACTACGGATAAATTTAGCATGTTATCCGTGTGTTCGTGCCGTATGCATATGAGCACTTGTGTGTGACAAACTTAAACGTTAGCAATAGCTTTGAGATAATTGTACTTAGAGCTTTTGGTATAAAAAATATACAACCTTCACCTATGACCTTCTTTTGAAATAGGAAGAAAATGAGAATAGTTCAATGTAGGTAACTTTAAATTGCATGTCATTGAGATGGCCGCAGCTTGCCTTTAAAATAGCACGGCGAACAAATTAAGTCACTGATAACGTCATCATCGACGAAATTTGTTAGCTGTGCTATTTATCATCGAAAGATGGATGTGGCTGGACATTTTATCATGAACACCCTACACCAGTGTCATTTCATGGTTCGTTGCGTAACTAACCAAAGACAATGCATTGAGCGAGTTGTTTGGTAAGACGCTAGGTATTCTTAGCTTCTATAATTAAATGCCACAAAGAAAATGTAATGTCTTATGGGGAAATATGTATTTGTCATTCATTCTACGTTAAATTGGCCAATTGTGAAATCAGAAAAGTTGAAAATCGAATACTTTAGATTTGATAAATGAAGTTTGTATCTGAAAAAATAACATTTTAATATACGGAAACAAACTTCAGTGTACCCAAATAAAGCTTTTTTGAAAGAAAAATATTGACGTAAACAGGTGTGCAATCTACACAACGTAAGATACGCTACAGTGTATATAAGGATAAAATACTCAGTATAGTTGAATATTAGAGAACGTAAACTATGTGTTTTAAATACCCTTGTGAAATATGTATAGCTATATAATAAGTGTTTAACAATAAGTGTCTTCATCAAGTCGTACTGCGCAAGAAAATTCAATGCCAAATTGAAAGAAATTATTTTTTATTAACATTATCTCTTTTTTTTCGATAAAAATCAAATATCCCTTTTAACACATGACATTTTCGTATAATTTTTAAGTTGCAATAATATATGATTATATCAATTTGGTTTCATACACACTATGTATTCTATATAACCACAATAAGCATTCTGAAAAACAGACCATTTTGTAACGTATCTTACACATATGGAGTCTCATCTGTTTATACAATGTACATCCACTTTATGACATACCCTGAATCATCCTGTTTGATTAAATTGACTAGTAGTGAGTCTAGTACAATAACTGATGAGAAATGTTTATCCATATATATATATATAAATATCAAATATATATATATATCAAAGCAATCAATTCAAAACCAGCAGAGCACACAAATAGGGTGCATAATTGCACAGTAAAAGCGTCATTTATAGAAAATGGTGTAAAATATTATCAGTTATCCTTGTGAATCAGAACAAACACAAACTAATTAATAAACTATTATTAAACTATCCAGAGTCAAACAATTAAACCAATCATTCCAACGGTCATTCCAGCAATTGTCTACAAAGGGATTGTAAAGTATCTTATGCTTTTAGCTCAAATGTCACTTTGATTATTTCAATATCAGATTTTGATACCTAAAACTGACGCTGACGCTTTCCAGTTGCAACATGTTTGATAATGCAACACACAACTTCACAATGAGTCGCAAATTAAGGACATTATCTAATCAGACGTTGAGTTACATTTGCAATTACATTTAAATAACCTATTTTACACTCTTTAAAAACTGACATAAAATACAAAAGATTCATATGATGAAATTGGGTTATTTTCATTTCACTGACAAGGAAATATTGTGACAAAAAACAACATCACTTTTAACCAGCCATGATATCTTTTACGTCAATATTTCTAAGTTGTGACTTTAGATGACAGGAAGCGCCGATTTCATAATATACGTTACAAAAACATAAGATATGTTTTGCAAAATAATCTGAACCCAATGAGCTAAGTATACTATTTTTTGAAATCAAATATTCACATGTGCTGTTAATTCAATTTTATAACAAAATATGACTGATTAATTCTTGCTGTGACAAAATATTTCATTTTTGTTTTCAATAAGATACGTGACTTTTCATAAGATACGTTACGCTGAAAGGATCTGTTGTAGGCAATGTTTTCTTTTTTCAAATTGACCAAAAGGCTATTTGTTTGGCTAATTAATTTTAGAATTTCATATTTCAAATAGTTTCAAATGCTTCATATTGTACAATATAATATTTTCAACGATATTGTACCTTTGTTTCTCAACGATCTGTGAGTTTGTAAAATTCAAAAGTTCCAATTTTCCCGCTGCATAACCTTAAGCTATGAGTGAAAACTAGTGCCGAGTTCTTCCGCTGACAATATCAATAACATAGCACATGTGAATACAGGGGTAGACTAGATTTATCAGCATAGAGACGCAACCTTCTAATCGAGCGTCACGTATCTTATTTTAACGTATCTTATTCCAATAAAATGTTTAAGTCCTTTTAAGCCAGGTTTAACTAGTATTTCACGAATGCTTTATTGTTTTCCCTTAAGTAAGCATTCGACAGCATTGTGCGGGCAAGGGTTAGGGTAAAGCTTTATAATGGACTGAAGTGCACTCGAAAAACACTGTCACGTATCTTACCAAATAAATTGGTGTTTTTGTATCCTGGACGAAACCTTTGTATTTGTTTATATTAAGATAAATCACAGTACTGCTTTGTGTTGTAAATCTTTTGAACTGATATATTTGCATCTAAAATAGTCAGTTGCATGCTTAAAATAAACATAATTTGGAAATGCTAAGACCCAGAAAAAGACTGCAACGTATCTTACTTTAAAAATAGGGACAAGTTATTATAATTTTTCATCAAAATTTCTATATCTGAAACAGGTAAAGAGTATGGACAGTCTATTTAATCGTATCTTAGGCTTGTACAAAAAAAACTTTTTTTTTGATAAAATACATGTAAATGGATCTTTAAAATAACTACTTTTGAAGAATATAAACCAGGGACACAAGAATTTGGTAGATTTAGAAGCATTGTCTATTAAAAATTACATTTTTCTATTCATAATCTAAACTTTTTTTTATGTAAGAAGCCTCAAATAGGTATTAGATGAGTTATACAAAACCCAATGCCTTAACATATCATGCAATAAGAATATTTTACAAGCGTGGGACAGTGTATTTTCATATTTTAACCATTTAACGCAGAATGAATGTTGTGACACTTTGACGTCGCCGATTAAAGAATAGGACATTTAAGCGTCTGTCATAATCCAGCTAGAACGGTAACAATGGAACCAAATATACACAGTGGTTATTTCAATAATGAGACCCTGGAAATGTTTTAGGGATAAGGAGATGTTGGTCAAATCATTTAAGAGATGTGGGATAATTTTGTGAAAATACAAAATACTTTTATGGATATTGTGATACAAAGCTTTCTTAAGTGGGGTGAATTTTTGGGATATTTTCTAAATTCCTTTTAGGGATATGGGATACTTTTCAAAAAAAGGAAATGTATATGGGGTACCGGAGACCCCCCTTACAGGGCCTCAATAATGCTGAACAGTATTCCATCGATGTCTCTCTCAAAACGTTCTACAGTAAAGCAAACAATTTATAAAACAAACTCACTTTTGATTTGCATGAAACTCACCATAAGGCACTAACTGGTAACTTGCGACATATGTCCCCAAGAAATTGGTCATCGTTAATGTGTAGGTTCCAAAATCTGCTATTTCAACACTGGTGAAATTGACATAGGAATACGAGCCGTCATCGAACTGCATCTGTCTGGGAATTTCCACACCATCATGAGTCCACGTGTAGTTTGGGTAGGGGTAGCCCTTGCTTATCATGGTAAAATTGGCAACATGTCCTGGTCGTGATCTGGAGGTCAACATATCACTAGGTATATCGGGTCTTGGGCCGCCTTGATAAAGAAGAACACATTTAAAACTCACTTTATCCGCAAAAAATGTACAGTTTGGATCCAAATTAACATTTTTTCATGTGATTGATAATACGAAAAAACTATACACATTAGTTCAAGAGCCCGTATTAAAATTAGAAGTTTTGATAAATGTATTTTTCGTTGATGTCATCAAAAATGCCATATATACTCATAAAAAACTGTACGATAGAGACGGCTCTTATCTGAATTGCAAGCTTTCAGACCAGGCTGGTGACTGGGACTGTGTGGCGGCGGTAGAACGTCTCCCTGCCCTTCACTTTTGTGTAGATTTTATTTTCTTGTCCTTTGGGATCATGGGTTTCATGTCGGAACTTTGAAACTGATGAAGCCTAAATGGCAGAAACTAGCTAGTCTGGCCCAGGAAATATGCACACTCTAGTTTCAGTTCTTTGGTGCAGTCTTTGCTTCCAAAGGATACCCTTTTAAGAACACGTTGTAATTGTTCTACGTTTTGTTGTACGTTACTTTATGTCCATTCTAGTTTTGCAATCATCTTGATGGGGTAGAGAGAGCTGGTTGCTGTGCTTAGTTTGTCTTCCTGGTGTCTCGTGTTTGTTGTGTGGCTCTTCCTCGATGTGTCATGGGTGTGTGTGTGCAGTTTGTGATTGTCTTATTTCTTGATCATAATCACTTACAATTTTTGATTTGGCCAGTAAATTATTTACCTTAACCAGCCTGTTGTCCATTTTAAGATGGAGATTCTGTAGCATTGCGCTAATTATTGCTGTTGCTACCATGGTATATCCTTGGAGTTTTTATTATATCTTGCAATTTACAACAAGGCAACCACCAAGTTAGCATTTCATTACAATGAAACATCTAAAGATAAACTGTCAACAATATAAAATTGGCAGTCTATTATTGTTATCCAGGTGCACGCCAAACTACACAATAACTTGTTCATTTCTACATGCTCATTACACTGAAACATTAAAAGTAGTTGAGAAATTTATTAAAAAAGTTTCAAGTGAAAAACGCTCTTTTATTGGATTGACATTTGTTGTAGGTACACATTGGAATTGCCTAAATGAGGCAAATCCATTGTGTACCAACAACATATGTTACTGAAATTAAGGAAACATATTTCGAATATACACTAAACAAGTATCATGTCCATTGGCTTTGCCTCTTTTAAACATCTCAAACTGCCAATCAGGAGGGTCTAGATGGGGTATAATGATTAGTGAGTAATGGCCCTTTTTTATAATGAATAGTGAATAATGAGCAAAAAAAAAATGAATAGTGAATAATGAGGCCCTAAAAATAAATGAATAATCCTATTGTTTTAATGAATTGAAGAAAAAATATATGAATAGTGAATAATCATATTTTATTGCCACCTTTCTTACTTTTAATGAATAATTGGTCTTATTTTAATGAATAACCCAAAATTTTTAATGAGATGAATAATAGGCTAAATTTTTTAATGAATGGTGAATACTAGACCCCCATGAAGACCCTCAATCAGTACTAAAATGCCTGTCAATTGTTTATTTACATGACCGCTGTATCACCAAATTTGATTTCATGAACTATGCTTTTGATAAGCTGCTACTTGCGCGGTCGTCAAGGCCCGAGGTAAAATTTCTTTTCATGTTCGACTAACATGGGCCTGAAATTTGCCTGATCATAAATTGTCGGCCTTTTTAATTTATACTTTGGACAAATGATATCACGTCGGGTAGGCGGCAATCGAAACGTTAATGAGTCATAATTTATTTTCGTCGAAATTCTTGAGTTTTACCATTTACCCGAAAACAGAACGTACCATGGCCCAACTCTTGCCCGAGAAAGTTAAAACTAACTTTATTTAGCATGTTGATGTATTTGATTCTGATTCAAAGATGTTATAAAGATAATTTTTTAAGGTTTAAACTGTCCAAAACGACCCTTTTTCACTGTAGCCAGACAAGTTTACCGGTGTTTTCTGAAGCACAGAAGACACATAAGCTATTATCTTCACTAATTTCTTTTTTGCTGATGATAGTTTCATGTTTTAGTGTGCATTTCAAAACTATAATACTGTATTTTACTGACAACTAGATATCTAAATCATCTGTCAAACTTTGAATACAGCCTTCCACTCACTCCAGTACCGAAAACCTATTCTACAAAAGTAATGTAACATCCCAGAGATATAATAGTTACTCCCCAACTCCATTTTTAAGAGTGGCCATTTCCTGTCAGCGAATAATATTTTCGATTATTTGACGTGAAATATCTATTTTTAGGTTTGCAGGTAGGTGCGTAATTTATGCATATGGTCCCTAATGTAACGGTGATATTTTGTTTGTCTGAAATACTTTTGTTGTTGGAGAACTTGGATACACATTGTCTTAGTGTATAGTTTCTTAATTTGAACCGTCTGGGATGCCAATGTATTCCTTTTATGTTTATTTACAGATTAACTATGAATATATCACTCATATAACATTCACTACTGTAACGTTACAGGAGGGATCAAAATGTTGCGTGAGGGAAGAAATATTATTTAATGTTAAGCTAATAAAATTGTGAACTGTGTAAGCAACTAGTAGCTTAGAAATACATTTTTAATTATGTAAATATTCCAAACTTTTCAAAAATAAATATACGTTATGTAATATATTAACTTAATTTCGAAATTTAGCAGTACAAACATGGGCAATGACTAAATATAGCAAAATTCACTCCTGTAACAAACAAATTCCTTCATGTAACATAATATTTTTGAACAAAGTTGAATTGCATTTTGTTAGAAGTGAATTTGTTTGTTCAATTCAAGTAAACATATTATTTGATATATTTGAGTTAATGTTTTGTCAATATATATATGTGTTTTTGTTTAATGCAAAAAACTTTTTCCATATAATACGCTTGGTTTTTCCCTCCTGTAACAGAAAAAAATCACTTGTGTAAGTCACATTTCACTACTGTAACACATGTTTATCAAGTCTGTATGAGGAAACTCTTTAAGTAATAAGATCATGTTATTACTGATTGAAAACATTACTTTATTGTCTTTATGAAAACAAACTAGAACTGGGGTTTATGTACTGCATTACAAAAATATTTTTTTTTTAAATAATGTAATGCCGCCCAACAAAGGTAATTTATTCAAATAACAGGTTTAGATGAATAAATATAATAGGACATTGTATTTAGAGTAGGTCAATGTTATATTTTTCAATGCGTACATGTCTAAATATTAAAACAAACATCCAATCAAATTGTTAATATAAATGCATATGTTTAGAAATAAGAAAATATTATTGTTACAGTAGGGAAAAAATGGCATGACTTATTATCGTAAAATATTTTTTCAAACAAAAAAAGATTCATTAAGCTGTATCTCGACTGATTTTATATAGCTATAACATCAAGCAACACAAAGAGAGAAGGAATATGAGATATAAATATGTTTATTTTTTCAATATTGCAAAGCCAAATTTCGACGAAAATAAATTATGACTCTAATACCATCGATGAACGTAGGTCAATAATCGTTAGAAACAGAGTTTTCGATTGCCATATGTCGCCCGACTGGCGACAAATGACAATCGAAAACACTGTTTCTATTGATTTTTGATCCGCGTTCGTCGATTGTTAAGAGCATTCTCGATTGCCCCCTACCCGGTGTGGACATTGTCTACTCTTAATGGTTTGTATATCGATAGTTTATATTTGAAGATTGCAAATTTTATGTTCAATTTAGTTGAGGATGAAAAATTTAAAAAAAAAGTTTTCTTTATCCCGGGGCCTGGTTAGTTTACTTGTAAGTTCTTGTACAGTAAAACCTGTCTTAAGCGGCCACTCATAAATATAGACAAAACAAATATCTAAATCATAACTGATTGCAGAGTGCTCCCCTTAGAGCATTCTGCAATACTTTTGACCTGTATTAAGCGATAATCGGTTTTGAAAACTAATTTTTGGTCTTTTTTAGTGGCCGCTTGAGACCCTGTTCTTTCTACTGCTGAAGGCATAATTTGGGATATAAACTGTGAGTAGGCATTCCCAGAACCAACTGCGCATGGAATATTCACTGCTCATAAAAGTAATTTTTAACAACATTGACATTTCTTGCTTTATAACTATCTGCTGCTGTATTCATCACGCTAATACATGTTAAAATGCCTACAGCAGAATAAATGTCATACTCAGTTGAGTTAAGCATGATTTTTTTATAATCTCGTGACTTGGTTTATGCGTTGTTTTCTTGGAAAATGATACTTACACAATACTGTTATGTTATCTCCCTTTGTTACATTCACTTGCTTATTCAAACGGTTATATCCTGTACATATCCAATACCCAGCATCTTCACACGTGACGTTCCATGACGTCACTGTAACTGTTCCAGAACCCTTATCAGAGATTAGTGTCTTATTCTCTGCGTCCATTTGTATGCTATACTTGGGAGCTGGATTTCCAAGAATCGTACAAGAAATGTCAAATGTATGGTTCTCTGTAACTGTCTTTGGCGTTACTTCGAACTTGGTGATTTCTGCGTGATCTGAAGATAGAGGAAAGCAAACATGTAATAATTGAAACTGAAAACTTAATCGGGTTTGTTTACCCTTTGAGCAAAAGAGTTAAAGAAAGGCCTATAGGTTAAGATAAGCAAATTTTTTTGAGCGTGAGATTGGGATTCCTTTAACCATTTGTTTCGAGTGCTCAAAGGAATATCTTAAAGTACCTTGGACACTCTCTTATTCAATCTGCCCAAATTTTGACAGCCTGTGGCTAGGAAAATGCATTATTGACAACTATTGTTTTTTGCTTCAATCAAACCCTTACATTTAGTGCACCTAGCGAAATGCAGCATAAACTTTAAGACGAAAATGATCAGTTTGCATAAAATTGAGATTGAGAATATTTCATCTTTCCTTCTAAATAAGCATGCAGTCCATGGCTTTTGACTATAACCTGTTGTGTTTCAGGTGTATCATACTTGCATACTGTATACAGCATACTCTAGATAAACACCGTTTTGATCGTAAAATTGTATAAGTTTTCTTACTCAACCGATGGCTCTTATGAGTACACACAGCATTTGTTTTGGTTGAAAAAAAGACAATAAATACTTGATTCACAAACATAACTAAAGCCCTGATACATGCCATTTTACCTACATGCTTGTACAAAATTAGTTCCTGATAAGTTTGATAAGCGTTCCCCCTTAATCAATCAAGACATTTTATATGGTGTATGTTAAAAACTTCAACTGTATGCAAAAGGATTAGTTTGAGTTTGGTCACCGGGGGAGGGGGGGGGGGGGAAGCATTTCAGTAAAACTTTTTCTAATTCCTATATGTTGAATAGCAAAAACAGTGTTTTCAACCCATATTTTTAATTGGTACTTGTCCAATGAGAAAAATACTTTTGCGGATTACTCCAGAGTTCAACCTGCTATCATTTTCATAGAAAAATATGAATTTCTTTGGAACTTTTCTCTGGCCATTTTTATGGGCAATCCTTCATTCAAACTGTCCGAGGTCCTTAGTTCCCATGACATATATTTTGTTTATAGGCCATAGGATAGATATGATTTTGCCATCCCCCCCTCCTCTAGAGGGAATCTTGCAGACTATGATTATCATATAGCCCAATGTCTTACAAGTTGTTTTAAACCTGTTTGCTCTCTGATAAGTGTCGCGTAAGCCCTGTAACATACGTTACGTACGTTACCAACCAAAAAGCGTTAAATTAGATGGAATGTTTTAAAGTAAAAAATATTATAAGAGACATTCAAATGAATTAAAGTTGAACGTTTCTATATTGCCCAATCATAAAGCAACTAAACCTTATTATTCAAAGCAAGATTATGCCATCTACCAGTTTACTTACCTGACATTTTGCATGACTATCCTTCTTCTGTGAAATTAATATGCCTGCTATATCAATATATAACACTGGTAACGATATCCTTTACAATATGAAAGAAATCAATTCTTTGGAGGTCTTTTGGCAAATTGCATATGCATTGATACTTATAAAGTTTCTGCACACTTTGGCACTGGTGACAATGTTGATACTTTTCCATCCAACATTCTAAACATTAAAATGTATTTTAATTATCTCTAATGCAATCTGATCAAGTTTGGTCTTACCTATTTCTGGCTAAAAGACCTTAATATGTTTTTAAATTGGTATCATAAGTAATTGATATTTTTCCCTCGATATGATCTTATCAAATGTGATCATTGCCATGTTAAGACGACCATGAAAAAAGTAAGTGAGTAAGATGACCATTAAAACTGGTATTCCCAATTTTCACAGAAATATTTTGGTCTAAATAAATCATTTATTTATAAAATCACATTGTTCATTGACAACCAAATGATCAGAAGACTGAAGTTAATTTGTTAATGGTTTTATTAATTAAACAAAGAAAGTTATGCTGACGATGAATTTTAAGCTAAATATAAATTAATGTCTCATCATTTGTATAAGCAAATGTGGGTATAAAACTTGATATTGAGACAGTTTCTTTGAATAGTTACTGATTATTGACATGCCAAGTATCAAATGTAACATGTATCCTTTTTTATATTATCAGCTTAACAATGATAAATTCTATATAAGTTGTAAGCAAATATTACTTGTATCCTACCACATTAAGTAACTAGCAATTTTGTATCAAATTGAACTTAAATATGCAAGGAAATTAGCCTGTATCATTTTCCTGACTATGTTTGTACAATGTGAGCAATAGTTAACTGGTTACACAAAACGATTCAGTTTTAAATAACGTAGTTTCCTTCAGGTAAATACTGTGTGTGATAAGGAGGTGCGATCTCTGCTGAAGCTTTCCGAGAGATGGGGGCTCTGTCATATTTGGCTTGATGGCAGAATGAAATTTGCGTCACTTGAGTAAATTTGAGTTTGGGTCAGGGCTTATAAGTCAATCTTATTCTTCTTTTCTAGGAGGACTCCAACAGGACTGAAATAATGTTGACTTGGTAGTTTAACCAATCAATCAATCCAAATAAATATTACAACAATATAAATCCACCAAATCTTAGCATTCCAGGCAAAACAAAATCTTATCTTTGACTTCAATAGGACCATATGACATATTTTATGTGGTAATATATGTTACCTTCACAAACTTGACAGAACATGGAAATTGTCTTTATTCAGTCGTTTTTTCTCTTGAATTCTATCATATTCTCTTTATTTATGAATTTGAAAACCTATAACTTGGGCAATATCAATAAAATTATTCTTTTGATTAAAATGTTTTTGAAAAACTAAATGTGCATTGATAATGTATTTCAATAATTACTGTTTTGTTCTATTTTAGACGACTGGCAGCTATATATCTATTTAATACAAACAATAGGTTCAAAATGAATTTAAACACCCAGTGATGTATAATTTGAAGCAAAAACTAAGCATTAAATAGAATGTATTTGAGTTGGTAATAAACGTTACATATAATAAAACAAGCAACCGAATGATAATTTACACCAGAAAAAAAATAATATTGTCTTACCCTATTCTTTACCAACAGAATCCTCATATTATGGTGTCTAAAGGCTACAGATAGGATTACATGCTCAATTTCAATGAAAATGTCTTTACATTACAAAGCATTTTAATCTGGATTATCACACTCAGCAGCTTATAACTCTTTCAATTTCTGTGATAGAGGTAAGCTGTTTGCAGTTTTGAATACACCAATTAATTGACCTTTTAGGGTCATGGTATTGTTATCTAAAATACGCATGAAAGTTTATCAAATGAAAGTGTTAGAAAGAAATTTATTATTTTAAAGGTTGTAGTTCACGAATATAACGTATGTAGCATGAACTAATGTAAGTAACACACTTCTGCTGGCTTAAAACAATTTTAGAAGACACCCCGCAATAACATGACTGCATACAAACTTAAAACATGTATGTAACTATGTCTAGTAGTGCTTTAGTATTGGCACCAAAATTAAATTTAACATTTTTAGGGTAACGTATGTACCAGGAGTCTCAGAAATTTCGAGGAAAAGTGCTATTAAATCGAATTGCTTTTATCAATTGCAATGAAAATTCAAAGATGAAAACTACCATTCATGGCAAATGGACTGAAATTGAAATTTAGAAAATGTGACGCCATACATATGAGCACGAGGCGCCGCCATGACGTCACTTTGCTGCAACTGTCCCATATGTACCCCTGGGTTGCTTCTGGGGGATAAAATTCGTAGTTGTGTTTGAATTGATTGGTATTTTTAACGGAAATGAATGTCCTTTCATTCTTTGAACTTAATATGAGGTTTTTATGTTATTCCGCTGCGCTATGTTTTCACATTATTAGGTTTTAGTCCAAAAGGCAGGACTAAAATTCGTCAATTTTTCAATTTTTTTTGTAAATTTCAAATAAAAAACGTATTATCTTGTCAGTGTTTATCAAAATTATTATTATATTGGCTTTAACTATCAATATTAGATCTACTGTCCTAGAAAGGGTGTTTTTCGAAGTGTGTAACTAGCTTATTTTAAAAAATTGACATGCTGAGACAGGCAATGGGTTCAGAGAAGTTGAATGCTTTGCCTTTTGGAAGTACTGTTATTCGTTTTGATTTGTAACACCATCCATTAGATATAAATCTTTGAAAGTTTGCATAGAAGAGAAGTAAACATGTCGTTAACTATGCATGGAAGGCAATATGGGCTATCACAGCATTATAAACTTTTACAACATGTTGAAGTTTTATTGGTTGTGCAGAAAAAACGTCCAAATGCAACGTAAAATGGGCCAGTTTGCACTATATAGCGTTGCCTTGATGACAGCCGTAACGCACGTAGACAGCTTACATCAAACATGTTGTAACTGATCAAGCGCATATATTTTGCAGTATTATCTGCTGTAATTCCAGCTCTACTGATCAAATGGTGTAGACATGGCAACTATTTTCCGCAAACTTTCTGATCACCCCTCGTAATTTTGATGTTACATGCCAACGTAACACTTCTCAGAGGGCTTACATGTCCCATTTTGTGGCATATATATTGTACATGTAGTATTAGTAAATCAAAGTGGCCAAATTCCTCCTGGGGGGAGCAGGGTCTACAGGCATCCCAGGGTCTATTTTTGTGGAAATATTAGAAAATTAGTTTGAGTGCTCACTCTAATCTGGAGGCATGAATAATTTACGCATATGGATTAAGATTATTAACACAGACACTGATTCATGTACATTTGCTAACAGTATAAAAAAGAAAATGATATGCATCTTCAATGCACTCTAGGAAGATTATCAAAAAGAAAATGACATGCATCTTCAATGCACTTTAGGAAGATTATAAAAAAGAAAATGATATGCATCTTCAATGCTTACATTGTACGTCTACTTCTACCGCCTCTACCACAGTGGCGTTCGATTCTGTTTCATTATCGGCTGTCAGATTGTAGGAATAACACACATACTCTCCCGCTGACGTCCTGCTAATGGACACAAACGTAAGATAGGTTCCATTTTGTCGAAACGTGCTCCCTGTGTCATTCTTTAACCAGAATATTTCAACATCACTTGTTTGATTTGCATCACAGACGATCAATAAATTCTTTCCCTCTACCACGTGGTGCACTTGTAGTTCATCTTCATAGGCTGAAATAAAATCATAGAGTGCATAATGTTTTATTTAATTTATAAAACAAGTTGGGTAAAAATGATATAATGCGAGGCGTGTCGAGCATTTATCGCTTTTCCGCAACGAGTTTAATGAATTCAAAAATACCGACGCATGCATGTTAGATTCTATTTATCATATGACATTCGAGATTACCTAAAAATCGCATTTTTGGCGTGTAAACGTCAAGATTTTGCCACCTTTTATGGAACGTTAAAATAGACGTCAGTACGTAACGTTAATCAATCTGTAAACCACTAGTGGTTTATCGATTTTATTGCTTAGCGTTATATCACTCACAGACGCGAAGCCATGTGATAAATTTCATCACAGAATCAAAATACATACTGACCTGATTTATATGTGACACAATACGGTGTAAAGCCTTAAGTGATTGAGCCGCGTCATGCGGTGGCCGAACTTACGACACGAGCAGCGAAGTCTTATGTGAGACTATGCGGAGGCGCAGACTCGTATGTGACGTCGCTGGTCGTATTTTTGTTTCTGAGAGACATTCCAGCCAGTACATAGTGTCGGGCCACCATAGGCCCACCAGCGAAACGTCTTTTCAAGGGCGCTTCGCTGGAGGGCCACTGGCGATCCGCTTTAAGAGGTTTACCGGTTTTTTCACTATAGACGTATCTCATTCCTTTGTCTCGGTATCCATATAAATGAAATGAATTATCTTGTATGAGTTACGCCATGTTATCTGTCTACATTTGTAGTGATATTGAATATTTAAAACTATATGCGTTTTAAAATACTTAAATACCTATTTCAAAAAGCTATGAGAAAAATAACACAATACACGGACCCTCTAACCAGTCTTTAATTTCGACTTTCGTAAAGGCTGGAGACGGGGGTCGTGTCATGTGCATTAAGTCTAAATGGTCTGTGTATGGCTACCATAGACTTCTTTCCCCGAAAGAAGACGTAGTCCTGCACACGACAAGACAATCCCTTTAAACCACCTTCTCCGAAAAAAGAGGATAATTTTCACTGGAGCACTTGCATATATACATATATTTGTTGTCATGTTTGAAATGTATATGTTATGTGTCAGTTCTGACATCAGCCATCATATATTATATGTTGTATTATACCATGTTGGGCTTTTTAGCCTTATTGGAATTTGAAATAAACTATCTATCTATCACCTATCATAATTAAGAAGATTTTTCAACCTGGCCCTAGGTTATAAAACCTTTTTCACGCCCAACTGAACTGAGCACGTACTTTATCAAGCTTAATATCTATTAAAAAGACCTGTCAACTCAGTAATGACGAACAATAATGTTTAATCTGGGCCGCACAAATTTTGATTTTTTTGCATAAAAATACAATGTGCAAAATTACCTCACCGCTGATCTTTATACAGCAAAGTAGTGGAAAAGCAAATGCATTTTACCAATACCTTCGAGAATGAGATAACACTATGCTTAAAAATAGACAAATCGAAAGGCAATCGACAGTTATATTTATTCTTATAATCCGATATTCTCAGGAAATATACAAAATAAGAAGCCTGAGTGTGCAATATTGCACAGGCATCCTATTCTGTACATTTCCCCCAATTAAATAGCTTAAAGAACATACCTGAGTACGCTAACACAGCCCCTAGTACAGAAATCACAACTACTATACAAAGTGTTATATATTTCATTTTGTTTTTTGATCAATTTTAAGAAAATAAAGTATCTGAACTATTCGCTAAGTTAGTATGCGAAGGGAATTGAGTGACAAAATCAACTGTTATTTATTGATAAAAATATTGTGAAATAATGTGATATTGCTCAACGATGTTTGCATATTATGACCCAGAAAGGTAAGATAGCCACGAACTACACACCTCAATTAAAAACATTTTGTGGATCTGATATTAACGATTTAACACACAAATTGTATGTCTACACTAGATAACGAAGTAAGATAGATGACGAAGCAACGATAAAATTGCACGGCCCACAGAAAAGTCGACATGGTCTCTCGTACAGTGCCCTTTTTACCACCCTTACCAACTTTAGCACGAAATACCTCGTGATGTGCAAGGTACACACTGATGTAGGCATTATAAAATAGTTATACTATGTTTGCCCACCTGTACGTAAGATAATCCACTCGCTAAAGCTCGTGGATTATCTCCACGTACAGGTGGACAACCCATGGTATAACTATGACATAATCATTCCGTTGTCCGTCCGGTTTAAACAGCCATAATGTAAATGGTGGCCATCTCGACTTCTACCCTGGAAGTCTAAAATTGAGTGTGTGACAACATGCCATACTTGAAGTTCAGATTTGTTAAATGGTGACGTCACAAATACCAATATGGCTGTTGTATTGGCCGACTTGAAAATAATAATTTCCTAAGCTGCTTCTCAGATCAAGTTAAAATTTACTTGAGAACATCAAGTTCAATAGGTGACCTCACTACATCCAAAATGGCCGCCGTAGCAGCCGTGTTGAAAGTAGATTTCTAAAATTTTGACCCGCGCCACTTGTCCTATTAATCTGAAATTTTTGTGCACACAATACTAACCCGTCAGAATATGACTACTTTTGTCTATTATATCTTGACTTTTTTAGAAAATTAAAGTTGTGTGCTTAAATGTCGTATTTGTAGCCGGCTTCGGTCTGATTGTGTTATTTTAGCAGATCATGAATAGGCCATGTTTTCTGAATTCAGTGGTACCCAAATTTATTTCGAATTAGTTAGTATTTCGAAAAATCGAACTTTGAATTTTCGAGGTTTACTGTATTATACAGCCAGCATACACTTAGCTTTTACAGTGTAGGAATATTCTTCCAAACTACCATGAGCTTCTACATTCTAGTATAAAATTATAAAAGGACCATGACAGAGCAAAACGAATTTAACTCATTATAGTTATGCTTTGAACAAGTAGGGGCTATATTGGATTTGGGTTGTCTATATTTCCATCATTTCGTCTGTCCGTCCGTACGTCATAATTTGATTTCCGCTCAATATCTTGAGAACAGTTTTATAGAATTTAACAAAATTTTGTATGTGCATTGATATTGACATGATCTAGATTGGGTTTGTTACACAACATCTTCCGGATATATGTACTAGAGTTATGGCCCTTGATTTACGCCAAAATTTCGATTCCGATCAATATCTTGAGAACAAATTGACAGATTTTCACCAAATTTTATATAGATATATACATTCATATTGACAAGATCTAACTTGGGATTGTTACAGGTCAATTTTAGCACATTCGTACCTGAGTTATGGCCCTTGATTTACACCAAAACTTCGTTTCCGCTCCATATCTCGAGAACAAATAGACTGATTATCACCAAATTTTTGATATGAATTTATATTGACAAGATCTAAGTTGGAATAGACCCCTTTCCCATTATCGGATTTTACCTGTATCACGTGATATATCGGCTGATCAGTTCAACAATTGGACTACCTCCGGTATATGAAACTTACTAATTTTGCATGCATTTCATTTATATTCATTATGGTTTCATTAAAAAACAAACAAACAAAACAATTATTTCCGCTGCTGCCGACGAAGGCCCTGCTGAGACTATTTGTTTCGCTGCGGGTCTACACTATTTATTAACTTTCCCAACAATAATGTCCAAAGTATCACAGAAATCGATGTGTCTTTATGCGAATTTTTCCGGGAAAGGATGTCTTTATAGCGCCATATATGCGAACTTTTCCAAAAGGGAGTGTAGACCCGCAGGGAAACACATCTCTCCAAGGCCTTCATCAGCAACGGAAATAATAGGGAACTGTCTGCATGTTTCACAAACGTCTCATTTTAGCCAAAATAATCTGAGTAAAAGTAATAATTTTAACATGTTCGTGCTAGAAGCAAATACGCTATTCTTACTTTTTAGAAGTTGCAGCAATAGAGTAAAACCTCGACAGCTCGAACCCTGGTACATCGAAGCATCCGCATTTGTCAAATAGAATATATGAAACATTTGATTCCGAATATGGTATATTTCTTAATATACAATGTTCCGTGGGTATCAAAAGAACCGTCTCAACAAAACGCTTGTTTTTGTGTATTCAAACACATATTTTTTGTAAGAATCGGACCGAGTGTAAGATAAGAGGAGAATAATAACTTTTTGATTCAATTTTATTTGCAACCAAGCTCCTTTTAGCTCATAATACTGAAAGCTCACTTTGAAATTTCTGAAACCCGAGCGCTCCGAGTTGAAAAGAGTGAATATTTAAATAGGTCCCTATTTGTAGATAACCTACAGTTACGAAAAAGGCATAGGTTTTGAAATTTGGGACCGCATATGCGCCCAAAACTGAATGTCGGGTAACTCATATCCCTCTTGGTAAATATAAACGTATGAACACCGAATGTTAAACTTTTAAAACGTGTTTTTCATAGCTCCGCGTTGTAAGTCATTTGGGAACATTTACAGTACTTAATTATTAAGTTACTTGAAGAATTTCCGGGTAGAATCTAATTTCATCTAAATGTTTCAAAGAAACAGCAATATGTATTTGGGCCGCTAATAGTTCGCACCAAAATTCCAATCCACTGTAGTCTAGCTATTAAGAACTTATAATTTCTTATTCTCGAAAAAAGATAAATTTATATTTTCATAAGTTTTCTGTATTTTTTTTACTATACATGCAATAAGTGTAAAATATACTTTGATTTCGAACTATTATGAAAATCGGCGCAGGTTAAAGCAGACTCTAGTTTTTGCTGCTCGCACACACCGGGGTCTGTCTAGTAGAACTACTCTGCACACACACACACACACACACACACACACACACACACACACACACACATTATGGATATAGATGGCGATTCAGCCTTAAGCCCCGCTGGATAAGTTTGTGTGGGCGTTTAGAGGCTTTTACATATATGTGATAAGTAGACGTCTAGCTGGGCTTAAAGCGACTGGTCGCGTGCCGAAGTTCTATAGACACGTGTTCAAGGTTTTATTGTTTTCAAAGGCCTCCGGGCACTCATTGAAGAATCAGATTCAATTTGGGCCAGCTCAAAATAAAATGATTCTTATCACTTGGTGGACAGTGACCAGATGTAATCATAAATGACCCTAGTGACACGCAGTCTTGTAAAACTCTTCAATTTAAAATTGCCATTTTTTTTATTTCTTTAAAATAAAATTTTATCCAATATATAGAAATTCTACAAAGTGAGATCAACAGTCAGTGTATGTTGCTTTATACCGGAAGTAGTCCAATTGCTGGACTGGCCAGCCGATGTCACGTGATATAGGTAAAATCCGATAACGGGAAACTCCTCTATTGTTACACGTCATTTTTCGCACATTTGTACCAGAGTTATGACCCTTGATTTGCGCCAAAATTTAGTTTCCGTTCAATATCTTGAGAACAAATGGACAGAATTTCTCCAAATTTTATATATGCAATCATATTGACAAGATCTATGTCGGGATTGTTACACATTATTTTTTGCTCATTTGTACCAGAGTTATGGCCCTTGATTTACTCCAACATTTCGTTTCCGCTCAATATCTTGAGAACAAATGGACAGATTTTGACCAAACATTATATTACTATTTATACTGACAAGATCTACGTTGGGATTGTGAGCTGTCATTTTTTGCAAATTTGTAAGAAAGTTATGGCCCTTGATTGATGTCAGAATTACGTTACCACTCAATATCCTGAGAAACTCTGGCCTTTTACTGCATGCAAAACACTGCAGAAGGGCTATAGTCAGATTCCTTGACAATTCTAGTTTTAATTAAATGTACTGATATAACTAATGAGACCCTCCCCCCTAAGGGGTTTTGGGTAAGGGTAAAAGAGACATTTATTTTCGAACAATAAGGGAACAAATGCCATAGTTGGAGAGAACAGAAGAGCAAAAACATTATTGGGAAAACAGAATAAGTAACATTTAATTTAGAAAACACCTAGGGAACAGACCAAGTTATATTAGGGAACAAGGAAACGTGCACTCTCATTTGAGGTCTTAGTGGGCCTCTCTAGTCCTCTTGACGGTGTTTTAACTATTGTCGACTGTAGTTTGATTAGAAAGGATAAAAAAGGGGAAAAACAATAGAAAATTATTCTTTTTAGATTACACAATTTAACCTACCAATAATTTGTTTTCCTGAAAATGCCATCTGCATATTATCTCATATGCACAGTGCTTTTCAATTAGATATTATCATCGGCGCTATTACTATAAATCCTGGCCCCGAGGTTATAAAACCATTTTCATACTCAACTCAGCTGAGCATGAAATTTATCCTGCTTATAAATGTTAAAATGACAACAATCGTTGGCATTTTAACATTTATTAGCATGATTAATACTGCATCTTTGAGACTCAAACGAGACACTTCTTTATTTGCTGGTATTTCAGTTTTTAAGAGCAATTGAAATTTCGTGCTAAGTTGAGTTTAGCACGTAAAAGTTTTATAACCTCGGGGCCTGATCAGTATGTTTTTTTAAGGTTTGTTAGAAAAAATGGTGAAAAGTGAATTGATAAATGAGTTAAAATCAAATTAAAGATAAAACTAAAGAAGGAAAGGGAAATGTAACAACACACGCATGAAAAAATCCAGCAAAGATGAAAAAAAAAAAAAAAAAAAAAAAAAAAAAAAAACGAAAAAAAAAAGTTAGCGAACGGATATTCTAACAACCAGCATTAGTACAAGTTGGAATGTGCGTACAGCGAAAATTCACGCCAGTCTGTGCATCCACACTCATTGTCTGAATAGAGTCTTAGTTGACCGCCTGAATAAACGTCGGACCCTTGACTAACTATAGAGAGCCCGTAATCGTGCAGGCTGATCTGAGTCTTTGACGGGCTGACATGCTAACTTGAACCGGCTGGACACCGGTAGATATATCTTAAAGCTACGTGCCTTTTCATTTGTCAAGTAAATGTAACAAAAGATAAGGAAAATCCTGAAAAAACATTCGTTTCCGATATGAAAATATACCTTGATCCCTTGTTTTCAAATAATTAAATTTAGAAAAATGGCGTTTAGTCAACTTTATTTGCAAGTGTTAATTATACAAACTGGAATAGTACTAGGAATTTCAAGTACACGTAAGTACAATTCCACAGGTCGCTTATGACAGTGCCGCAAGGTACTGTAAAACTTGCGTAAAACGGCCACTCAAAAATAGACAAAACAAAGATCTTAATGACATAATGGTAGCTTAATGAAGGTCGAAAGAATTGCAGAATGCTCCCTCATTGGAGCATTTTGCAATACTTTCTACCTGCATTAAGCGGTAATTGGTCTTGAAAATCAATTTTAGGGCTTTCTAAGAGTGGCCGTTTTACACAAGTTTTGCTGTAAATCACAAAACCGTTATAACGTTCGACAACTGTGAGATCTGCCTATAACTTAAATTTAGTTGAAAACATATTATGACCCCACTGTCGGAGTCTCCAAGTTTAATAGTATTTAGACCATGATCTGCTAATAGACCCCCCTCCCCAAGGGGGAATTTCGTACACTATGATTTTCTAAAACTACGTTAAATAAGAAGCAACATGACACATGTTGGCCATCTGTCAGTGGGGGCGTTACCGTGTAACAGCCATGTTAACTACGTTACCCTAACACATCTCCAAATACTATTTTTCAAATACAAAGCTATACATATATTTTATTTATCCACATGCTGATTGTCTTAAAAACACTTAATTAAATGCAACAAATAGCCAGTATGTGTTAAAACAACATATGCATACTGTATTGCAGTTATATACGTTACTTTATTTCAAATAAATTACTATTTAGCCGTGTGCAATCACTAGACCATGTGCTGCCAAAATACCTCCCAGGAGGAGTTTTGTACACTATGATTTTCTAAAACCACATTATAAAAGCCAAAAAATAAGGCATGTTAGCGCTTTATGGGTTGGGATGTTACCCTGCTATTGCATAGTTTACTTTATTACCCTAAGATATCAGGAACTCCTTTAGTGTAAATATCAACATTATTCCTTATTCTTACAAATCAATAATATCTTGTTATTGAAAGTAATGACTAGCAGTATAATTTAACTCCTTTAGGTACCTTTTATTACTGTTACATACGTTACTTATGGTTACCTTAACAGGCCACCCTCGTTTACCCAGGGGTAAAACATTCCGTTTCACCCCTGATGAATGCAGTTTAATGGAATGGGTTACGCCTGGGTAACAGAGGATGTAACAGGAGGTCATTAGAAACAACTGGAAATGTACCCAAAGATCAAACCACTGGATCTATACTGCTTACTTGTATCAAGAAAATATCACGTATTTTTGTTCTTGTTTTAGTTGCTTTGTGTGCGCGCACACGCGCGTGTGTGAGTGGTTACTAACTAATCAAATGGTTGTACGATTATAGTAAAGGCGTAGCCAGAACGCTGAAAAAGTTACGCGCATTAAAGGGAGACTACTGGATCAAGCAATGATTCTCTTCAATTGCGTTCCTTTTCAAAAGGGGAACTTCTCTTAAAGGACAGAATTTGCTTCCAGAGGGAGCGAATTCTTTTCTTTATGAGCAGTTCCTTATAGTGTGGAAAATTACTTATATCACATTAAGTGACCTCCCTTGAATGTTACTATTTTTATTACGCACGTGTGTAACCTGCGTTATGGGTGCTACGCCAGTGTAATAGTATGTATGCGGTCCGTCCGGAGGTGCACTAGCACCACACTGTCTAGTTCAGTAAAATGAACTATTTCATAGTGCATATGGGAAACTTCATGTGACAGACTTTCCTGGGTGACTGCAATCGCCAGTCGCCATGCATATATTGTGTGGGCATCGATATGATGCATACTTATACGTGGGCGAAATTGGCAGTAGCGCAGTAGCGCGCTGCTTCTAACAATTAAGTACATACTCGTATTACCTTATATTACATGTTAAACGTGTACTGCGTGTTGCGGGTGGTGCACTCTCTGCTGTAGCTTTCAGAGAGATGGTCCTATCATATTTAGCTTGTTGGTAGGCTGTAGTTTGAATCACTTATGCCTCGGTTACATTTGCCACGATCGTCGTACGATTTATTTGTCTACGATTTTTTCGGCATCGTAGGCTGCTATAAGCTACGACGTATGTGTTTACATTGCTTACGATCACCTTATGATTTCTTTCGGCGACAAACTAGCACAAAACTTTACAGAGACCTTGCAGATATCGTGCGACAACCGCAATGTTATCGTACAATCATCGTGTTATCTTCACGACCTCCCTATATAAATCGCACGATGGTCGTACGATGACCTTGCGGAAGTCGCAAGGAGTCGGTACGCTGATTGTGCAATTGTCAAGTAGTCGTGTAATTATGTGCATGGATTTAAACGGCTATCTATGTTCATTTTTGCATTCCATTTGAACTATGTTTCAAAGTCATGTGATCACAAATCGTGCTATGAAGAGGCTAGTGTTTTTAGTTGAACATGGTCCCAAGGTATGGAACAGCGTGATACGTTTGTGTATGTTTTAATGTCAATGTCTAAGTTCTGCAGTTTTCGTAAAGTTTAAATCACAGAATATTGAACCCCATTTTATAGTACACTTTTATAATTCGAAAAGTATCACTTTAATTAAAAATATAAAGATGCTTTTATTGTATCAGCGTAGACTAAAACGCTTATTACGGTTTTATTCAGCCAGCAACCTATAAAATCTTCGTCATAAGCAAAAAAGAAGTCAATGCATGCGTACAACAAAGGTACTGACCAGAATGCGCTTTCTTCCACCCAGCCTTGTCAGCACATTTGCCATTCGTTTTCAGTAAAATACATTTTGTAGAACATTCATTCATTCAAATTTCAATGTTCGAACTAGTCACATGTTCTCACTACGAGACCCATATATTCTATTCCTTGAAGTAATACTCAAATTCAAATCCCAGAGTTATAAATCACAAAAAAAAATATCTGGATTTTTACTACATTGTAATCTTATCTAATTAATTAAACCCCTTATCCAACCAGCATTTTATATACTGAAAATGCATATGCATTTCACGTTAGGTGCATATTTTGAATTGCACTTCAGACAATTTTATTATCGAAGCATACTCTATGGGCCCTGATTAGCATGCGCGGATCCAGAAAATAATGTAAAAGGGGGTCCAACTCAACTTTTCTTTTCTTCTTTTTTTTGTTGATTAGGGGGAGAGAGGATCCAAATACCACTAAAAGCGGGGGTCATTATTGGCCCGCTAGCGAAACGTCATTTTAAATGGCGTTTCGCTGGCGGACCGATGATGGCCCGTCATGTAATGCTGGCTTGGTACATGTGTAGTTTTGAGATTTTCTACGGGATCTGGACCAGTATTGCTAAAACAAAACTGTATTTTTTTTATTTTCGAGGGGGATCTGGACCCCCTGCCCCCCCCCCCCCACCCCCATCGGATCCGCCCATGATTAGACTGACGTCGCGCACAGTATTGGCGTACAAAACGGGGTTTTGCATTTTTTCTGTTTACAGGAACCGATTTTTAATGTTTTGGTCCTTTTTTTAGTTTTGAAACTAGAAGTGTACTTTTGCCTAGTTAAGGGTTTACTGATTCTTAGTTTTTACTTATCGAAACAGTTAAAGGAGAGCCCAAGAACTCAAAATTTGGGAGTAAAACGTCTGTAACTCTGTAACAATAGCGCTGTGGTAGGCATACGCAAATGCGTATTACAACGCCATTTTGACGTCAATTATTACTAAATTTAGTCTGCGTCAAACCTGAAACGTCACCGTTCAACGTCATATCCAGTTTGTTGTTTATTTCTCTAGAACGACGTCTCAGAAAGTTAAGTTTTGTAAAATAAAATATGTAACTCGTGACAAAAAACGCGCGAAAAATACAGGCATGGTCTCTTCGGTAATAAATTTTGTAATCTTTATGGCGTTTTATTGACAAAATATTTGTTTGTTTAAAATGTACTTTTTCCGTTGTGAAAGTTAATCGAAAAATATTTGCATTGCCGCTTTCCATTTAAAAATGTCCTACAAAACCCCGAGTCTTAAAATTTGTTACCAAAACACAATTTTTATTGAAATAAATACACATACTCTTGAAGTTTAAGCATTGCTTTAACGTTGACAATGAAACTCACTAGAGACTTATATCTCCATAATGTACTTTGCTTGCTTACTTAAAAATGTGGTATGCCAAAAAATAAAGAAAATGTGAACATTTACCACAGTCTTCAATTTTGTTACCGGCGGTAAAAATGACGTTAAACAAATAAACGCCATACGATACATTTGAGAATAAGCTGCCGTCCTTAGTTCTGTTAATTGTTTATGCGTGAAATACTGATTCTGACGTGTATGCAATCGAATTTATTGATGTTTGAAAGCTTGAAAACTGTTTTCATATATTTTACCAGCGAATGAAAGTCCCTCCAGAAGCTAGACGTCTAGCTAAATATAAGGAGAAGAAAGAAATTAGCGTCGCGACCTTACAATTTGACGTTACGTTTTGTACACCATTACTGTGCGCGCCGTCACTACGTTCATCAGCAAACTGAACTGTGTCCATATTCAGTAACACTGAGTGGTGGTATAAGAGACATCGCCTGAAGACAAATATTGAAATGAAACAAACAGCTAATGATAAGTCTCCCGGAAATTGTTGACACGTCGCAAGGCGACCGCACGATCATCGTGCCATCGCCTTGGGGTTACCGCAGGATGACCGTCCTATGTCCGTGCGATTTTATGGGCCCTGAAAAGGCATCGTGCGGCGACCTTGCGGGCTCCTTTCGACTATCGCAAGAGTCTAAGATCATTTTTGGGCCAAGATGACAATCTAAAACCCTGCGATGTCCTCACGATTACCGTGCGGTGCCCGTACGGGGATCGTACGATGTCACTGCGATGTGTCTACGGGCTTACGATTTTTTCAAATGTGTCATTGTGCGGAGTTAAACAAAATTGTAGAGGCCACGATGCCCGTAAATCCGTACGATGATCGCAAGGTCTCCCTGCGGAGGCCGCACGGAAACGGTGATATGGACATCGTACGGGCATCGTATACTCGTCGTAAGGCAAATGTAACCGAGGCATTATGGCTAATTTGGGTGGGGGTTGGTGCCTTTAAGTCTATCGCCCACCCTCTCCCTCTCTGGGAGGAGTCGCGACTGAAATACTATTGACTGAATCAATCAATCAATCAATCAATCAATGCACTGCGTGTTTTTTAATACACTCAAACTCAAACTGTAAACTACAGCTGTATACATGATCAAAATGTTCGAAAACAAGTATTGCATGCGTATAAGTAGTACAAGTATATTTATTTCATATGCTTTTCCATTTTATGTCAGTGCCAATCCATCTAATGGGCTATTTGACTTTATTTCAGTGCCAACGCCTGTGCTGAAAGTAATGAATCAAGAATTCAGCGGAATCTTGTATGTCATACGAGGGGACAACATTACAGTAACATGCGAGTTGCCCGGTGTCTCTGGCCAAGCCATATATCAATGGACAGGGCGATCTCCTGGGGACAATAACCTGACATTCCACAATATTCAGCCGTCAGAAGCGGGAGTGTATAATTGCACAGTACATCCAGCCAATGGAGATCAACAAACGACAGAACAAGTGTCATTGACTATCGTCGTTTTGAGTAAGTGAATGCGTTTTGAAGGAGACATAGGTATAAATAAAAAGTGTAAAATGTTAATATTTTCTTATCCGTAAGTTGAAAGGTATGTTTTTGGTGTTCAAAAGAACCGTCTCGATGAGACGGTTCTTTTGAGCACCCACAACATATGTTTTGGCTGAGAAATACACAAATCAATTTCAAGGCTTGTGACTGGGACTGTGTGGCGGAGATAGAACGTCTCCCTGCCCTCCACTATAGTGTAGATTTTATTTTCTTGTCCTTTGGGATCATGGGTTTCATTGTGGAACTTTGAAACCATTTGAGGGTCACTGATGAGGCCTAAATGGCCGAAACTAGCTAGTCTCACGGGTGGTAAACCTAGGAACTACCACGAAATTATGTTAACGTAATTTTGTTCCCAAGCCACATCCGGGACACGTCGTGGTAGCTTCCAGGCCGAAAATTGGATAAAGAAACGTTGGTGTCAATTTCATTTTTGTTTTATTTTACAACTAAGAACGAACAATGGTGAAATCCGGCAATGTGGTTCCGTGTAAATATGTCTCAGCGTCCCCTCTAGCCCAAAATTTTGTTTGAAAAATTATTTTCTTTCTTTAGATTCGTGTTTCCCCACTGAGCATCGAACCAACTTTCCCCAAAGTTCGAAGGATTTTAGCCCATATCTGTCAAATTAAATGGAATTTGGTATCATTTGACGATGGAAATGATAAAAAGACCCTGAATAAACATTCCTTCACAGAAAAAAATATCTGAGCATTTACTCGTAAACGATTCATGCCCCGTTCATCCTGTGTGGTAGTTTCCAGCCCATCGTGGTAGTTAAAATGCTGTCGTGTTAGTTTCCAAGACTTTGTAGGAATTAAGTAGCAGTTTGCATCAGCAGATGTTCACTATTCAGGGGCTACTTCATTTTTATAAAGACAGGGTATGTGGGCCGAACCTTGAATACCCCTCTTATTCATACGAAGACCTATTCAAACAACCTTTTGTCAGATTACAAATGTAGACTACCTGAATTTTAATTTTAGTGGGCTATTGAAATGATTAGAAGAATGAAAAGAAGGGATATTCACATATTTTGTTTTTGAATAAACATGCTTTTTAATTATCAAATAACATGCCCGTTCATCGTCACACTCACATGTATATAAAAAGTGTCCCAACCCGAGGATATTTCCCTTTTTCCTGAAGCGCAAGTACTAACGATACTTTGGGTCAGTAGTCTTAGCCTGCCATTTTATCTTAAAGTTGACTGAACGGCGCAAGTTTTATATCATATTTTTTGTCTTTTGCTTAGTCCACCACGGCTCAACTGATGACCTTTTGCTTTAGATTTCCAGAGGTGTTGTTTGGAAGTCCAGGGCATGATCTCCACATGGCAAGCATCTTAAGTCCTCAGCTTAGCTTCTTCATGGTGTTGAAATGTGATTTATTTATTTACCGTGGTAATTAATTGACGAGTTCGAGGGTTATCATTCGAAACAAACAACCACTATAATGTTTTGTAACACTTCAGAAACGTATCCTACAATGCCTTGGAAACTAACACGATAGCATTTTAACTACCACGATGAGCTGGAAACTACCACACAGGATGAACGGGGCATGAATCGTCTACGAGTAAATGCTCAGATATTTTTTTTCTGTGTAGGAATGTTTATTCAGGGTCTTTTTATCATTTCCATCATCAAATGATACCAAATTCCATTTAATTTGACAGATATGGGCTAAAATCCTTCGGACTTTGGGGAAAGTTGGTTCGATGCTCAGTGGGAAAACACGAATCTAAAGAAAGAAAATAATTTTTCAAACAAAATTTTGGGCTAGAGGGGACGCTGAGACATATTTACACGGAACCACATTGCCGGATTTCACCATTGTTTGTTCTTAGTTGTAAAATAAAACAAAAATGAAAGTGACACCAACGTTTCTTTATCCAATTTTCGGCCTGGAAACTACCACGACGTGTCCCGGATGTGGCTTGGGAACAAAATTACGTTAACACAATTTCGTGGTAGTTCCTAGGTTTACCACCCGTGTAGTCTGGCACAAAAAATATGCACACTCTAGTTTCAGTTCCTTGGTGTATTCTTTCCTTCCAAAGGATACCATTTTAAGAACATATTTGTTTCAAACTTGTGTTATAACCAGACATAACTATCGTTGTCTCGAGTATGCAAGTGAGCGAAGCCACGTCAAAGGTCACAATGATATATAGCCGGTACCATGGAAACAATGGCTGAATGCTGGTGTGTGCCTTTGCTCTAGTTTGAGTTATCCAGTGGAACTTTATATGTGATTTGTCTGGGCCATTAGCTACACATTTACTTTGAATATGCGAGCTGTGGATGCTCTAGTATGAATGTAAACATGTGCATGCTTGTCTGAGCATTCACTAATCGCCTATATGATAGAACCAAACTCGCGTATCATGCCTGCTTTACCATTGGCTCAGTGGTAGAGTGTTCAACTTGAGTTCGAGAAGTCCCTGATTTGAGCCTTTCGCAGTTATTGTTTTGTGTTCTTGAGCTAGCCAGTACTATTCTTACTGCATAGTACTGGCTAGCACCCAAGAAAGCATCTCAACATTACTGATTTTTGTTTTCTAGGATGTAAAAATCAACTCAAACAAACATTTCTGCTTTCTGAACAACATCTTTTCTTTGATTGTCTTCGCCCATTGACATAAAAATCATTAGATGTGTAAATGAGAATGAATGACATTTTCTTTTCTGACATGGTATGTCTCTTAGCTTCGTAAACACAATACACTGCGTGTTATTTTTTCTTGGTTATATGCTATAAAATGTATTAACTAAGAAAATGATAGGTCTTGTGCAGCATCCTAACTGAGATACATTCACTTGCTCTGTCTAATTTGAAAACGTAACATCTAATATATAACTTTACAAATATATGATGATTTTATATTTTTCTTAACAGTTTTCAGTATAAACTGAGCCTCAAAGCTAATAAAGATTAAGACTTTTGTATTATTTTATTCTTTTAAAGAAATCTATTCAGCTATTCAAAAGTAACCAAAAAGGTATGTTGACCCAGTTCATACTCGTTCACTGTCACATTATACAAAAACAGTACATTATACAAAAATAGTAAATAACAAATTTGTTCATGTAAAAATGGATTCATTTATGATTAAAAATATACAAATTAATGAAAGCTGTGTGGATGGTTGACACTTTGCTTGTTGTTGCTCTCAGTGATTGCAGGTGTTTTGTGTTGGACTCTTGTTTTGTTAATTGATTCTAGTTAACCTTTCTAGTTTAGTTATCATGTTTCATAGAACAGAGAATTACTTTAACAGTGTTGTGAAGTCTGTGTTCTGTCTCTTCACAGGGTATCGTGGTTTAAAATGCAGTCAGTGATTGTGGCATTCTCTACCATACTCACGTCTTGCAAAACATTTGCTTGCAATCCAGACAGTATCAAACATGTACAAATGTAGGCGGTAAACTGTTGTACAGGTTGCATTGCCTTTCAGTATACTAAGCCTCAATAGCTAATACAGGTTCAGATATAATGTGTGTCTGAAATCAGTTATTGGTTGAAGAGAACGTTTCCAATGCATTTTTGCCAACATCTACTTGTGTATATCAAAACTCAGATGGTGACTCTTTGCTCTTTTTAGTTTCCATATATGATTTCAGTTTATTTCTTACGAGGATTTTGTACTCAATTAATGAAACGGATAATCATATCAAGTTTGTACTGCTAATCATTTGCTAAAACAAACACTATGTTAACCCTTAACTTAACAGTGAATGGTTTATTAAGAATGAAACATAACTATAAATATAGGAGAAACAATCGTGTGATGAGTCTTACGAGACAATTATTGCAATGTCCTGATAACATCAAAGGAATCTGTTCAACTGTAATTTACGACACCATATTTTACTTTATAAGAATTAAGTGCAGTCTTTGCTACCAAAGGATATCCTTTAGAGAACATATTTGACTTCACTACAGCTAGTGACTTGGACTGTGTGGCGGCGGTAGAACGTCTCCCTGCCCTTCACCATAGTGTAGATTTTATTTTCTTGTCATTTTGGATCATGGGTTTCATTGTGAACTTTGAATCTATTAGAGGGTCACTGATGAAGCCTAAATGGCAGAAACTAGCTAGTCTGGCCCAGGATATATGCACACTCTTGTTTCAGTTCTTTGGTGCAGTCTTTGCTTCAAAAGGATATCCTTTTAAGAACGTATTTGACTTCTCTACAGCTAGTGACTGGGACTGTGTAGCGGCGGTAGAACGTCTCCCTGCCCTTCACTATAGTGTAGATTGTATTTTCTTGTCATTTGGGATCATGGGTTTCATTGTGGAACTTTGAAACTATAAGAGAGTCATTGATGAAGCCTAAATGGCATAATTAGCTAGTCTGGCCCAGGAAATATGCACACTCTAGTTTCAGTTCAATGGTGCAGTCTTTGCTTCCAAGGATACCCTTTTAAGAACATATTAAACAAGCAGAATAAGCTAAAATATGACAAGGTTATACTAAGTTATAGAAATTAGTTCTTACAAAGCTGATGTAAACAAATTAGCTTTTACCATAATTACATTACATAAGTTGAGTCGTTGATACAAGTTTGACCAAATTATTGCAGAAATCCTGTGAATTGATTCCTTAATTTAAACATCGTGTAGCATACATTACAAAATAGATAAGTTTAAAAGGCGTCAGAGTATAATGAAAAAACGAAAATGCATAGGTATCATTTTTTCTAGCAAGCTTTATATGGAAGCGCAATAGAAACAGTACTAGGCTAATAATGGCCATTGCCACTAATGATAGACCTAGATGTAATATTAAGAAAGTATAGTCTTTGAAACAGAGTGAAGATTTGCTTTTAAATACCAGAATATTATTGACAAAGTTACATAGAATACAAATGACAGATTTGACAGCAAATTTTATAAAGGAAACTGCGCTTATATAATAATAGTATTATTTATTAGTACATATTTTATGAATTTTGCTTGGTTCTAATGTGCGAGTAGCAGTTGCCATGTGTACTCATTGTTGGTTATGCGCAGTAGAATAAAAATAGTATTAAAGCAGATTCTATCCCGGATGCTAGTAAGCTCTTTGGCAAAAAAAGCAAACATTTGCAAATACTTCCTGGATATTCCAGTACACATGATCCATGAAGTCCTATACGTAAAAAGTGGTTAGCACAAGGTCCTGATTCTTTGATGTCAAATCATTTAAAAAGTCTACAACACTAATAATTTAATGCAAGGGGGCCTTTTCACCTGATTTAAATACATGTCTCTGCTTTTTCAAACTAATTAAAATGGAAATTTATAGAAATACTCTCCTAAAATTTCACACTTTTTATATGGCAATGATGAATGTATTTAATGTTTCACGTCTTGATTTGCACTTCTGGCTGAGAATGGTAAGCTTGCCTTTTTGCATGCTGTTATAAACATAGTTGTTGTAATCTATTGCTGACAGTCCCTGTAAATATTCGACGACTTTTGCAATGAGGGATTGGTCTTTCTAAGTTACTTTTTGCTTTTTTATTATTTTACATCTGAATTGAGCTGTTGGCAGCTTGAAGCAAAATGCCTTGTAAATGGCATTTAATGTGTAGATTTTAGTGGCATAGAGATAAAAACAACCATTTTAGCCTTTTAGATAATAATTTGATTATGAAAATTGAACTGAGTGCTTAAGGCAATTGCAGATAGTAAGGAATATGACTTATCTGGTCAAAATTAACTTTTTTTAATTCCAAAGAAGTAATGCAGGCAATAGTCTAGCATGGGGGTAGCTATGGTTTCCCAATAATTTAGCATCTTTTCCAAGACTTAAAATTTGTGCACTATCAGTTTTCACACTTCTGATACATTGCTCTAACTCAGGATATAGTCTAAAGTTCTACTACTTTCCTGTCACTTTTCCAAATTGCAATTCTCTGGGTCCTCTTCCAATGTATCCCATTCTGGAATCAAGCATTTTTTCGTGTGTTCCCAAACAGGAATCACTGTACCCCGTTCGGGCTGCACAACTTTCTCATGTTCCCGATTGGGAATCACAGATTACCAGAAAAAAGCCTGATTTTAAACCTTAATAACTTTTTTGTAGACACTCCAAAAAATTTCTGAACGGTCAAAAGTTTGGAAATTTATTCATCTTGGAGCTGTCAAAATTCGATGAAAATCAATTAAAAACTGTGATTCATATTTTTCGTTTTCGACCACTATAAGAATGATAAAATGGAGCCCATTCGAGTAGCAAGTTACTATTTATGGTAACATTTACCTGTATTTTTCTCTCAATGGACTCTCCTCCACTGATTATGTATATAAAACAAAAATATACAGAAAGCGTTGCGGGCCAGACTGATCATTTCGCTGATGCTTTTGTTTGCTTTTATTGCTTACGGTTATGACGTTTTGACGAAGTTATGACGTTCGAAAGTTTACAGCCGACGCCATTTTGTTTAGAGAAATCCAGTGTAAGAAGAGGTATGTTTTAACAGCGTTTTCAGTGCGAATTTGTGCGCTACTTTGTCTCCATTCTAGTTTTGCAATCATCTCGATAGGGAAGAGAGAGCTGGTTGCTTTGCTTTGTTTGTCTTCCTGGTGTCTCGTGAATGTTGTGTGGCTCTTCATCACGATGCCACGGATTTGTCTGCAGTTTGTCATTGAGGTATTTTTTGATCATACTCACTTACTATTTTTGGTTGAAATAAGGTGTAATATGCAAGAATAACGATCAGACATGTTTGTTTCATTGCATTAACACTTGCCTGGTCCCTCGGGAGATGTTTGAGCACTCGGCCTATCAGCTTCGTGTTCAAACACCTCTCTCGGGACCTGGCAAATGTTAATGCATGAAAAACATGTGTGATCCCTATAATAACGTACGCCAGGTCCCTCAGATTTTAACATTTCCCTCGGGAGCGAACGTAAATGCATGAAACCGCAAGTTTGATTCCTATAATAACGTACGCCAGGTCCCTCGGATTTTAACATCTCCCTCGGGAGCGAACGTTAATGTATGAATTCACAAGTTTGATCCCTATATGATAAAATTATGTTTTTTACCACAGGTGCCCCTTCGGTCCCTAAACTGTTTTATATAACATCAACGGGCTCTCGGATGGCTCTGATCAAACCTCAGTTAACTGTTATAAAAGGTACAAGCTTTTCATTGGAATGTTCCGGTTCAACGAGCACACATGCACGTGCATCATACAGATGGCTTGGAAGCGTTGTATCTCACAATGGCATTCTGAACTTCATCAACGTCGACCCATCTGAAGCTGGAACGTACACCTGTTTAGTTGAGAATTCCATGGTGCCGACCTTTGGAAGTGCCGTGACGGGGAGGAATTTCACAAAAATTGAAATTTCATGCAAGTACATGTACTCATCATATGCTAATGAACCCTTTTCTTCATGAATATTCATGCTAAGCTCCACCCACTATGAATGATCGCATAAACTTTCACGTTTGTACATAGAAGAAAGAAAGTACTTGTCAGGTCCACTACAGTTGATTCAAAGATAGATGAGAAACGTTGTAAACAAAAAATATGAACTCATCGAGGTAATGGATGATTTATACAGGTATATATTGTTTGTCAAAATTGACCCGAGACTTATGAATATTCAATGACCTTTCACTCAGTCTTCGCGAATCTTCGTAAAAGTGCGCTTTAGAGTGTTGAAAATACTAATCTAAATGAAAATAATCACAATTCCCTGATAGCCTAGTGGACTAGTACAAATAAAGATTGACTAAAGACTAAGACTAAAGTTTATGACTAAGGAATGGTGGCGGGTTCAACTTATACTTAACAACATTTTAAAACACAACAAATTTGCTACATCGCCAGCTTCTGCTTGTGTAAATAAAAGCCCAAACCTCAGTATCATTAGTTCCAGTGTATATCTTGAATAATTTTCATGATTATTTGTAATTTTGATTGAAACAAATATTAATAGAAACTAGATCCGCCTCGCTTAGAAATTTACTCATGCGCATACAGTGACGTATATTCACTGTTATGGATAGTTGTATTCGTCTAAAGTTACAAACATGTTCAAAATAAGAAAACGAAATAAGAGACATACAATACAGTGGACTCTGTGGTCTAGTGGTTAGAACAGATGACTCTTATACGTGTGGTCGCTGGTTCGATTCCTACCTAACATATATTTTTTTCAAGTTTTTGTTTGTTTGTTTTTGGAGCTTTACGGCCGCGTCAACAAATTTTCAGTAATGTCGGGACGATTTCCTCTTTTCATCGGTTGAACCAGTAGTAAGCAGTGGATAACGTGTGTAATAGTGACTGCGCTGGCGGTGAGTCTCGAACTGGCATTAGCCTTTCGATCCCCAGTCTAACGCTCAAGTGGCTTTTTTATTTTTTATTTGTTCTTTCACTGGGACTTTAGAATGTGCCAATGTACATGTAGTCCCAAAATAATGTTTTATATGATATCACATAATAACATTATATAGTTTTAGAAACACTTTGGGATGTCGAAAAGACCTGTTTTTCACCACACACTGGTGGGACCGCTGGTGCAATCTTCAATGTGCTTGGCTGCCACTTCAGAGACCCCGTTTTGGTAGAAATTCGTTCGAACAAATAGTTTCTATGGTCATCCTTTCCCCTCCGCTGTGGGCACTCAATATTGATTAAGTATGGAACCGTGTAGATTGGCTAACACATTTATGCCTACTGGAATCTTCAATCCATTTAAACTGACTGGTCGATCTGTAATTATAGGGTCTTTAGTTTCGCTTTATCACTTTACAGAAATTGTTGTATCATTTAAGCATACAGTGTAGACCTTATCAGACATTATTTCATTCACCATCTGCCTTGTGTCTATGTTGGATCTGCACTGTTTGTCAAATTCCTTTATACAATGTATGGGTGCTAGGCATTATTGGGCTTTTAAAATGGCTGTGTTCAAATAATGTCGAAATGTCTTTTTTGTCTGCGCTGATGGTTTACTCATCAGTCAACAATCTTTCAGTCATATTGGGACGTTTCATAAATTTTTGGGTTAAACCAATTCTAAGCAGAACATATAAAGTGTCTTCCTAAAGGACACAACACATTGGCCCTGTTGAGTCTCGAACAAGTGGCCATTCAGATACTACTCTTGGTTATATCGGCGATCTGCAGTTAAAACTATTCAACTTATGAGAAGTCCCTAGGGAAATATATACCACCTGACTCGGCAAAAACCCAGAGGGTAGTGTATTCGAGCTTTAACCTACAAACGTCTCCGCAATAACATCTTCAGCCAAAACCCCAAATCAAGCTGAAACCGTCCAAATAAGCACTCGGGCGGCGACACCCATATGGACGGGAACCCCACTAGCCCTGACATGCACCCTCTTTGATAAATGATTGCCAGGCTGTTATAAAGGCAATAGAAATGAAAAAAGTCAATAAGCAATGCTTTTTAGATACCCACCGCACAGTAAGAGTCAGTGAAAAAACTTGGCAAGTTATAGTTTGAACAAGAAGACGAAGATTTCAGTAGAATCTGTGCAAACAAAAATTAAAAACTCCTTCATGCATATGTTCAATGTGTCTACATTGTATAGGCAAAGTATCAAATTGCTCCATAAAAAGCTGTGGTAGGAGTTGATCGGCCCATAAAGGCACCGTCTATGCATATACAAACACCTTATTAGGGAAAAATTGTCTAAGTTCTCACAACTGTCATTTTGTCAAAAATTATTTTTTCTGAACTAAACTCCTTCATGCATATGTTCAATGTGTCTACATTGTATAGCGAAAGTATCAAATTGTTCCATCAAAAGCTGTGGTAGGAGTTGATTGGCCCGTGTATGGCCTATAATAGCATAAGCATAAAGCACTATATTAAAAGCCATTTAGAACTACAAAGGGAAATAACTCTAATAGAATTGGCCCCTAGTCCTTACTTTTTGTCTAAAGTATTTGTCTTGCATATATAAACATGTTTGCAAGGTTTGATGAAAATCCAGCAATGACTCTGAGTTATTAAGGAAACAAAGCGTTACGGACGGACGGACGCACGGACGGACGCACGGACGCACGGAAAACATGAAAACAGTATACCCCCTACAAACAAAGTTTGCGGGGGTATAATAAGGTTAGAGAAGCCTGTTTCTGTATTCCCTGCAGCTCTGAACAGCTGAGATCCCACTACACCAACACATTTCTGGCTGTACAAGAGCTCACATGCAGTCTTCCCCGCACCTTCACACCTTTCATCACTGCGTCTGTCAGACAGGGAGTCAAAACAGTCCTTGCACACCCGAAACCTGGGCCAAAACAGTGCCTTGTATACAATAGCCCTGGTATCCATTGAACAAGTCAAGTTCCAGTGCACGCACCAACACAAACGCCGATACTATTTTTTATATACCAGGCGAAGTGATGAAGTTGTAAATGCTTTTCGTTGAAATGTTGGGTATGGAGATGCAAACAAACACGTGAGTGCGTGTGTTTGTTGGTAGGGGAAGGGGAGGGGGTTGGGATTGAGAACCCATACTTAGACTGACCTTAGCAGTTGCTGAGAGTTATCGAAATATCGGTTATAGACTTCCTTTCGACTACAGTTATCTGGCTTCTTCAGTTTGACACTGGCTCCATTTGACCTAAGCTGTTGACGGAAATTCACACACACACACACACGCACGTACGCACGCACGCACGCACGCCATCCGGTGTGAGGTCACTTACATCTGGAGAGATTACCCTAAACATTTCATTAAAATGCAGTCTCACGGTTGTCGTGTAGCTGTCAGTGGTCTGTGTTTAATTCACGGTTGTTGTCTATGATTGCATCATTTCCTGGTCATACTAACTTTTTTTGACCACACACATGACATTTCGAACACACCTTGCTCTCACGTTTCCTTTTATAGGATAGCTCTTCACTCACTTAATTGGCTTGAGTGTACGAAGTGTTAATAAAACGACCAAATTATTCGCAGACATTAATATCCCTTTATCTACTATTGGCTCCTAAATCTGTATTTTGGCAAACAGTGCAGACCCAGATGCGCGTTTGATCAGAGTCTACACTGTTTGCTAAGACAAAATCGATCGTCAGTGAAAGAATGCATTTTTTTCCGAAAATATAAATTGTCGCCCCTCAATATATACAATTGCATTGAATTCCGCTAATATATCTAACTTCTGAATAGTTATATTGCTATGAATCATTATATTTCTAAATAATCATTAAATATGGTATTTCATATATGAAACTTTTTTTTAGTTATTGGAACTCTTTGCCCTACCCTAGGAGAAAAGTAACCGTGATAGTCGAGTTGTGTGCTGGCTTGTCACACACAGTAAAGCCGTACTTCTGTCAACATTCCTCTACTTTGGTAAATGATCGAAGCCGTTGTTTTGGGCAATCAGAGCGTTCGTGATCGCCGCCTTATCGGTAGAGCTGTAATAATTATAACAGAAAAGACAGGGTCTTCTTGAGTTACTTAATTTTTAATTATAGAACCCAGAAGCCTTATTCGAGTAAGTTTGTCTCTCTATCCTATTTCGATTTAGCCGAGTTGTTCAGGAAGTCGATTTTTTCCATTCATAGAAACAAACCAATGAACCTGGATATTTGTCTGTAATTAAAGGCTCCGATAGACTGATCATGTTGCTTATCGCGGGGTGCAGCATATTGTGATTTAGAGGTCCACCGTTTTGCTTTTTTTCATATCAAATTGAATGAGTAGATGTTGTCATATATTTGACCTAATGCACGATGTGGAGACTGCTATGTTACATTACTAGTATTTTGAAATCTCGACTGAATATGCGTGGTGCTCTAAAAACTTCAATATGCAGTTTTCTGGGCGTCTAATAGTTCAGACATACATCGATACATTTGTATTCTTTTTACCTATGTAACAAAGACCAAATAATCTACAAATCGTTCACTAGTAAATATTAAACAATACCTATCCAAACAAATTTAATTTTAATGAAACGAAAAACAGTTGACTCCTAGCCCACAAACGTTGCACCCCGTGTTACATCATGAGTACTAGTTGGTCTATCAGGAACGGACAAATGGTTTTGGAAAGGCAGATTTTCCTCCAGAAAGAACGTAGATACTCTGTGCAACACGTTTTACATTACCCGACAGTACCTTTGAAAGTTAAGACTCCAGCTCTCATTGGGGAGGTAAACTTAGGGTGCATATCCATCCTTTTTTAGTTGAATGGCGATCGAACTAACATCGATAGAATTAATCTGTCATTTTAAAACAGTTGGTCAATCATGCAGTCGCTCGAACTGCTGTCGTGCCAACCAAGAGTGACAGTGACGTAATATTTTGTTTTTAATTGTTAAGTTCAACATTAATTTGTACACTCCACTTGAGCTAACGGGAATCGATAGATCACATGTGTATTAATCCTATCCTGCAGATAGGATTAATACACTAGTGATCCATCGGTTATTAGTCCCTGATGAATTTGTAAACAAAACATGACGTCACTGACACTCTTGGCTGGCATGACAGTTAAAGTGGATAGAGAACACTATCCTTTAATAATAGCTGCTCGTTTAAATTCCTATAGGTATGCATATAAAGAGGTCTAAATATTGTCCGTTATGAGGCTCAAACCTGTTAACACGAGCCTACGGGCCCTGCTTGCTAGCCACTATACTATAGAGGTTGTAGCACGTACGTGTAGCTTTTTATGTTTAGATGCATGTTCCGCTTTGGTACAATTAGTTACACAGTGTACACTATTATAAACAGTGAGTTTGGTTTTTAGTCATTAGTCGATAGTCGTTAGTTTCATCCTTATTTGTACTAGTCTAGTAAATAGTCAGCCTAGTGGATAGACGAGTATTTTAGCACTCAAAGATATGGGTTCGACGTTAGTAGCATTTATGTATTTTTTTTTTCGATTTACTAGTTTCTTCGTCTTTATTCTTGATTTTGTGCACAACTGGATACATTTATTTTAATTTGGAATGCGTTTATGTAACAAATCAGCCCCGTGAATAATTTCAATAGGCCTACAAGTGACTAACTCTATGCACGCTGAATAATATTTTTAAGACTTGTGATCGTCTGCTGAACTTTTTCAAAAATTCTTACAGGGACACAATCAGAGAGTCAAATGGTCGGTATCCAGATCAGAACCGACGTTCTGTTCGTACTAAACTGGGTCCAAACTATTTGCAAATGTTATCAACTGACATGGAAAGAGTTGGGAACTTAGGGAATAATGAATACAAAAGCGGCTAAAGATAATGAAGGATGTAGTAAATCACAAGATGGCGTAAAATATAAGAACAATATTAACTTAAAAAAGACAATTATATACATGTATAAAAAAAGGGTTCCTTCCAAGTTTCGATCTAGATTTGCTTGATTTGTAAATAGTCAACTAAACACTAGGCTATCAGACCATTTGCATTAACGAATTGACATCAAATTCATATTCTCTGTAAAAGCGTGACCAAGGTCGGAGCACTCCACGAAAACGCACGAATATCACGAAGATTTTGGCGAAAATTAATCAGTCTATGGTCAATTTTGGCAGACTATATCATAAACTACCTCTATATGCAGTAATACATTTAACGTTATTTACCTGTTTCAATGAAAAATAGTATAGTCCTATTATCATGCATCTTTGAAACATCAGTACTATAGGCTAATATTTTATCATATTTCTATAAGCAAACAGAGTAGACCCTGATGAGGCAGCTCTTACAAGAACTGCCCGATCTGGGTCTGCTCTGTTTACAAACGTTTTAAATGGCGCTTCTATGAGGTGAAGGGTTAAACACAATAAAAGTCATCTGGTATAGATCGAGATCATACTGGTCCTGGTGGAGCAGTCTGGTCTGAGTCTGCGATGTTTGCCTCTATACTTAATGTGATTAGTCAATTGTTTAAACAAATATATGGTCATGTTGCATATCAAATAAACGATATAAGATGTACAACAACGTGCTAGCAAATATTTTGTCCCTACACACACATTCGACCTCTAGAGTAAAGGTCAAAGCATTTTATTCTGAAAGCAGTCATGTTACAGTTCAGATTTAAAGGAAGTGAAGCGTAGAACACCATGCCCATACTCACGCCATCGATCGTTGTGTGGGATCAAATGGTCAAAACGTTTTTTTCTTCTTTCTGAAACTGGTCATGATGCATATCTAATTGAAGGAAAAACAGTGTAGAACACCATGCAAGCAAAACGATTGACTTTGCATAAGTATAAGGGTATATGGACTGTGAGACTATTAGAAACATATATATTTTCTCTATTTTGAGAATTGTATTTATCATAATTATGACGTCGCGTCTGGGAGTGAAATAACGCCATGCAATTAAATCGATAAACCATTAGTGGTTTACAGATTTTTGGGACATATCAACGTTACGAACATAATGACACAAGTATAACTTTTAAGGGGATATTGCTTTCAAAAGCTCTTACATGTAGATGTATGAAAGTTTTCCTGTATAAACAAAAATGTTTTGTTTTCATCAAGGAGACGGATACCTTTGGCCATATTGTTGTATGAACAATTTATACATCTCACATAGATCAGTTTACTCACCAACATTCAGCTTTTGAGCAATCGACAGCATGCTTATCAGTCATTTTTTAGTTACTTCCTGGTTTATACCGTTTGCAATGTTGTGACACGCTGGGTGAACTTTAGAGAAAAACATTTGCATGATTATGAAGTGCAATTATCCGACTGCAATATATAGTATTTCCGCCCAAATGTACACTTTTTTTCTGGTAGACAAAAATATTTTTACAATTTCTGCTTATGAATTTTTCATGGTAAAAATAAAAAAAAATGTAAACAATACCAGATATACATATATTAGGGTCAAAATACTTTTATATATTGTAGTGCGATAGTAGTTCTTGTTCATATTAACATTTTTATCTAAAATTCACCCAGTATGCCACAATATTGCAAACGGAATAGAACCAGGAAGTGACTCAAAAACGACTGATAAGCATGCTGCCGATTGCTCAAAAGCTGTGTGTTGAGTCATTAAGTGATCTGTGTGAGATGTATAAATTGTTCATACAACAATATGCCCAAAGGTATCCGTCTTCTTGATAAATTATAAAAAAGCCATTTTTTGTTTATACAGGTATTTTTCATACAAGTAAGAGCTTTTCAAAGCAATATAGTATAAATTGACAGTCCACGCATAAACAAACTGTATGTAAAGTATTGAATAGATTCCAAAACCTGAAATATTTACTAGTATGTGTTCTTAATTACAGTTGATATCAAAAGTGTATGCCGCACTGATCCAAAAGCCACCCTTCTATCAGGCAGCAGCTGTGCGACGTATTACGAATGCCAGAATACAAGCCTCTACTATAAACACGAATGTATCTACCCAATGCTGTTCTCAACTGTGACGAAACGGTGTGAAACGTTTGAAAACGTGAGCTGTGGGATACGGGAAGAGCCAATGGCACCATGTGCGTATAATCCTAATACTACATTTATGTACATATCTTCACCAATTTCGGCTGAATATATTTTCCAATTAGTTTCATAAGAACAAGTCCATTTCCAGTTGAAGGGTGGTTGGGTGGTATTTTTCATTGCCATACATTATAATAGAGCAGTCTGTAAGCAAGCAGTGAAAACCCTGATTAGACGCCGCGATCCTTTGGGTTCTGTACTGATTACAATCACGAGATATATGCGCTGTGTTGAACAGCAAATTTCACACTTCGCAAATTTCACACCGTGAAAAATTGGTACCAATTCCTCACTGGTACCAATACGTTACTTATTTCATGCCACTATTTCACATTTTGTGAAAAATGCGCACGTAGTAAAAGTATGTGTAGCATATGTACGTATTCTTCACGTTGATAAAATACTCCCAAAATCTGCTTTTATTTTTAGAACATTCGACTTGCATGATCATGTATGATGCAACCAGAATGTCTGTGCATTAGCATACATGAACATGGATTTCTCTACAAGCATTGAAGAATCTAGAGGGGTTAAGGGGATTCGCTCGAACCCCCTCCATGCCAACCGTTTTTAAATATCCTATGAAACTGAAATAATTTGATCTCAGTGAGACCTAATTATTTCATTTTCATTGTAAATTTAAGGAAAATGACAGGAGGTAGAATATTCAAATGCTTATCACTTATATGAGCAGTGTCGGGAGAAAACCAGACTGGCCAGTTGCGACCATGTAGATACAGAAACAAACACTATTCTTTTAATTTTGGATTGAAAGCTTTAGAGAGTTTTCAATCAGTGCAGGAGGATTTTTGAGACCCGATCAAATCGTTACTAAGCATTCATTTGTCTCTGTTATTGGTTTACCCTAAATGAGACTTACACAAGTAGTTCCGGTCGAAAGTTACACAGTTCAGAGCTATACACAGAATCATTTCATGGGAAGTGTGTCTTTGACGGTCGAATCTAAATGCATTTTTATTATACGATCTGTTTTATTTATAATAAGATCTATTTTATTATTATTATTTAGATCTATTTATTTTACTTAAGGGTAAAGGAAACTTACACAAATAATTCCTCTTAAACTTACACGGACTGTCAGTCTAACCTTGGAAAAAGGTCCCTGGCTAAACGTTTAATATATCATCCACATATATTACATGTAAACTGAAAATCGACAATTATCTATTGGGACACAAAAGTCATAGTTTGGACATCATATTGGTCCGAGTTTTAAAATTCAATGCAAAACCATCTTTATCAAAACACAGACAAGCTTTCCAGGTAAAGGGTACTGATAAAGCTTATTTATATGATACAGCGACCCAATAATGATGACCTTACCATCGTTTAGTTTTACACACAAAGTGGAATACTCTTTGCATGCTGATAATCTCGCAGTGCGGAAAAATATGTGGTAATGAGTTAAACCTAGTCAACAGTTTTTTCAGTTATGTTGGGATGGGATGAACCAGCACTTAGTACAAAGTGGCTGTGTCTACTAGTGTCGTCTGCTGATAACCTTTGCAAACAGTTTAGATCCAGATCAGACCCATACAAAACGTCGGACCTGATCTTGATCCAAACTGTTTTCCACTCTGATGCCCATTTGGTGTTTCTCCAATAACGCTTTTTGCTTACTTACGTAGATACGACGTGAAACATTTATTGCCATGACGTTGAGCGCGGAAAGTTGGAGTTTTGCCTGTTCCAAAAACTCTGCTATGTCTGAAATAATTCAAAATATCTAGAAAACCAGCCATGTTCGATGAAAATTGAAAATTGATATTTGACTGATAAATATAGAATATAAATACAGTCGAATCTCGTAAATTCGAAGTCCAAGGGACTGGAGATTTAATTTCAAATTATCTAAAATTGGAATTATAGGAAGCTTGTGATAACAGGGACACCATGATTACAAATGGTATTAGCTTTTACGTCATTTCTTCAACAATCCAGGCATTCCCGTAAACTTCTATAAAACTAGTATGTAGTCAAATCAATTTCAAATTTCCATCACTTCAATGAGGTCGGGTCTTTGATATGGCAGTTCACTGTCATATCTTTTCTTTTTTTTTTCCAACTATTGCATGTTGTTGAATGCTGCTATATTTTTGGAAAACCCCGTCCCAGTTCAAATTAGAAATTCCTTTTTTTTATTTTTTTGGTTCAGAAAAACGCATTATAAATGCATCTAGAAGTTTACTATAGACCAATTTGAAGAAAATTATTTTTTGCATCTGCTAGCTCGAAGCAATATGTGTATTTTCGTTCGAACTGCTAGAGAGAGAAAAAATTTAACTTCAGCATTATCATCCAATCAGACACATCCATTGCCAAATAATAGCCTCGGAGCTCCTCTCAGTTTTTAACTCATGGGATATGTTGATATAATTAGTTCCCAGTCCCCTATAGGAGAACTTGATTCAGCTTTCCCTCAATTTCACATATCTTTGGATGGTGGACCCCTTTATTTAGCTCACATTGTGGCTATAGGATGTCCGTTGTACGTCAGTCCGTCCTGGCAGCCACCCATCCGTCCTTCAGTCTTCAATCAACGTGCTCTTCCTCCTAAACCATTTTGTGGAATTTCACTTATCTCACAGATTTGATCGCTTGCTTTTCAGAGTTGTTCAAAAATGTCCACTAGATAAAGATATCTGGTTGTCATGGCAACCAAAAGGAAGCACTCTGAAATCTTAGCAAAACATCTGGTCAGATTTCAAAATAATTTGGTACAAATGGTCTTTGGGAAACTCTCTACCAAAATTGTTCAAATTATTTAAATGGTTTAAAATTACGACCACCAGGTGGCGTGGCCCATTTATCCAATGTCAATATTGGGAAAACTTACTTTTTTTTATCTGAAATCGCAAGGCCTAGTAAGGGAGACAACACTTCTTGACTGAAATCACTTCATCTAGAGCCTTAATATTTGGCATGTAGCATCAGCTGGTGGACCTCTACGATGTTTGTTCACAAAATGACCATGGTACCATTAATGCCCCTGCATAGAGTGTCAACATCCTGTTAATTTTGTCAGCATGATTAATGGACACTTTTTCCATGTAAATATTTAAAATGAAAATTTAAGTTGTAGAAGAGTCCATTGAACTTTATGGGGTGTTAGACAAATTCGGAAAAAAATGAGATTGAGAAAAAAAGCAATATGAGTAAGCAAGCAGTGTAGATCCAGAGTACATGGCTCACAAGCCATATAATCTGGATATGCACTGTTTGTTTAGACTTTTTTACAGGGATGTGGTATTTAAAGGGTAAAGGGGTACATGCATTAAGAGGCTATTTTGCCCCCCCCCCCCAAATGAGGTAAAAAAAAAATTGCTCTGCACAAGTTTCTTGTTAATAGTTTATTAGAACAATAGCCAAAGTGTAAAGGTCTTGTATTGATTCGACTTTTACGGTTGCTATTGTAACAAAAATGGCCGCCAAAATAGGCTGAAAATAGGAACATGACCATTTCGGAGCAAATCTGAGGCATGTAACAGAGGAATTAATATAGAGCACAAGCAAATACCAAAAACATGTTTCAACAGGTGATGAGAATTATCACGGCACACAATATATTAAAAGGTTTTTTTGGCATTTGCTTGTGCTGATATCTAATTCTTAAAAAGTACGTCTCTAAAAGCCTCAAAGTTGGCCTAAAATGGCAATTTCTCTATTCTAAGCCTATTTTGTTGGCCATTTTGGTAACCATAGCAACCGGTAAAAGTAAAATAAATGCCAGAATTTTACAATTGGGCTATTCCCCTAACAAACCAATAAGATGAAATTGGTGAAAAGCCCCTTATTGTAGTACCCCTTTAGACATTATAACGAAGATTAATTAATTTTTCGTTAGTTAAGATGCGTTTTTGTTAATCAATTTTATGCTAACGAGAGCTTAACTATGATGTAACGAACGAAATTGGACTAACAAAGCTTCTTGTTACCCACCCCAGGAATGGAACACTGGGATGGGTAACGAGAATAATTTCGTTAGTTATGATAACGATGGCTTTACGAAGACAATAACGAATGAATAATGATAATACAGACCGGTAACAATATCGATTCGTTACCACATCGTTAGTAGTTCTTTAGTTAGGTAAGTAACGAAGACGCTGTGTTTGTGTAGAAGCAGTGTAAATGCAAAAAAAAATTATGCATATTTATTTAAAAAGCCTCAACGTGCGGAATGAATCGTACTAAAATAGTAAAAACACACAAATTGTATAACAATGTAATTTGAAGGATCCTTTCTTATGACGCAGACATTAGATCCAGGGTACTTTGCATTACCTTAAATGCTGCGGAGGGGGGAGGGGCTTGATTTCCCAGCCCTCATTTCTCTTCTGCAGCACTCAGTGGCAATAATTTGAACGTACAAATATTTATCTAGAAGGGATACCTGTCGACCCCGCCTCCACACCACCCCCTCGAAAAAAAATCAGACAACCCTGCATGGCTTCTGAAACTTCTCCACAGGTGGACTTCTAAGAATCTTTTTCTGTTGAACCATGATAAACACAGAAATACCATGGTCTACTGGTCTGAATTCCAAAAGCGCCAATTTTATTTAAAGCAAAGAACAATCTAGGAGTTTACATTGTCTTTGAGAAACCAACAGGGGCGGATCCAGGATTTCTGGAAAGGGGGTTCATATGTATAAAGGTGTGGTGGTTCGCTTTGCTGATTTTATCTAATTTTTATTAAATATCCCATGAAAATGAAATAATTTGGTCTCACTGAGACGAAATTATTTCATTTTCATAGGATATTTAAAAACGGGAGAGGTGATGGGGGGTTCAAGGTTCAAACGAACTCCCAAACCCCTCTGGATCCGTCACTGACCAAATACATTTTTATTCTTCAATTCGTTTACAGCTGCCCCAGTTTTGTATAATTTTGGCAAGCGCCTTTTTCAATTAAAAAATTGTTTGCAGTACCGGCAAATTGCGTATCGCCTAAGAGTAAATTATTGTCTCGATGCATCGTATACAGTTCAGAGACATTCGCTTTGTGATATAGTAGAAAGGTCTTACAAAAATTGGCCGTTTTATGTTTTGTTAATTCACGTTTTATAGCCAATGGCGTACCTAGATAGAAAAACACCATTTTCCCATTGGCTCTTTCGTTTATAAACACAAAATCGTCATATAACTGAATCCATCGTCTAAACAAATGCCCAGCATTGCCATCTGTCAGGCAATGTGCTTCTTTCTTGACATCACACATGTTTCTGTCCGCAATTCTACGTGCAAGTTCAACACCAATAACAAGAAACATTTCATCTACGCATTCTTGTGTTGGACAAGCACGTGGCCCCGCAGTGGGGTAGCCATAATACAATAATTCGTGCTTCAGTTTGTTTAGTCTTTCAAATATCTGCGGAACACATGTGAACACGTCATCATCCATCCGTCCAATCAGAATGGCATTTGGAAAATTCTTCACCGCATACCTCAGCCACTTATGTAATTTACCCGCGAAACCCCTCCATCCATGAATAGTTGAATTGAGAAAAACAATATCCTGATTGACTCTGTTTTCCTCATCTAATTCATGTGTTCTACCGTCTAGAAGAAAGAAAACTTTTATATCCAATGGCTGGTACTCTCTGGCTTTAGTTATAAACATCCGACGTTGTGCTTCACGCCAGCAAACGTTACTTGCCGCTGATAATATTCCAATAACCATGGTTTTTCTCGTCTCCCTCGCCATACTACCGTCACTACCTATGGTTTTTCTCGTCTCCCTCGTCATACTTCCGTCACTACCTATGGTTTTTCTCGTCTCCCTCGTCATACTTCCGTCACTACCTATGGTTTTTCTCGTCTCCCTCGTCATACTACCGTCACTACCTATGGTTTTCCTTGTCTCCCTCGTCATACTTCCGTCACTACCTATGGTTTTTCTCGTCTCCCTCGTCATACTACCGTCACTACCTATGGGTTTTCTCGTCTCCCTCGCCATATTACCGTCACTACCTATGGTTTTTCTCGTCTCCCTCGTCATACTTCCGTCACTACCTATGGTTTTTCTCGTCTCCCTCGTCATACTACCGTCACTACCTTGTCGGTAGCAAATCACAAGACATGCTAAAATAGCAGTTATGCATAAGAAAAAGAACAATGAAATAAATCTCCGATTTAGCTGCCGATTCATTATTAGGTTCGTTTTGTTGTGGTCACTTTGGGTACAAATGTACCTACCTGGTAAAATCAGTATCCAGCATTAGGTACATGTTGGCATGTGCAGACAGCAAACATTCAGCGCAGTCTGTGCTTTTACACAGTCTGCCCAGAGTCTTAGATTTCCACCTGAGGAAACGCTGGACCCTTGGCTATCCATAGAGTGTCCATTGAAGACTCAGATTTGTCTGCGCAGATGCGCAGACTGATCTAAATCTTCGAATGGCGCATATTCGAACTTGTGCATTTTACTGGACACAGGCTCATTAATGTACCTTCTCATATGAAAACGTCCTTTTTTAAAATTACTTTTAACACTTATCATGACAACATTGTTTTGCTTTGTTTTATGGAAGCGCAGTGGCTCAATGATAGAGTGCTTGACTCGAGACCGAAGGGCCGCGGGTTCGAGCCTCACCGGCGTCACTGCGTTGTAATCCTCGAGCAAGACATATTTATCCTAGCTTAGTATTGGTTCAACTCAGGAAGACTCGTCCATATATAACTGAAATATTGTTGATGGGACGTAAAGAATCAAATCAAACAAACAGTGAGTGTGTGTGTGTGTGTGTGTGTGTGTGTGTGTGTGTGTGTGTGTGTGTGTGTGTGTGTGTGTGTGTGCGTGTGTGTGAATCTGTATGCAGTACCATATTCTCACACATTTCATTTGTTCATTTTGCCATTTTTGATATGAATATATTAGACTCCTAAGGAGCAACCTGATCGGGGTCTATATTGTTTTCAATAATGGCTATCAAAATACATCAGCAGATAAGCAAGTAGACAAAAATGGCATAAATGTCGGGAAAAGGTTTAATCGCGCTGTCATTTATTCCATATGAGTCGCGTCGTGAAAACAACAACAACAACAACAAAAAAAAAAAAAACAGGACATCAAAGGCGCAGATCAGCATGCTTGTATAGCGTAATATTAGTCCAATAGATATACAAGGCGTAAAGTCAAATAAAGACATTTCTGGTCTCTGTAGCTGGACAGACCTGTTACGAAAACTCAGAAGACGTTTTTTTTTTCGATTTGTGGCTCTTATGATCTGATTAAGTCTTGCGTAAATGGTAGATTCGGGCTATTTTGTTTTACAGCACGGATCGTTAGATCCCTGTATTTTTGTTAGTTTAAATATATTTTATTTGAAATAACACACAAATAATTACAGTATACACACATATATCTGTAAACAATATAAAGGATTAGATCGAAAGCAGTATATTTTTGTTTTGTCCCTTTAGTTAAAGCTGCATAGTCTGTAACTTTTGATCTTATAGTTTTAGAGCTAATGTTTCTATTATTCAAGAACATAGTAAAAAAACTAAAATTCAGGTATACATTTTACCGATTTGGTAGATCTTAACAAATTATCAATATCAAAACAACAGCATTTATGTTAAAATTAATTGTCTATAATTATTGGAGGGACGCAAATAATTACCAACACACCTATTTTCATAAGATAATTCACTTTTCCGTGCAGTTTTCAGCAATAGTAAACAGATTTATTGTGAAAACATAGCTTAATTCTAATTTTACAAATGATTTAAAAAGAAAATAAAAAAATCGAAAAATGTTCATAGTTGCAGACTTAGTCTCTTTAACTCTTTACATACTAGTGTCGTCTTTGCAAACAGTTTGGACCCAGATCAGGCCCGACACAACGTCCGGCCTGATCTGGGTCCAACCTGTTTGACACTCTGAAAGTACATGTACAGTTTCATGAAAGAAATTTTCGAAAAAATAATTTTGACAAAAATAAGCAGATAGCAAAAAACAAAACAAAAAAGACCTGGTAGACAAAGAGAGTTAAAGCGCATACCACGATAGAATAGAAGACAATATTTGATTGTGATACTTTTCAGATTTCCTGACAAAAAAGGCTTTGACGTTGCATGCGAGTCGCTGCTGGTAGACGAGTCTCGTCCGTGAACACCAATTGAGTACCAATTCTTCACATCTGAGAAAAATCGAACCAGTTCTTCACAGATACGACGAATACGTACCGATTCTTCACAAGTTAAAAATATAAAAATGTGAAATTTGAGCACAGATTTTAGACCCCCAAAATTAGCGTAACTTCACATTTTCCAGAAGTGACGTTTTGGTACCAATTCTTCACACGGTGTGAAATTTGCGAAGTGTGAAAGCGGTTCAACAGCGCTGCTAAGTACTGTATAACACTTAATACCTGACATCACAATTTGGTAATTTTTATTTATTTTTATTTATTTAAACAATATTTAAAGAGGTGTACACTTTTAGGTGAAATATGACAAAACTATATACATCAAAACATTATATGATGCATTAAACAGTTCAAATACATCTTTAACATGTTTAAAGCTTGAAATAGCACATTTAAAAGAATTTATTTATTTATTTATTTATTTATTTATTTATTTATTTATTTATTAACAATGTTTTAGAGGGTGAACGCATCTAGCCTAACGGCTTTCCTACCATGTGGTCCTCCACAAAAAAACATGAAAATATATACATACATTGTATATACAAAACCTCAAATAAATAAAACATTTTATCTATCAAATGCCTAATGCAAACAATCGTTCATTCTTCACCCTGCATATTGGTTCATCAAGATGCTACATGTATTGCCCTGAGTCAGGTAGGAGCTGGTGGAGGTGACTGGTTTGCGCTTAAAACTTTAAATTTAAAGCATTTTCTACGGGAAGTATAGTTAAAGCTGCATAGTCTGTAACTTTTGATCTTCTAATTTTAAAAATAATGTTTTTATTTTTCAAGAACACAGTAAAAATACTCAAATTCAGGTAAACATTTTACCATTTTCGTAAATCTAAACAAGTTATCACTATCAAAACAAATGCATTTATGTTAAAATTCAACGGTCTAGAATTATTGGAGGGACGCAAATAATTACCAACAAGAGAAAAATACACCTATTTGATAAGATAATTCACTTTTCCATGCAGTTTTCAGCTGTACTGAACATTTTTATTGTGAAAACATAGCTGAATTCTACTTTTACAAATGATTTAAAAAGAAAAGAAAATTTTTCGAAAAATGTTCATAGTTACAGAGTATGCAGCTTTAATTGCATACGTTTATCTTTTACATTTGTCTGATATATTGGTGTAGCTTAATTTCGATTGTTTCTCAAGTTAAGTTATTTTCTATTCTCATTAGGGCTACTCTTAAAGGAACGAATATGCTCCCGATGGGGAGCATATTCTTTCCCTTAAAAGTAGCCTTTTAAAGGACGTGGATTTCTTAGCATGGAAAAAGACTCTAACGTTGAAAACTTGGTTTATTGATACAGACACCAACATACTATGGATGTGTGTCCATTAATTGCTTATTGTGTTACTAAATTCGAAACTGTTTTTTGCGGTCTCATATTTTGGCGATTTTTGTTTATTCCGCCAATAGCCCCAAATAAAAATGCCCTCCAAAAGAAGTGTTCTACAGTACTGTTTCACACCAGAAGCAAACAAGTCATTACATGCCTGAGAAATTTTCTTTGAAAACACCACAAAAATGATTAAAATGAATCCACCAAACAGAGGAATTGGGTATAAAACTTCAACAAAGCGCCAAAATATTGCATTTTCCTATACATTACAATGGGAACTACCGTATTGCATTTTCCTATACATAACAATGGGAACCACTAAACTGCATTCTCCTATACATCACATTGAAACTACCAAGAAAGCGCCAAATATTGCATTTTCCTATACATTACAATGTAAACTACTGGCGTTTGTCATGGAATGGACATCGTGCTTTCGAATGTGATGAAAACCAAATGTTCATAGTTTGTTTTGTTATGATTTGTTGCTTTACGTCCCAGTCAACAATGTTTCAGTAATATCGGAACAAGTTCTTGTCTTTCAGGGTTGAAACAATACAAAGCAGCAGACAAAGTGTCTTGCTCTAAGACACAACACAGTGACTCCACTGGCAGTGAGTCTTTAACTAGCAACCAGGGTAACGAACGATGCACAAAACTCTATGCCAGAAATAAACCCTGACGTTACGTAACTCTTTGTCTAGAATTAACAAAATATTGTTCTGTGTTACAACCATGCAAGTACCAAGTAAGCAAAAGCAAAGTTCACGAAATCAAATTTGGTGATATAGCTGTCAGGTTTAATACTGATTGGCAGTTAGACGAAAGCCAATGGACATGATACTTGTTTAGTGTATATTTCAAAGTAGGTTTCCTTCATTTCAGTAACAAATGTTGTTGGTACACATTGGAATTGCCTCATAGAGGCGATTCCAATGTGCACCTACAACATATGTACATTCAATAAATGAGTGTTTTTCACTATAAAACAGGGTTTCCACAAACTTCTCAACTACTTTTTATGTTTCAGTGTAATAAGCATGTAGAAATGAACAAGTTTTTGTGTAGTTTGGCATGCACCTGGATGACAATAATAGATAGCCAATTTTATATTATTGACAGCTTATCTTTAGATGTTTCATTTGAATGCTAACTTGTGGTTGCCTGGTTGTAAGCAAACGCGAGGTACGGGTTACTGATAATTATACTGCAGTCCCTTAATGCAAGTATGTTTGGGGTCAATAGGAATGGACTGTGTTATAAGTGAACAGTGTTATAAAGGGAAGTTTTACAAAGGAATTATAGGAAAATGACCATTTCATGGCCATATTCCTATAATTTCTTTGTAAATTGCCATGGTACGAGTAATATTTTTTTAGAGCCACATAATGACAGTGCTATATCTAAATCCGTGTTATATAGAGTGGTATTATAAAGGGACTGCGCATGCATTGCATACTTCTGTTATATTTACAGGCCAGTACGAACAAAACCTGTGTGATGTGAGAAACACATCGTGCATTAAATGCCCACATCGGTTGCCCAGTTGTATAGGAAAACCTAGCGGTGAACAGGCCTTTCCCGGAAGGCTATGGAAACCGGACTATATTCTGTGTTACAAGGACAGAACTCTGCGTATTGAGAAATGTCCGATCGGCTACTTTCACCCAGCACTTCAGAAATGTACAGAGGCTGTTACCAACGGTAAGTTGTGATTTAAAGGAATTTTCCACTCATCAATTGGACAAGTCCATTTTCCGTTTTAAGGGTTGTTTGGTGGTATTTTTTTTTAATTTTCATTCAAATTTTAATGGAACCGTGTGATTCTGTGAGCAAACAGTGGAGATCCTGATCAGACGCCAAGTTCTGGATCTGCACTGTTTACCCATGTCTCACAAAAAGGATGCTAGGCATATATGGGTTAGTTGTAAAGTACGCCCTTTTAACAATTGTAATCGGTCTACATGAGGGCCAGATCCGCATTTTTAACATATTTTGTACAATATGTTATTCAAACAAATGTCAAATATGTCTTTCACAAAAACTATTAAGTACACAAGCTTTTTAAAGACATACTGTGATCTTGAATGCATCGCTTTGACTGACGACCTTCAGTTTCCTAGTAACCACAATAGAAGCTTCACTAGGGTAATTCTTCACGGTCAAAACATCTATGACATATAGTACTCATAGAATATAATCACATTTGTTGTCTACAATACCAAACTAAAATGTTATGAGGTAGGGCTCAGTTATTCTCTTTCTTGTTAATCGTTCAGTTCCACATTTTAATATTTGAAAAACTCCTACAATACGCTAGGCTGCGACATTCTAACAATTAGTATTATGATGAAGTCACTTTGATTTAACAATGACATCACTTAACGACCATGTGCACGAGGTCCGATATAACTAATGATCAGCCCTCATGTGATGTGACAGCTTTAGTAAAATAACATTGGTAAGGTAAGAATTTTTAACCAGGCTTAAACGTCAGATATTCTTGACCTCATGGGATGGGATGTGGGGGCGAAAATAGTCCCTCAATGCACGTAGCTTTTTCAAAAATGGTATCCTGAATTTTACAATAACATAATTTGTTGGTACAAACTGAACTTGTTTTCTCAGAATAAGAGTCTTTCATCATAAACTTTTTCACAAATTGCTCTGGATCAATACATTTTGAAATTCTGATGGTATAGTCATTCCTGAAAGAATTTTTCGAAACAGATGATTTAAAAAAATCAGCAGACGACAAAAACATGAATAATTACCCAGCATGCGAAAAGTTAAACAGGTATGCATCCAGGTACTGTCCTGTCAACCAAGAGTGACAGTGACGTTATGTTTTGTTTACAAAGTTATCAGGGACTTAGAATCGATAGATCACTTGTGTATTAATCCTATCAACAGGATAGGATTAATACACAAGTGATATATCGATTCGCATTAGCTCAAGTGGAGTGCACAAGTTAACGTTTTACTAAACAATTGTAAACAAAATATTACGTCACTGCCACTCTTGGTTGGCACGACAGTAAATATCGGTTTGATTGGGGGAGATTAAACACATGTGATTTTGTCTGTAGGACAATGCCACGTTACATTGATCAGTTATACACTATCAGGTGATTTTGAGTGACATTCTGGGCGTGGTTTGGAAGCGTCCTTTTGTACTTGCATGGACGTATTTATTATTACAGTTGATGCTGGTGAGTATTGTACAGCTCATCCAACTGACGTCTTACCAACGGTAGATAACTGTGCGCAATACTACAAATGTTCTGACAGAATTACGTCTCTTGGCAACCACAGGAAAGAATGTTCATATCCAGATCTATTCTCTTCAGAAAGTCTTTCTTGTGAATCATTCATGGATGTGGATTGTTCAACCAGGGCTGAGCCCCAAGCTCCATGTAAGTTGTTTTTTGTCGGACTTTTTCATGTTTTCTGGAAAAAAAACTATTAGCAAAATGCCTTCAAAATGCAAAAAAAAAAAAAAAAAAAAAAAAAAAAAAAAAATCAAGATTTTTTGAAATATATGTGCCTACCCTATCTAAATAATCAAACCCCTTTACCCGATACACATTTTTTTATTTGTCTTTATGGTCTACAGAATACTTGAAGCAATTTTGAATGTAATATTTTTGAAACGTTATTGTTAGTATCCTTGAAAATAATACTTTAACTCTGAGGTCTTCCTTAACTTGAAGGAGGCGTTGCAATTTTGGTTTAAACGTATTTGATTTGTATAGACATCAATAAAGTCGGACAATAATATAAACACAAATAGCATACAAATGGCTGATATTATTATAAAAACCTAGGTTTCACCAAAAATTTAGGTAGGGTCGGGTTACCCTAGACACAGGTATCTTTATGGGCTAAACATAGTAAGTATGATCAGGAAATACACCAAGCACAAACTGCAGACAAACCCACGGCACCGCAAGGAAGAGTCACACAACAATCACCAGACACCTGGGCCCGGAATAACAATGCCTCCTTAAAGTTAAGCAAGATTTTAAGTTAAGTATTGATATTTCAACATGCTATATGAAATGCTAAATAAATTGCCTGGATCGATGTGGTATTTGTGGTCAAGGATATCATTGTGATCTTTAGTTTTAAACGTTAATTGTTTCGCATCCTGAAAAATCAATACTTAACTTAAGTCTTCCTTAACTCTTAGGAGGCATTGTAATTCAGGGCCCAGGAAGACAAACTAAGCAAAACAACCATCTCTCTCTTCCCCATCAAGATGATTGCAAAACTAGAATGGACATCAAAAAGTAACCCACTACAAAACATAGAACCATTACAATAATAATTAGCCAGTGCGTGAGATTTCCAACAATGTGGTATGTGCAACCAGCAAAGGCTCAGACCAGCCTGCGCATATGCGCAGTCTGATCAGAGCCTTTGCTGGTCGCTTGAATATTCTATGAGTGTTAATCTACTGACCGAACATCATTTGGAGTTTCTAACCTTAACAGGAGGCTGTACAGGCTCATCTGAGTCTACATTTGTCAAAATGCTACATTGTTGGAAATCACATGTCGCGGCTCATTTGTGTTTTAAGTATTGTATATTCATAAAACTTGTGTTTAACTGGATGGCTGAATTAATACTTTCACGTGCTGATTAATTGCATTAGATTTGCAGTATATATCACTGTCTATTGAATGTGGACTTTGTGTCATAAACTTACACGATCAATCAGATCATTTGTTTACTAAGTGTAGCATACGTTACCCAAGTTGCGGTGATAAAAATCAAACTTTCACGCTCTGACTTATTTCATTTGCAGTAGACATGTATATATCATCGTCTCAAAGCCTATGTTATGAAACAGCCCATCTATGTATTGAGTGAATTCAGCTTACGTTACCAAAGTTGTGGCAAACACAAATCATTTTTTTATGTGATGCCTGATTTTGTTCACATATGATCCACAACATGAGATTTCCAACAATGTGGTATGTGAGACCAGCAAAGCCTCAGATCAGCCTGCGCGTATGCGCAGTCTGATCAGAGCCTTTGCTAGTCGCTTGAGTATTCTTTGATTGTTTTAAGCTACTGATTGAACACCAATTGGAGTTTCTAAGCTTAAAAGGAGGCTACAGAGGCTCGTCCGAGTTTACACATGTCAAAATGTCACATTGTTGAAAATCATATGCCATGGCTCATATTTTCATGTGATGGCTGATTTTGTTCACATATCATTGTCTGTTACAGGTGAATATGATCAAAACCTATGCAATGAAACAGATCCTACGTGTGTCAAATGTAGTTTACGTTACCCAAGTTGCGTTGGGCTCGCTGATGGAAATCAAACTTTTCCAGAAAGATTCGGGAAACCAGACTATATAACTTGCTTCAGTAACAGAACAGTGGCTATAAGTAAATGTGTGGATGGTTATTTTGATCCTGTGTCAAAGAAATGTATAAAGAATGCTATTCATAGTAAGTGTTGTGCATTTCTTCTCTATTTCTGACATTTGGAGAAACATATATAAAACGTAAATTTATCTCCTAACTGTATGAACGTTCGGTAGAGTTTCTAAATGTCCCTCGTCGCAAGAAAGCCTATTTCCTGGTTTCTGGCCACGAAGGACTAAAACCAGTCTGCACAGCCACAGAGACAAGCTGGAATATTAAAACTTTGCGTTTTGAAATACTATTTGTCATAATGTCGTGCCAACCAAGAGTGACAGTGACGTGTGTTTTGTTTACAATTGTTAAGTCAAACATTAACTTGTACACATCACTTGAGCTAACGCGAGTCGATAGATCACTTGTGTATTAATACTATCCTGTGGATAGGATTAATACACAAATGATCTATCGATTACAAATCGCTGATACCTTTGTCAACAAAACATGACCTCACTGTCACTCTTGGCTGGCAGGACAGTACTTACCATAAAGCGAATAGAAAAATCGCTTGCAGTGGACTGCGCAATTGATGTTAGTCAATTGCAATTTTTTCTACAACAATTGCCGGCGTCCGTTGTAAGGGTAAATCTGCCGTTCAAATTATTGTGCAGAGTAGGTTTACAATGCACTTTACCAACACTTAAAATCATTAAGCATGTAAAAATTAAGCTGCACAAAATGCATGTTATGGTTCTGTTTTCTGTTAAGATTGCAGTAAAAGAGATGCCAGCTCTTTATCAATCTTTATATGTAATTGCTAAAAAAGGGTCACATTTCAAGCTAACTTTATATTTTGAATATTCCAGATAAGGCCAACCTAGCAGATGTTGATTTCTTTTATCACCCATACATACACGGATCCAGAAAGTTTTGCCAGAAGGGGTCCAACTCGGGGTCAAACTCTGACAACGATTTTTTTGATGGGAAAGAGGATCTAAATAGGACTAAAAGCGGGCCATCATTGGCCCGCCAGCGAAACGCCATTTAAATGGCGTTTCGCTGGCGGGCCGACGATGGCCCAACATTGAATGCTGGCCTTGTAGCTTTGTGATTTTTCAGGGGATTCAGACCAGTATTGCTAAGAAACCCTATATTTTTGTGATTTTTCAGGGGGGGGGGGGGTCCGGACCCCCTTTCCCCCCTCTGGATCCGCTCTTGCCCATACAATGCCAAGGTTCATTGAGTAGATGTTTATTACTTTTATTACAGCTACAATGACATCACATACAGAGACTGTGATCACTACATCGCAAGGAGGCCTATCAGTCAAACCTACTATTCCTCCAAGCGCAAGTAAGTTGATTGTAATTCCCGGAATTACAATGCCTCCTTAAAAGGAAGGAAGACTTCAGTTAAAGAGACTAAGTCTACAACTATGAACATTTTTCGATTTTTTTTATTTTCTTTTTAAATCATTTGTAAAAGTACAATTAAGTTATGTTTTCACAATTAATATTTTCACTATAGCTGAAAACTGCACGGAAAAGTGAATTATCTTTTAAAACAGGTGTTATATCTCTTGTTGGTAATTATTTGCATCCCTCCAATAATTATAGACAGTTAATTTTAGCTTAAATGCTGTTGTTTTGATACTGATAATTTGTTAAGATTTACGAAATTGGTAAAATGTTTACCTGAATTTTAGTTTTTTTACTGTGTTCTTTGAAAAATAGAAACATTAGTTCTAAAATTAAAAGACCAAAAGTTACAGAATATGCAGCTTTAAGTATTGATTTTTTCAGGATGCGAAAAATAACGTTTCAAACCAATTAAACTCAAAATAGTTTCATTTTTTCTGTAGATCACAATGATATCTTTGACAACAAGTACTGCATCGATACAGACAATTTTAAAATTAACATGTAATATAGCATGTTGAAATATCAATACTTAACATAAGTCTTCCTTAACTCTAAGGAGGCATTGTCATTCCAGGCCCTGATAAGGATATCTAAGATTTCACCCTAGGATAGAAAATCTTCTCTTGACCATGCTTTCTTACCCAGGACGTCAAGTAACGTCATCATTAGCGTATTCAGGGACTTTTGGAAGCTTATTTAGAATAAATAAATAAAAAATAAATTAATAAAAACAGTGGTGAGCAAGAAAAGAATCCATTATTCGTGTGAGGGTAGAATAGAAAAATCCGTCCCTCGGGATCACCGTTTGTCATCACTCGGCAAGCCTCGTGATGGCAAACGGCGATCCTCGGGACGGATTTTTCTATCCTACCCTCACACTCATGCTGGATTCTTATATTATAACAGAAAATATCTATATTAAAGTACATTAGACAGATCAGTTGAGAAAACTTTGAACAGATACAGGTAGAGTCCATGCTCGAATATTTACATTTTTACGAATCTTTAGATTTTTGCAACCGTTCATAGCCTCATGAACGACATAAATTTGATTGACAGCTGCTAAGCTCGCTTGCCCGTGCAATACGCTTCGAACATCAAATCGATTTGGCAGAAGTGTTGTGATTAACATCGAGCCACACCTGCGTCACACGTGGAAAATAGGCCTCTTGTTTGCTCCATTGGCTGTCCGTGTTCACACTGGCTGTTAGGTTTTTCCGTTTGACACTCCAACAAACTCGTTACAATGATTAAATATTAAATACAAAATGGTTTTGTTTCATAAATTATTAATAACTTCTATATTTTAGATATTTATAATAAAATGTAAATATAAGTAAAAACTCCATTTTCGAAATGTTCATGGAATCATGAATACATCGGGTCCCTTGCAAAGTTAACGTGAAGACCTTTGGGCTTCACTTACTTAGCAAGAGATCTCAAGTATTCATGATTCCATGAACATACCAAAAATCGAATTCATTTCTTAATAAGAGCAGGGTGACGAAACAAATTTACAGTTATAAGTATGAATGAAAAACCTGTATTTGTCTAATGGTGTGAATAAAGTACCATAACCTGACCAATGGTGTAACTTTACTCTTATGAGCACAGACTTTAATGATAAATATACATAAATGTATACTGATATCATTAAGTATTGTTAATATATCACTGAAAATAAAGTGTCTGTCTGTCTGTATGTATGTATGTATGTATGTATGTATGTATGTATGTATGTATGTATGTATGTATGTATGTATGTATGTATGTATGTATGTATGTATGTATGTATGTATGTATGTATGTATGTATGTATGTATGTATGTATGTATGTATGTATGTATGTATGTATGTATGTATGTATGTATGTATGTATGTATGTCTGTCTGTCTGTCTGTCTGTCTGTCTGTCTGTCTGTCTGTCTGTCTGTCTGTATGTATGTATGTATGCTGTATGTCTGTCAATAACTTTCAGTTGGTTGTTTCTGAATCTACAAGGATAATTAAAATTGAAAAGAATACGACCTTAGATGGGAGCGTATGAGTTACTTCTCATACTAACTGTATTGTTGCACGTTGACCAGATAAACGTTTCCTAGCTCACAACATGTGCATTTATCAGGTCTTCATGACGTTGCACATTTTCAATTAGTAGTCCATGACGTTGAATGACACAAAAATCAACAATTACGTCATAATCGCTAGTTTGAAGAGTGAATCAACTTGTAAATTAGAAATTAAATACCAGGTTTGCGTCTTTGGATGTTTGGCTTTTAGAATGCATGATGAATTGCTCGACAAGCCTCACAATTCAACAAGCGTTCTAAAAGCCTTTCTTGATAAACTTGATATGAAAAGTCGCTCACCAACATGTAGTAGGCCTATTCTTTATTTATACCACAAGCACACTATTTGGATTTTTTTCTTATGGTTGATCAGTCTCACCCAGGTTTGGATACACGAAATGTTTCAGCATACAATTGTAAATATTTCTTATCCATCATTTTTAACATGTTGAATCCACAACATATTGTTTTGGTTGAGAAATAAGAAATAGAAAATTTTAACTTTTTGAGGTGAATACCAAATATATATTTTATCAAGTGCGGTGAAAAATCAATATTTTTTTCACCAGTGTGTAGCAAAAGTTAAAATGCTGATATTTTCTCCGCATTTGGTATTCACCTCAAAGTAGTCAATTTTTCTTTTTATTTTATACTGATTTTGTACTGATGGGAAATAAAGAAAGCACATACTAAACTTTTCCCTGGTTGATTCTATTTCGAATTTACTTTTTCAGTGTGTTTATTGGGTATAGCATGGATTGTAAACAAGGTTTGCACCTAGAAAGTGGCTTAGAATAATATTTTAACGAACGAAACGTAAGAAATTAGCATTTAAAGAAAGTCTATTGAGTGTGCCATAGGATAGGCGTCACGTGCACACTGGCGTTACGCCAGGCCAAACAGTGACGTTATTATGTTTGATATTGGCGTCACAACATCCGTAGCGTTTTTCCGACAAATATACTTTACTTAAAACCTCAAGTTCCAAAAATTGCCAAGAGAGCCTAGTTTTGCTAGTATCAGTCAATAGTGGAAAAATACGATTCTTTTTTCAATGTAGAAAAATACTACTTTTACTCACATTAGATAGACATTGAATTCACCGCATGTGATATGATGAACCAGCTCAACATATACCATCCATTATCATATGACGTCGCGCGTCTGTAGTGAAATAACATCATGTAATAAAATGTATAAACCACTTGTGGTTTACAGATTTACGGGAAAGTTAACGATATGACGTCCACAACATCGTTGTGCAAATAATGACGAAATTATGACTTTTTCACGACAGAAATGAGATTTCAAAGTAATCTTAAATGTCATATGATAAATAGAATCTAACATTCGTGCTCTTGTATAATTGAGTTTATTAAACTCGTTGGGAAAAAGAGATAAAATACTCAGCAATCCTTGTATTTTATCTCTTTTCCTCAACTCATTTAATAACTTCAATAAAACATAAGCACTCATGAAAAATCCTCTATTTTAAACACAATGTTTAATACTCATGCAAATCAAAGTACAAAAAAATGAGAAAAAGATGAATCTCAGTATATGATGTAAATAGAGGAAATTACATGAGGCTCCCCTTTTTGCAGACATAGAGGATCTAACATGAGTGTTCCCCTTGGTGCAGATATAGAGAAATTTACATGAGTGCTCCCCTTGCTGTAGATATAGAGGATCTCACATGAGTGCTCCCCTTGTTGCAGATATAAAGGATCGTACATGGGCACTCCCCTTGTTGCAGATATAGAGAATCAAACGTGATGGCTCCCCTTGTTGCAGATAAAGAGGATCTAACATGAGTGCTCCTGTAATTGCAGATAAAGAGGATCTTACATGAGTGCTCCCCTTGTTGCAGATATAATTTAACGTAATTGCTCCCCTTGTTGCAGATATAATCGAACGTGATTGCTCCCCTTGTTGCAGTTACAGATATAGAGGGTCTTACATGAGTGCTCCCCTTGCTGCATATATAGAGGATCTTACTTGAGCACTCCACTTTGAGTCAGACATAGAAAATCTTACATGAGTGCTCTCCTTGTTGCACGAATAGAGGATCTAACATGAGTGCTCCCATTGTTGCAGATATAGAGGATCTTACATGAGTGTTCATGTTTTATTGAATTTATCAAACAAATTGGGGAAAAGAGATAACATGTGGGCTTGCTGAGCATTTCATCTCTTTTTCACAACGAGTTTAATAACTTGAATAATACAGCAGGAATGTTAGATTCTATTTATCATATGACATTAAAATATTTTGAATTTATATTTTTGGCGTAGAAACGTTAGGGTTTTGCTATATGGGTAGCGTCATGTCATAACGTTTCCCCTAAATATATAAACCACGAGTGGTTTATCGATTTTAATGCATGGTGTTATTTCACTCCCAGAGTCGACGTTATATGACAATTGGTGTTTTTGCATTCTTAAACGCCTTAACTAATAATAGGTAGTTGAAATTATTTTCCTTTTATACATCCAAACATATGTTATGTGTATTGATAAGAACTGCCTCAGGACCATAAACAGATGTAAAAATTAATGGTTATTGCTAAAACATCGTTATCTCGACCTATGACTTATTATAGTTTGTTATCTTGTTTCCAGCAAGATGTGCAATATGCGCTGGTCCACCGGAGTCCTGCCAGTTTGCATACTATGAAGATTACTGTCAGCCCCCTAACCATTACTGCATCAACAACATTACCAACCTGGACTCTGGTGTCAAACTCGTTGACCGCAGGTTGTATAATATTTCTTCTAGAGGAAACCTTGCCTCGAGACTATGAAACATGTTTCATGGCCAACATAACTGGATCTGCTCATAAATGTTAAAATACCAACAATTGTTGGCATTTTAACATTTATTAGCGGAAAATGCAACATATTCATTTCCTCCAGAATTAAGTTGTATGTACTGTTGAATCCTTTTCTTTGCTTTATCTTCTTTTTATAACTTGATTATTATGTGCTAGGAGAAAATGCATGACAAGTTTGGGATCTATCATGTGGGATCTATCATCCTATATTGTCTTGTATGCACTTTAGTAATGCACTTTAGTAAATTCAGTCAGACCAGGTCACTGTGGTGTACCAGAAGTATATTATGCATACATACTTTAAAGCTGCATATTTTTACAAATTAGCGGAGATAAGTGACTTTGTGAACTTTTCATCATTCGTTTTGAGCATTTTGACAACCTTCCTCCAGTTATTAAGCATGATATCTGTAAAGCAAAATTCCAGTTGCATGCATACGGATTTGCTCGATCAAAGAGAAGGGTAACTGTAAAGTAATATATTACAAAACAAGGAGCAAACTAACAACCTTCACAAATATCAAAGCAAAAATAAACAATGAATCAACTGCAACAGAACCACTGCCTTAGAACCGACATCAGCCAAAAACCTTTTGGGGATAACTTGGGCTGAACGTGCCCTTCCAAAGAAAAAATAATCATATGAGCCGCGACATGAAATTTCCAACTATGTGGTATGTGCAACGAACAGAGCCTCAGATCAACCTGCGCATACGCACAGTCTGATCAGAGCATTTGCTAATCGCTTGAATATTCTAAGAATATTTTGCTACTGACCAAACAGCATTTTGAGTGGCTAAGCTTAAAAGGGGGCTGCACAGGCTCGTCTAAGTCTACACATTTCAAAATACCATATTGTTTGAAATCATATGCCACGGCTCAATTGTTTCTTTTTTCAAACTTTTATCTCACACTGGTAAATGTATACGTCAATTTGCTGGTATTTACGTGTATTGCCGGTACTTCATAGACCGGAAGTGGTAGATATTGGTGTTAATACTATATAGAAAAACATGCCATATGCCTAAAGGACTATAGACTTAAATCTTTTTGAAGTATTCCGTATGTGCATGGCGATTTATGTAAGCATCTAGGAATAGATTCGAGTACCGATCTGGATGATCGGTACTCGAATCTATTCCTAAATGCTTACATAAATCGCCATGTGCATGCCTAATATTTAAAAATGATCTAATTCTATAGTCCTTTAGGCATATGACATGTTTTCTATATAGTATTAACACCAATATCTGACACGTCCGGTCTATGAAGTACTGGCAATACGCCTAAATACCAGCAAATCGACGTGTACATTTACCAGTGTGTATCTGGTCATTTTTGTGGGCTATCCTTCATTACTTTGAATTGTCTCATTGATACGCTTCCAAAGCATGCTCACAAAAATATTTCCTAGAAGAAATTTAATTATAACTTTCACCATGGCATCTTATTTCTTGTTGCAATGGCTTATCGAATGACGTCATTTTGTTGTTTTTATTTCCAACGGAGAATGAGAAAGTTTTGTCAGGGGTTCACGTCCAATCACCTGAGCCCAGTAAACAAAGCGAGGCCACCACTGGCTTGCAAGCGAAACACCATTTAGATGGGATTGCACTAGCGGGTCGATTGTGGCCTGACACAGAATGCTGGATTCCTAGCTTGGGGGTACATAGCAATAGTCCTAAGGAATCATTTAGCTTATAATTCTCTAGTGTGTGAGTGGGGCTCTTGATCCTCAACCCTCATCTCTGGATTCGTGCATGTTATTCCCCAGTCTGCTTAGTACAAGGTAGGTTTCGATTCTTATGTAATATCGATAATTAATAGGAAGACGTTAACTAATAATTGTTCAACGTTATTTGACTCGATACCCAGCACTTTCTATAGCTAACCGTTAATTCGTTTCTTTACTGCAGGTGTGGTAATGTGGACACGTGTTTCAATGAATGGTATATTAATTCATCCGACGACGACAAGTGCCAGCATCTGTCGGATACAAACGTACTAACATATCACTTTACTTGTACATATTGCTGTATCAAAGACAGTTGCAATGTTGATCTACATCCAAAGGACGAAACACTTTATCCAAATCTTATTGGTTAAGGATTCATATATAACCTTGTCCGTAGCATTTGCTGTATAGTGGATTCAAAGATAGATAAGAATCGTTGTAAACAAATACTGGCGAATTTACCTTGATTTTGTGCATGGGATACTCTCATTTTACAGTTATATTGAACCTTCAACAGATTACTGCATATGCGCATGACAGTGAATAGTCATGCTTTACCTGTTTATAAGAAGAATTGAATCACCTCATTACTATGCATCTTAGAAACTTCTGCCTCAAAGATATTTGTAATGTTGACCTTTACCCTAAGGACGAATTTGCTTTATCAAAGTAAGTAAGGGTGCAAAGATCAGGAATCGATACAATCAAGTACCACACCTGACTCAGGATACCAATGGGAAAGTGACAAACTCACAGTTAGGCACCACAAACGAGAGCCAAGAGGTCAGCCCTTTCCCAGCAGGTGACTACAAAGCACATATAAACAGACGCGCACATAGACATAGCAAACACAAGACAGAACAAAAACATAAAAGATCCACAGAAGAAGTACCGCCTTGGAACGGTCAGTAAAATATTTTACTGGAGGGCTTAAACCGGTTTAACGGCGCCAACCTCACCCTTAATTCAGATGTGGATCAAGACACATAGATATTTGGTTTGAATGAAAGACCCCTAACTTATCAATGCATCATCTCCTAAAACATATAAATCAAGATATAACAAGGAGATAAAGCAAGGATAAGGACTCAACAGTAAATTAAACTGAATACAGGAGCAAAAGAAATCCAACAGGTAAACCCCGGTGGGCCGGACAAACAGCCAAAGCGTCAGGCCCCCACCATCTCATCAATAGATAAGTCTTTAAGTCGGAACCATCATAGAGTCTGAAGTCCGACCCACCGGCGTGCAATTAAAGAGGAAAGCAAAGTTGCCAACCGTGATTGGGTTGACTACCAAGCATGCAGTCTGTTGCAATACATTAATGTTATAGCCAATCTTTTTAAAATGGGAAATTATTTTAAAGAACTGCGCTGAAAAATTATTAGAGCCAACAATCTTCTTCAATTTATACATCAAGTCACCATAGAAATCAGGTTCCGAAAGTCCTTGGCGCAAGCGAGATTTAAGTCCAACTTGGAATTTAGAAATCAAATCATAGTATCGTCTATAAAATTTTGAAAATGTTTTGCGAAGTTTATGATACCGATAGCCTTGTTTAAGAAGTTTCTGAGTTAACAATTTATTGCGAGTGTTGAAGTCAGGAACATAGCTAGATGCTCTAGCAAAACGAATGAGTTGAGAGATATAGACTCCATAGGATGTAGAACGAGGAACATCACCATCTAAAAATGGGAAATTGACAATTTCAAAATCAAAGTCATCGCGTTTATCATAAATTTTGGTAGAAACAATATCATTAGAAATTGACAAATGAAGTCTAAAAATGCGGCTTCGGTATCAGAGGCATTGGCTTTATTCAGTTGGAGCTCTGAGGGGTATATTTGACTAACCATATTGTCAAAATAAACATTATTAATATTTAAAATATCGTCCAAATATCTGGAAGTAGTGTTAAACGCATCAATAACATCAGCCTGCTTATCATCAGAAAGAGACATCATAAAGTCCCTTTCATAACAAAACAGGAATAAATCTGCAGCCAGGGGAGCACAATAAGTGCACATAGGAATCCCAACTACTTGTCTATAGAGCTTGGTGCCAAATCGAATAAAAATGTTGTCCAACAAAAAGGTCAGCGCATTACATACATTTTGACACGACCATGCATGATATTTTTTAGGTTTTTCTGAAGTAAAAAATGCATTTCTGTCATTACATGCAAGGTAAGGAGAGCCTTCTCTCTGGAAGGTTCTTTCAATAAGATCAATAAGTTTATCTTTAATTAAATTATGAGGTAAAGTAGTGTAAAGAGTAGAAAAATCAAACGTAGACAAATTGGTTCCATTGAATCTCCAGCTTTAAGTTTATCTAAAATTTCACCTGAATTTTTAATTGACCGAAATAGGTTTTTACCAGATCACTCATATACCTTTTCACAATACTTGATAACATGTTTTTAGCAGCTGTAAGACACAAAGTTAGCAATTTAGAAAGGTCTTTTGTCGTACAAGAACTAGACTTAGATATATAAATATTGCTTTATAGGGTTTTTATGGAGTTAAGATAACCAGTACAACGTAGGAACTTCGTCTTGATTTTCTTTAGCTGTGACACAGAAATGTAGGGCTGTATGACAACCATGTCCATCGACAATCACCCTCTTACTCAGAGAAGGCTGCAATTTATAGGCATTAGTGTCAACATGCTCACACTTAAGAGTGTTAATATAATACAATCGTCAAACAACTACAACATTGTTAGCAGCTTTATCTGCTGGAACCAAAACATAGTTCATATGAAAATCCTGGATACCTCGTTTAAGATGACGAAAAGAAGATTTAGGTTTAGGGGGTAAAAGATGTGTATTACGAGAGTAAAATGAAATACGAGTATCAATAATTTTAAAAATGTTAATCGTCTACTCCTTCAAGGCATCAGGTTCAACATTTTCCCATTTGCACCAACGATTACTAAAGTCATTTAAAGAAGCAGCGATCTCTCTACGACATTTCGAGAAATCTATATTAGAGGGAAATCTATATTTAGGACCTTTAGAAATAATATTGCGAACTCTAGCGTCAGGAATGACATTTATATTACCTGTAATAACATGCCCTGCAAAGGGATATAAATAATTAGAATTTTGACAATCTCAGGAGTCAGGAGTATTGGAATCTATATCTATATCAGTTACAATATTATTAAACTTAAATAAAGTAGACCTGATTGGTTTGTTATATTTATAACAAATGATAGGAGTTTCAGAATTATTAAAGGAATTTGGAATAGATGGAATCACTAAATTATCCTTGAAGATGAATGAATGGAATTTTGATAAAATGTCGTTTATGGTTGACATCAGAATCTATATAAGGACTAAGAAAATGTTCAACATAACACCTTGTAAAATGTGCTGCTTTATATAATGTGTTTGCTCTATCGTAAAGCTTATTAGCCTCTAATTCTAAATTACGTATAACTGAGATAGGCAAGGAACTTAAAAATGAAAATAAGCCATGCCGACCATGATTAGTTAAAGCCAAAGAAAGATCCTTTAGAGAAGTATTTAAGCGTTTTTCAGTACGAATTTTGCGCTTAATGTTGCCATTTTTACCTTTACCATGAGATCCACTTTTACGCTTTTTAACATTTCAAAACAGAAACCCGCCTTTAAATTCTGGCATTTTAGAAATGTTACCTTCATGGTGTATATTATCATTAAAAATAGTAAATGAGTATGATCAGGAAATACCACAATCACAAACTGCAGACAACCCCGTGGCACCGTGAGGAAGAGCCGCTCAACCATCACGAGACACCAGGAAGACAAATTAAGCAAAGCAATCAGCTCTCTCTTCCCCATCAAGATGATTGCAATACTAAAATGGACATAGAGAAACGTACAACAAAACATAGAACAATTACAGACTCCCACAATGGTAGTAACAATAAACAGAAAGTCAACAACAACAGAACCACCGCCTTAGAACGGACAGCAGCCTAAGCCTTCGGGGGGGTTAAATGCATTTTACTGGTACCAAATCTTCGCCCTAGATTCTGCTGTTGTTGAAGTACAAAAAGTGTTCAGCTCGCATGGAGGCCATCTAACTAATGCAATGTATCATCATGGAAAAACACTCTAATCAAATTACTACACCATGATGAAATAAAGCCTAAAGGAAAAGATAGTTGCAAAAATTTAATCCATTTAAGTTCAGTTTCATGTCTCTTATACTTTTTAATCTAGCTGATGAATTTGGATCATATACAATTTTTTTTCAACGAGCTGAATTACAATTTTACTAGGTGAATGGCCATTACTTTTGAAATGGCGATAAAGAAATGTGTCAATTTTTTTAGGCCTTTTCATTTTACGAAAGTGCTCACGAAACCTAGTCTTGAGGGAACGGCCAGTTTGTCCAACATATTGCATTCCACAATTAATATCAGTTCAAGTTATAACATAAATCAGATCATATGAAGTTCAGTCCATATCATTATTATTGATTATGGAAAATTGCCTACCATTTACTGTTGATCTAATGGTAGATTTAGAACATAAATGTGTGCAAAAGACACACTTCTTGGCATTGCACTTAGAAACATTAGGATACATCCCGCGTCTTTTGAATGCATTAAATGGTTTAGTATACTTCCTGATAATAGGTGACCCAAGAGGAGATAACCTAATAACAGGAAGCATGTCCCGAAAATTGTTAACTGAACTAGGAATACGAACAGAGGACGCAAATGTAAACTAATGGGAGATAAATGTAATTTTGTTAATTTCGTTATCATCATAAAAGTTGTATGGGTAAGTACCATCCCAAGACAAGCAATCGACACACTAGTTATTAAAATGAAACGCCAGTATTAATATAAGTCCTTAAAAGCAAAGGAAGGCATAACAAGTGCAAGCGATAATCCAAATTGCTAATACAAGTCCAAAGGTATATAGAAAGCAGAAGTTAAACAACGGGGTATGAAAATCGGTCATCTAGTGATTTTAAATGCGGTACAAGACAAAGAGGATATCCAGGGACATGAACTATGGAAGGAGATTGTACACAATTCTGAGGATTGGAAAAATAAGCGCATTAAATGAAAGTGTGGGGGGACATTTTAGGGCGGCCACGCAGCACAGATAAAACAACTCTGATAATCAAAGTAAGTAAGGGTGCAAAAATCAGGAATCAATACAATCCAGTACCACACCTGACTCAGGATACCAATGGGAAAGTGTCAAACTCACAGTTAGACACCACAAACGAAAACCAAGAGGTCAGCCCTTTCCCAGCAGGTGACCACAAAGCACATATAAACAGACGCACAAAAAGACATAGCAAACACAAGACAGAAAATAAAAACACATAAAAGATCCACAAAAGAAGTACCGCCTTGGAACGGTCAGTAAAATATTGTACTGGAGGGCTTAAAACGGTTTAACGGCGTCAACTTCACCCTTAATTCAGATGTGGATCAAGATGCATAGATATTTGGTTTGCATTAAAGACCCCTAACTTATCAAGGCATCATCTCCTAAAACATATAAATCAAGATATAACGAGGAGATAGAGCAAAGATAAGGACTCAACAATGTTAAAATAAACTCAAGAATGTTAAAATAAACCAAACATCCAAGCACCCGAAACTAAATCGTGAAATATTGTACATAACGTGTTTTTCTTCATAATTTTTGAATGACAGAGCAAACATGATTTTGTATCAGATGACATAGGTCAAATCAATATGTTTCCCAGGAATACGATTCATTTTATATATACGAGAGGGCCTTTGGGCCAGGGCTCGCTCACCTGAGAATAACTGTTTAAAAGGGTATATCAAAGCATAGCTCCTCCCAAAGCCCAGCTATGGTGTTTTATAGATCAGTAGTTTACATGGAAAATTTTCCATTAATTATGTTGACAAAATAAACAGGATTTTGACACTCTGGCGGGGGGGGGGGGCTATTTTTGGCCCCATGGTTATATTGTGAACAAAGATAGTAGAGGGTAAACACTACCTGATGCTACATGCCAAATTTCAAGGCTCTAGATCAAATGATTTCAGACAAGTAGTGTAGTATCCCTTACTAGTGTCCCCAATATTGACATTGGAAAAACGGGCCACACCAACTGGCGGTCACATTTTTAAACCAATCAAAATAGTATTAACAATTTTGATAGAGGGTATTTCAACGACCATTTCTACCACATTATTTTGAAATCTGGCCAGAAGTTTTTAACAAGCTTTTAGACTGTTTCCTTTTGGTTGCCATAACAACCAGATTTCTACATAAGCGGTGGAAATCTTTGAACAACTGGTATCCTGGTTCAGGTGTGGTACTTGATTGTATCGATTCCTGATCTTTGCACCCTTACTTCCTTTGAAAGGGGACCGGTCTAACCTGTGAAGATTATCGAAATTCCACCCAGTGGTTTGGGATGAAGATGTTGTTTTGTTTGTTTGATTTGATTCTTTATGTCCCATCAACAATCTTCCTGTTAATCAGGGACAGGTCTTCCTGGGTTGAACCAGTACTGTGTCTTGCTCAAGAATCACAACGCGGTGACGCCCGTGAGGCTCGAACCCAGGGCCCCTCTGTCTCGAGTCATGCACTCTACCACTGAGCCACTGCGCTCCCTTAGGAAGATGTTGTTGATGCTCGACGGAAGGATGGACGAGTATCTGCCAGGACGGACTGACGACGACGGACATTCTATGACCACAATGTGAGCTAAAGAAGGATCCACCAAACAAAGATATAATGAAATTGAGGGAAAGCTAAACCTTGCTCTCCTTAGCTCTGTTTGACCTTGTGATGGTTATAGGCCCTGCTCCCCTAAGGGGGAATCTCGGCGACTATAATTCTTTATACTTCAATATATATGCCACAGAATGAGACATGTTAGCCCTCTGAGAAGTGTCACGTTAGCACGTAACATTAAAATCATATACTTTACCGCAAAAATTAATGTTGTGGTGCCAATGCTAAAGTAGTCTTAGACATAGTAACATGCTGTTTTTAAGCTTGTATGTGCTCATTTTATTGCAGGATGACTTTTAAAAGTGTTTTATTCAAGCAGAAGTGTGTTATTTACATTACTTCATGTTACATATGTTATATTCGTGAGCTACCTCCTATAAAATTATTGATTTCTTTTTAATTTATTCAGTTGATTAACTTTAAATACCTATTTTAGATCATAATACCATGAACCTAAAAGGCAATTAACTGGCAAACTAAAATCTGCAAACAGCTTGCGTCTTACAACGAAATTGTAAGTTATAAGCTGCTGAGTATGATGACTCTGAATAAAATGTATTATCAAGTAAATACCTTTTTATTGAAATTGAACATGTAATTCTATCTGTAAGCATTTAAACACCATGATATGATTATTTTACAGTAAATAAATAGTGTAACGGTCATATTCAACATTTTTTCTGGTGTAAAGTATCATTATGTTGCTTGTTTTAATTTAAGTAACGTATACTACTTACTTTAATACATTCTTAAAATGCATATATCTTGCTTTAAATAATGCATCATGGGGTGCTTTAATTTATTTAAAGCCTATTACTATGCATGTAATTGATAAAGCTACTAGTTTATCAAAAATGTAACTTAATGCATGTAGTTATTATTAAAAGGCATTATCTATGCACACTTTGTTTTGCAAAACATTTGATTGTTTAAACTTTTTAAAAGAACATAATACTTTTATTGATTTGCCCAAAATTATATATTTTAAAGCTCATAAACAAAGAGAATATGATAGAATTTAAGTACGGCTGAATATAGACAATTCCCATGCTCTGTCAAATGTGTTTAGGTAACATATATAACCAAATGAAATATATCATATGGTCCTATGTTTGTCCTAAATGTAGTCAAAGATAAGATTTTCTTGCCTGAAATGAAAAGATACAGTGGATTAAGAGTGTTGTTATATTTATTAAGATTGATTGATTGAGTTAGACTTTAACATCCCAGTCAACAATAGTTCAGTCATCTTGGGGCTTCTTCTATAGGAAGGCAGAAGAAAAGACGAGTAGGACAGACTAAAAAGCCTTGCCTCAAACTCATATTTGCCACAAATGAAGCAAATTTCATTCTGACAACAAGCCAAATATGACAGGACCATATCGCTTAAAGTTGCAGCAAAAATCGCACGTCACTATCACCCACAGTATTCATCTGAAGAGAATTGGATTCAATCGGTTATTTAAAACTTCAAAAGCAGCTGAATATTTTTGTGTACCCGGTTAACTGTTGCTCACGTTGTACAAACATAGCCAGTAACATGATAAGGCTAATATCCTTGCATATTTAAGTTCATTTACAATACAAAGCTGCTAATTACTTAACATGGTAGGAGCAAGTAATATTTGCTTGCGATTCATATAGAACTAAGCATATATAAGCTGGTACCAAAATAGTACATGTTACTTTTGATACTATGCATTATAACTGTCTGTAATCAGTTACGGTTCATATAGACTGTCTCCATATCAAATTTTAAACCCACATTTGTGTATACAGGTGATATAACTTTCATTGTACTGGTTACCTAAACTCCATAAAAACCCTATAAAGCGCGATTTATTGCTAATTCTAGTTCTTGTACGACAACAGAACTTTCTAAATTGTTAACCTCGTGTCTTACAGCTGTTAAGAACATGCTATCAAGTACTGTGAAAAGGTATATGAGAGATCCGGTAAAAACCCAAAATTCAGGTGAAAATATAGATAAACTTAAAGCTAGAGATTTCAATGCGACCAGTTTGTCTACTTATGATTTTTCTACTCTTGACATTACTTTACCTCATAATTTAATAAAACATGAACTTATTGATCGTATTTAAAGAAGAACCTTCCAGAGAGAGGGCTCTCCTTATCTTGCATGTAATGACAAAAATGCATTTTTTACTTGGGAAAAACCTAAAAATATCATACATGGTAATGTCAAAATGTATGTGATGCGCTGACCTTTTTGTTGGACAACATTTTTATTCGATTTGGCACCAAGCTGTTCCCTAAATTTAGACTTTGTACCCTTGTTCCCCCACCTCGTGAAGGAGATATATAACGTTAACATTGGTCAGTGCGTGTTAGCATGCAGCATGTTTTAAGTGTCACTCGACAACGCCCGTAATCAATGCGCACGTCGTATACATATCTAGGCCCTAGGCTATATGATATAGGGTGTGGCAGAACACACACGCTTTAAATTATATAAATTTAGGGAACAGGGGAACACAAACCATAAGAAATCATTTTAATTTTGAGAAACAGGGAATCATGTAACCGTGAGATTCTCCAATAAAGCTACGAAGATTCCAAATGCTGAATCGATTCCATGCAGATGAGTTGCCATGGGAACCAAACTGCTTATGTTTATAGTCTATCCATGGGTACAGAATCTGTCTGGAAAATTTTAAATATCAAGGGGTAGGGCTGTATGTAAGTCTATAAAATGTTTTTTTCTAAATTTAATGAAGAAATGTTGGCTTGCACCTGGCAGTCTTAGCCAGCAGTGAGAAAAATGCATTTTGTCAGTGCCACTTGACCTTACTGTGTCTATTTAAAGGAAAGTACGAAACTCTTGAATTTTGACTGGTTGTCGGTTTTACCTTATCAAAATTGGTGCATTAAGGTAGCAGAGATGTGCTAAAAATCAACATGGTTGATTGATGGTGAAATGCTGATAAACCTATTTCTCTCGAGTGTGTCTGCAGACAAATTGTCTTATTTCATGATTTGTGTTTGTTTTTTTGTGAGTGATACACTTTTGAAAAGGTGTCTTTTAGGCTTAAAATGGGCCATTTTCGTATGTGGTGGGGCTTTGTTAACATGCATGAAACACCAAAGTGTGTTCTTATAAATAACTTTTATTTTCATAACATCATTGTGATGCATGTCTGGAGTGTTTCCAACATGCTACTGACTATCCATATACCATTGCATTGAAATAATGGTACTTCCTTGTCGGACGGCCAGGCAGAGCCTAAAATGGACGAAAAAAAATGTGTAATGCAACCTCAGCTATAAAAGACTAATCGAACATCGCATTTGCGGATTCATTGTCAATACTTGGAAATCCCCGAAACCAACCAGGAAGTTTACCATGCCTCTCGACAAATGGGCCTAACGGCATTCCCTGAGGATACATAAAAAGTACCTTTTACTCTAACTAAAACAATAATTCAAAAATTTAAGGTAACGACGCGACAAAACCTGTCTTCGGGGTTTCCGACAAATGGTTTGCTTGAAGCTATAGAGGCTCCAGATAGCGAATGGCAAGGATGCGCAAGCTGGTCTGCGCCTTTGTTCATAAGACAGGTTTTCCCGTGCCGAACCCCAATTTATTAATGTAGGGTAAGATGTCAGACCAAAACCCAGGTTTAGGAAGCCAAAGTTGAAAAATCTATAACTTATGGATACGCACATTATTGTGCGTTTATTGAAAGTTTTTAAACAGTGATTTAATAAACAAAATGTAAACAATTTATATCTATGAAAGGACCACGAAACAAATGCGTCAGACCCAGTTACATGTAGTAGATTATGATATACTTCGAGTATCTGGCGAAACTGCGTATTCGCGTCGTCTCGCCGGATACTTCGCTACTCGCAGCATACCCCCACGCCCTGATGAATAAATGCTCGGAGCACAAAATAAAGGTGACCTTTTTCACGGTGTCACGACCAGCATATTAAAACCTGGACTACATAATGTATCTACATGTATATTGAGCTCGGGGGGGGGGGGATGTATGAGGATGTGCGAGCTAGTATTTTGATATCACCCCCAACAATATACTTGGCCTAAGAAAAAACAAACAGCCCTTTCATATACTTGGTTTCACAGAAAATTGACCTTTTCATATACTGTCCTTTGAATTAATATACGCTTTCATATACTCTGTGATTTGTAAACAAGTTTACAAATGACCCTCGTCATGAGAAACCTGCTTTATGTAAATGTTAAAACAAATATCTGAGCGAAAACTATGTGCATATACATGGATGCCAGAAGATTTGGGCCATTCATATACCAAAATAGTGCCATTCATATACTTTCTTTTTTAAAAAAGAGGGTTTATCATATACCTGGTGGCGCTTAAAAAGGGGGCTATTCGCAAGTACGTACGTACGAAGTCATATAATAGGATTTACTCTCCCCCCCCGCCTCCCGAGATATTGAGATATAGTGTAGAATTATTAGTTAGTTTTTTTTAACGGACTGTCTCGATCTATATCTCGAAAGCTGTGCGAAAATTGAGTACCTAATCTCACGGACTGGTTAGTTCTGGTTCAATGTGGCTATATGCATGGGCTTATGCACTGGACAATTGAGGGTGCTGCATGGAAACTACCCTGATGCAGCATTAATTAACCCTTAATTGAGGATCTTACATGGGAGCTTATGTTTAATTGAATTTATTAAACGAGTGGTTGAAAAGAGATAAAGTGCGGGACTTGCTGAGCATTTTATCTCTTTTTCGCAACGAGTTTAATAAAAGCACGAATGTTAAATTCTATTTATCATATGATGTAAAAGTTATTTCTAATTCATATTTTTCGCGTAAAAACGTAAGGCTTTTGCCATATGCGTGAAATTAAAAGCGTCATTTCTTAACGTTTCCCGAAAACCTATAAACCACTAGATTTTAATGCATGGCGTTATATCACTTCCAAACGCGACGTCATATGATAAATATAATTATCATATACTTTTACTAGTATTGCCCTTGATACTAGACTTTTGGCCAAAGCGTATCAACCAAGTCAAATAGAGCTGTCCAGCCCTGGGATCCAAAAGTCATGTAGAGGGCTGATACGGGGGCTGATACCAGGGCTGATATTTTTCTTTCTCGCATACCGGATCGGGATTTCCGCTATTTTTACCCATGTAAGAAATTTCTATCTCACACCCCTGGCACGTGCCGTACCAGCCCTAGGGAAAGATAAAAAAAGAACTGACGCACGTAGCGCCGAACTACTTCTGCCGGAACTACTTTTGGTTGTCAATGTAAACAATATTCGCTTTTCGGACATTTCGGCCAAACATTTTGATCATCAAGAGAACAAACCCAAAAATTATACGACTAGAATTCCAAATCTATCGTTTATTTTTTACCTAATATATACTTTTTTCGACCGATATGTGTCCCAAATCAACAAAAAAACGCGCCGGGGCCCTATGAAATCAAGTAGTTTCTGAGAAAACTTTGATGAAAAATGTCCATATGTTTAAGATATAGGAGTGACAGAAGGAAAAATTGAAAAAGAATGCAAAATGAGCTTTAGCATCTTAATTTTCATTTACACAATACACTTAGCCTACCTGAAGGTGTACACAAAATTTGAAAACACTGGCTCCAATAAGAGCGGAGAAATCTGCGACAGAAATTTTCATTGGAGAGGAAGAAAAATGAACAAATAAATGGACTGATATGCAATATGTGGCTGTTTTTGTTACACAAGACAACTCATCACTATCAAGCTTTGTACCAAATTTAAGAATCCTAAGTCAAGTAGTTGCTGAGAAATCTTTGACAGAAAAAAATGTCCATATGTATTTTATAGGACAGAAGGAAAAATTGAAAATTTGAAAAAAGAGGGCAAAATGAGGATTAGCATCTTAATTTTCATTTACACTATACACTTTGCCTACCTGAAGGTGTACACAAAATTTGAAAACATTGGCTCCAATAGGAGCTGAGAAATCTGTGACAGAAATTTCCTTGAAGAGAAAGAAAAAATGAACAAATAAAGGGACTGATAAGCAATATGTGGCTGTTATTTTGTTACACAATACAACTCATCACTATCAAGCTTTGTACATAATTTCAAAATCCTAACTCAAGTAGTTGCTGAGAAATCGTTGACAGAAAAAAATGTCCATATGTATTATATAAGAGTGACAGAAGGAAAAAATGAAAAATTTGAAAAAAGACGGCAAAATGAGGATAAGCATCTTAATTTTCATTTACACAATACACTTTGCCTACCTGAAGGTGTACACACAATTTGAAAACAGTGGCTCCAATAGGAGCTGAGCAATCTGTGACAGAAATTTCCATTGGAGAGAAAGCAAAATGAACAAATAAAGAGACTAATAAGCAATATGTGGCTGTAATTTTGTTACACAATACAACTTATCACTAATATGAACTTAGGCACTACCTAGATGCGGACATGAGCACTTATGAAGTTTCTCTCCCTCCTTGACTGTCTATTCATCCACCAATCCATGTATGCATATGTATCTATCTATTTCTCTAGCTCCATTTTGAACATTATCATGCCAGTTGTATTAAAAAGAAAATATTTAACTGTGTTTTACTTAGGCCATAGAAAAGAATATGTGTGTTTCGATCAGATGTTTGAAATAGGGACATCTAAGGTAGATCTACAAAAATATTTTTATTTTGTTAAAAGTTTTTACATGGGGAGACTGCAGTGGTCTAGATAAGGATTTGGACCAATGGGTTTTTCACACCCTACTTTTTAATTTAATGAGCATTTTACTCTATATTTTAAGTATGAAATTGCAGGAATTGCAAAGCCTTGAAAAAAGACCCAATATTTGCTTAACATATTTTAAGAAAAGTTGCTTGTATCAAATACATGTTGCATTTTTAGGAAAACTTACGAAGTTTATACAATTGGTGTATATTAATTAGTTTTTTCATACTAAGAATAAAGATTTCACCACATAAATTGAACATCAGCACTGAAAACTCAAACTGCAAAGGGTATTTTTACCCTTCAATTTAATTTTCAATTCTGAATTCCAAAATATCAATGCTGAAATACCCTTTAACCCCTCTTATCTGGAGCCCTGTCGGACTGATTGAACTGGGAAATCCCATAAAAAAAGATTAAGGGACAAAATCATCAGTTTCAATGCTACCATTTAAAAAAAGCGAGTAGTTTACTTAAGTTTTAGAATATTTTTCTTGGCTTATATAAAAAATATCAAACCCTACCTCCTTAAAAGGGGGGGGGGGATCTTTCAAAAACTGGGGGAAATCCCTTGCCAAAAATAAACACTAAAAAATAGGCAGTCTGGTAACCTGAAAGATTTCTTTTATTTATTTTAGGCCTAAATGACAGCCATCAAATCTGTGGTTTGGGTAGTGACTGCACACAGAAGCTTTAAGTTTGGTCCTTATGTCACTTCTGTAGCATCAAAAGCTCACAATGTCATTACATGCTTTTCAAGGGAATCCCCCTCCCAACCCCTGGGTCGGGATATGTACAAAATAGGGCACTATGTGATGACCTGCTAACCTTTTAGCTGTAAGCAGAGTTCAATTAGTTGTCAACAGAGAGTCAAGGTCTTTTTGAAGAGAAGCCAAGATGATGATCCCTAATGGCCTGACAAGATATGACCTCTCAAGCATGCCACAGTTTCTACCCCTAGTTAGTAAACCAATATCTAACCAATATCTAACCATCATAAGATGGATATTGTTTGAATAAAGCATAAAGTCGGACCGATATTGCCACAGAAGTTTTCCATCCAACAAAATGACTAAATGTTAGGGGTACATGTATCTAGTTTCTACTGGTCTAGGACTACCAGGTAGATTTTATTTACATGTGTGAAAGTTCCAAACTTTCAAATCCTGAACTTAAGAAATTAAAATCTCAAAACTTGCAATCTACCTGGTCAGTAATGAATTGTCTTTTTAAACTTAGCTGAAATCAGATAAGCTACTTTAATCTGCCTAATTCAGTGTTTTAGGTTGACTGGAAAGTCAGCCTCAAAATCCTGAATAATCCTGAAAACTCAACCATGTATTTAAGCATCTGCTGATGTATGGCTTATGGCTTTACACATTAACATGGCTAGCACTGATCCCTTTTTCATTTTCAGATCTAGCACTAGATAGTTATCACATCTGGGCCTATTTCATATCATGAGTTTTAGGGCTCTAGTTTAGTGGCTTTTTGAGATAAAATCGTTCTGTTTGAAATTATTTTGAGAAAAAAACTTTTAAGGCCACTTTATACACAGAATCTTACTGTTTTTATCGGGGTACATGTATAAAACCTCTTGCAGTTTGCTCAAATCAAAGGTTATCAATTATTTTAACTCTTAATTTTGTTCCTCAGAGATTGACTTTTAATTCTAAACCGTAATTTACAAGGGACACAACTTTTTATACTTCCTAAATGCTTTTCAAGAGTGAGCATGTTTTCTATCCCACCATAGAAGCTAATTTTGTTGTACTGGCTAGATTTCTATTAAATTTTGTTAATATAATTGAAGCATCCAAATCAGTTTCCAGCTGCCAACTTTTTTACTTCTACCAGAATTTGAACCTGGAACCCTCACTCCAAGAGTGAGTATGTTTTCTGTTACACCACGGAAGCTTATTTTGTTGTACTGGCTAGATTTCTATTTTTGTTACTATGATTGATTCCTCCAAATCAGTTTCCAGCTGCCCAACTTTGTACTTTCACCAGGATTTGAACCTGGAGCCCTCACTCCAAGAGTGAGTATGTTTCCTATTACACCATGAAAGCTAATTGTGTTGAAATGGCTAGATTTCACTAAAGCAGTGGTATCAATCATTTTAACTCTGAATTTTGTTCCTCAGAGATTGGCTTTTAATTCTAAACCTTAACTTACAAGGGAGACAACAATATCACTTCCTAAATGCTTCTCAAAAATGCTATATTTTGACTGAATTTTTTATCATTTTTATGTTTTTCATATTATTGAATAAAAACAAAGCATCAGATCAGACTGCTAGTACTGGGGTTTGAACCCAGACATACCTCCAGGTGCTTTCATATGATAACCCGAGGCCATTCTGCCAATTGAACTATACCAACTTGTCAAAAATCTGAGCTTCTTAAGAAAAGTTTGCAACATTTGAAATGAGACACAGCTTGTATCTTTCTCCCCTCTCAATGGGTTGAATTTGCCTTAAAGAGAGGTCCTCCCTTGTATGTTAAAATTGTGATCTTTGCCAATTTCTAAACAATGTTCTATTCCACTGGTGTATACAAATGACAACTAAACATAAACAACATATGTTCAATTAAAATAGCATTCCTTAAAAACGGTTCATTATCATAGGTCCAGATTAAGGAACTTTTTATGCATAAAATTGTAACTATTTTTTATTCATGTTAAAATATGCTTGGGTACTCATAGACCGAAGATTAGGCCTAAGAATGGATTTTTTGTTCTGTCCCATTCTAGTTTGACCATGATGGAACTTACAGACTAGGTTATGGTCCCAGAACTAGGGTACTCACTACTTAATAAAACCGTCCCATTGAGACGGTTCTTTTGAGTACAACCAACATTATGTTTTCGTTTAGAAAAATATGGTTTACAAAATTTCTCTTTCCTCATTTATCTTTCTCTTATGTTTCTGGCATCCTTCCCTATCAATATTTAATTGTTCCTTACCAGTGATTTTATTTGGCCATTTTTACCTCAGTAGTGAGGGTATTAACACTATTCCTAGCAGTGAGGAAGTACTATCATGTCGTGACACTGTTTCCCCCCCCCCCCTAATAGTGAGGATATTAACACTATTCATACCAGTGAGGAGGAAGGATTATCATGTCGTGACACTGTTTCCCCCCCCCCTAGTAGTGAGGGTATTAACACTATTCCTAGCAGTGAGGAAGTACTAACATGTCGTGACACTGTTTCCCCCCCCCCTAATAGTGAGGGTATTAACACTATTCCTAGCAGTGAGGAAGTACTAACATGTCGTGACACTGTTCCCCCCCCCCCTAATAGTGAGGGTATTAACACTATTCCTAGCAGTGAGGAAGTACTAACATGTCGTGACACTGTTTCCCCCCCCTAACAGTGCTAGTAATTATTCGGGATGTGATTTTGTTATTAATAGAGCCCCCTTGAAAAGCATCCTTAAAAGGCGCCATTGCCGTAGTATAGTTATTGAGCCGTCCGGTGTTACCGTTGATGCGGACTCAGGCATCCCTCCGCATAAGAGAAAACGTATGATGACTGAATTTACCGTGGGGCGTGACGGCTCACCAGCAAAAATCATAAAGGAAGAATTACTTAAGAATTTCCCGAGTATAGTGACACCCATAGTGATAACTGACTCACCTGAACCAAGCCCCGAGAAAGAGCCACCGATAACACCCACCATAGAATGCATTAATGATTTTGGAGAAAGGGGCCCCCCGCAGGAGGTTAATTTCTGTGATCAGGTATTGAGATATGAATTCCAATGCGATACGATTAAGAAAACCATTAGGGGTAGAGTAAGTTCACTTCCAAGCACTGAAGAGCGTCTGGAAATGAACAAAAAAAGAATAGAGAATGCTAAGTCCCCCGAGAGGCGTGAACATTACAAACAAGTGAAATCCAATTTGGAGGCCAGGTCGAAGAAAGTGCATGCATTGAACTATGCCGAGGCAAAAGCCAAAGCTGCACTTTGTAAGACCAACGGGCCCCAAATCGATTATGCGGATAGGGAGCAAGTTAAACAGGAGGAGATCATTAAATGGAAATATCAGGACCATTTAGTGAAGTACTTGGGCCGTTGGATCAATTGTTCTCTTCGGGACAGAGAATGTCAGGAACCAACAGCTCCTGTAACTTCAGAAACCCGTCATTGTTTGTATTGTCTAGTTGAGGTTGACTTGCATATATGGGCAGAACATATTCAGTCACGGTGGCATGCTGTGAGCTTTCATAGCAACCGGTGGCTGAGTAAGTTCTGCTGGTATAAAAATAAAGATATTGGGCACCACAGTTGGCAATACTGTGAGGAATGCCAGAATAGACTATACGATTTGTCCGAGGAAACATACTTACACCATGAAGCCTCAACTTACAATCCAGACAATGACATTGAAGTGCGATCCTCTTGTTTAATTCGCCCACAACGTATGTCTGCACAATTTGTGACATAACATGCTTTACAGAGGATTTCTATAAGAAACATCTCGGGGGACGGAAGCACCGGGAAAATGTTACTCGGATAAATAATGGCGGGTGTGAAAATGAAACAAATCAAACTCCCCCAGCTGTTGAAAAAAAAAACGCCCGGAAATGAAAAAAAAAAACGCCATTTTTTTTCTCTAGACAGGGGGCTACTAGTACCCCTACCAGAGAAAAAAATAATGGAGCAAGAACTATGACCCCAAAACAAAAGCCATCTAAGGGGACTGCTGTGACCACCCCAAAACAAAATCCATCTAAGGGTACTGCTGTGACAAAAAAAACAAAACAACAACAACATCTGTGACGACCCAAAAGACAATAACTCCATTTCTTCCTCGACAGGGGACTGCTGAGAGTAGTTCATCTGCGACGGAAGAAAATGGAGTTACTACATGTTCATCATCAACCCCAATATTAGAAGATGAAAATAATGATTCAACAACATCAACCCCACCATTAACAAATGATAGTAGTAGTTCCCCATCATCATCATCATCATCAGACGACATAAATGATTGTGTATCAACTACCACACCTGGGGCAACACCATCATGGGTTCCTAGACAGGATACTACCAGTACCCTGTCTAGAGACCCCAATGGTGGAACTTACTGTCAAATATGCGACCTCACAGTAAAAGATAGAAGGAATTTGAATAGACACCTAAAATCAAAAAGACATAAAGATAATGAGATGAGGGCAACAGTAGCCGTCGATAATGATCATGATGATGGGGTGAATAATACTCCTGCATGCAACAGAGACCCAGCTGAGGACAACTCACAAGAGCATGGGTTTGCTGTTGCATGCAAGAGTAACAGAGGTGGTAAGAACTTCTTTATAACTGTCCAAAGACCCGTGAAATATCGTATTGCCAAGTACTTAAGTCGCCGTTTATTTACCTGCGTGACTTGTTGCATGCGCTTCAGGTCCGCAGGTCTATTACGGCGACATAAGTCCGATAGTCTGATGCATCGGTTCCATGTCAAACAGAAACAAAAACTAAAGAAATATAAAATGATGTGGCACGAGGTTGTTTCCAAATACATGTCCTTAAGAAAAAAGAAACGTTTGCCTGTTATTAAAAGACAACAACAGAAGGAAAAGACAAGGGACCGTTTACGCAAACAGTAACGCGTTATGGAGATGGCGGTCATTTGTAATGAATTTACGAATGACCGCTTTCCCCATAGCCATTCCCACATGTATTTGAAAACGAAAACCTCCTATACTTTCAAAGCTATAAAGAAGTACTGTCGTAAACAGTTAAAGACAAAAATCAGTGATATTCAGCGGCCTATCAACTTCCGTGAGACTGTGGGATACATTACAAAGACAGACCCCAAAGCTTTGGTCTATAATGTACCAACAAAATTCTGCAGCACGGTGTGGCGTGCAAACATGTATGCCCAAACGCATAAGTCGGTCATATGGAGCGATGATATTCCAAGTAGCATCGCTGCATGCGTCTGACAGGTGTTTGCAAGCCACGTCGAAGAAGAACAGAAGGCCAATGAGGCAATTCTTGTCCATGAAAGGACCAATCAAGAATTGTCTCATTGGCAGAAGAGGCTGTTGAGTCTTATTGATGTATGCCTGACACAGGACAGGGCTGTCTTTTGGATCGTGGATGGCCCCGGTGGGTGCGGAAAGTCCTTCCTTTCCCAGAAGTTAATAGCAATCAAGGATGCATTACTTCTGGGAAACTTTGCGTATAAGGATAACGCTTTCCTTTATCAAGGTGAGCCCTGGGTAGTCTTTGATATACCCAGGGACACAGATTTAACCCAGGTAAATCTTCAAATTATAGAAGATCTCAAAAACGGATACATAATCTCTCAAAAGTATGAGGTAAAGCGAAAGATCTTTACTTCACCGCGTGTTGTGGTATTCACAAACACATTCCCACCGAAAGAGAAGTTATCTTTCGACCGGTGGAATGTGTTTGTGACATACTTCAACCAGGACCTGGGAGAAATTGATCTTTACCATGACGATACGTATAATAACTAACAATGGGGTAATAGTAAAGAAAAACACGACACAGAGATAATTTTTCCATCATCAAGATCATTTTAATATAACAACTTTTTTCGAACAAGAATTTTTATAACCAACAACATGAAACATCATAATAAAACATCAGTGAACCAATATTTGTGTTGTTTTGATATATCCCATATAACTGTACGCCATAACTGCAAAATGGGTTACTTGTCCTTAGAAATATAGGTATACGAAATGTTAAAAAACAGACTATAGCGCATCTTGCCCCTATAGTCTGTGTTTTAATATTAGCTATCCTGAACTAATGATGCCATAAGTGATTGGTGTAATTGGTTGAACTTGTCCAGGTAATAATACTGTGCTTAATGCATCTGAGATTGCTGGGTCCACAGGGGATGCATCTGTGACCACCACAGGGGATGCACCTGTGGTGTCTCTTGGTTGTGATAAATCTTCGGTATCACCTGTTACAGATGGTAGATTATCTACATCATTTGTAAAAGATGATTCCAGATTATCATATGACGAATCATCAGGCCTAGACAGAAGAGCTCCGGTCTGAGCAACTTGAATGGCAGCTAAAGCTGCTTTGACTCTGACTATTTCAGATTCAATTGCTGTAAGTTTTAGATGAACATTAGGTGCATTCCCTATGGACTCTTTCAACAGTGCAATTTCATCCAACCAAACCCTTAGAGAGTCTTTAATTAAATCAATTTCAGCCCTTAACATGTCATTTCCAGACTCGATTTTCGTATTGATGTCCTCATGTAACTTAATAAGACTTGCAAATTGAGAATCAATTTTCTGGTATATATAGGTATCAGCTTCAGTCAGTTTATGAATTTCAGTTGACAGTTTTTCACTCAAGTTATTGATATCTGTTGAGGTATCCTGAAAACGGTCCTGGTGCAGAAACTTTAAGTGGTGTGACAATAAGCGTCGTCCAATCTCAGTTTTTGCTGCCTCTTCGATCCTAAGACATATGTCTGGTACATCCATAGTACTACAGTCTGCAATTATAATATAATATTACTCAGACCTTAAAATACTGACGGAAGCCTCCCTATTACCTAACTCTGACCAATCCTCTTCCATAGCTGGCCTAAGATCGACTTTGTCGTCGGCAGTATATACAAATTTCCCGAAAGTACGGTAGACACTCATGTACTTTTGCTCGCCACGCTTTAAATCAAGTATTGTACCATCATAATTCATCGTATTGTAGACTGGTCTTGAGGGAGTGGGTAGCATCTTGTTAATTAAATGCATATCAGTACCTCTCGCAGTCAATGGCCCATAACCTGCACCCATGAAGTAATCGCTACAGTTAAATGTCGCGATTCCCAGCCACCGTGTAGGGCAGTCATAATTGTAAATTATCTTACTGTCGGTACTACCTACTTTCCCAGGTACTGTCCATGTCGAACCTTGGAAGATATAGCCATTTGTTTCTTTATGTTTCGGAGTTAAGTTCATGAAGTACATGTCATAACACCACGTTGCCAATTTCGATAGCATATCTTGAGTAAATACGTCAATATCAGTATGGATTTGAGAATCGTCATCAAGTATTGCACCAAGTCCAGCATACCCCCCTTGTGTGGGATCGTAATGAAGGTCTGTCATTGAACGTACAATTTCTTCTGGATATGTTACGGTAGGACCTTGTTCCATAAGTCCATATGCGTGTGTCGGGTCTACACGTTCTCTCTGAACCATTATATTTGGTGACTGAAAGTTAACGGTTGTATGATCTGATTGAGAGTCCATGAAATGTAGGGCTGCCTTTTCACCACGGAATATCTCATTAATGGCATTCAAAGCCTTACCATCAGGAGTTCTATTCATGAGGTGCGTATATGTTGGTGTCAATACCCACCAAACTCTGTAAAATTGAGTTTTGTAGCTTTTCGGCGTACCTTGATAGAAATTGAGACTGTGTAAATCCCAGAAATCATTAATAGCTGATCTGTTAGTAGGTCTGATAACCATTTTTCCCTTAAAGAGGATGCGAGCGGCTTTCCATGATTGACCAGCGTGAGGTTTATGATCATTTGGTGATAACCCGCTAATTTCACCTTACTGAGCCATAAGGGGACTGTCATGCAAGCGATAGAAATACAACATGAACAATCTCAATGAGCTTTCACATTCGGTTATATTACGGAATGGAAGCGTTGAAAATAAGGCTTGTATTTTCTGACTTGCACCTTGAATTCCCTCAATGTCGTGGGAATCATTTTGCATGTATGCGAAATGTAAGGCCATCTGACAAGTCCATGTCAGGAACGCCTCGTATGCTAGAACGCGTTGTTCCAACGATGGACTACTACAGAAGTTCACTATGTTTTTCTTCACATAAGTTTCTTGCTTACCAGGTATATATTCCCCACCCTCTGGTCTTTTGTCTGAGAAATGGTCATAGTCTGGAATCACAACTGCATTTTCTGCCAATTTATAGCTGAAGTACCTGATGAAATGTCCAATACTTTTGATGATTAGGTCATAAGTATCACCATTGAACACGCTACTGTACATGAAAATGAAGTAATCACCCCTTTCCTTAAACGCTTTAAGTTCCTGAGTGCCCATTGTGGCTTTCAGAGCATTTTCGGTGTTGACTGCGTCCCCTAGATCTGTTAATGCGGACTTGGCGTATGAGAAATGAGAGGACATTTGCCATAATTTTGACCGAATGAAAGGACCGAAACGTGAATTGTAAACGAAATGAAATTGGTCTTGTATGTCCATGGGTTCAGTTGTCCGTTCGAATCGTGCGTACATTTTTTCGGCTCTATTAGCGTTCATAAGTGTAGTTTTGACTTGGTAAGTAATGGAGTCGAAAACATCGCTAAATTTCATTGTATCTGTCATTGTATTGAAAGGTACACCAGCTGAAGCAAACATGGTATCCTGTTCTTGGATACCGTGCATTGACAAGAATTCTGAGAATGTTGCGCCCCGGGGTTTCAAGAAAATACTGCTGTCGTGTACACCGTCCGCTATGTCATCAGGAATGTATGCCTGATCACTCTGCGATGGCGCCGCAGGTAGTGTTCCGGCCAATTCATGTTCGTGAGCAATATTCCTTGAATCTTCAATGGCCGAATCATGTGCGAAACGGCTGAATATACTGTTTGTGCCATGACTAGGATTTCTGGCTGTAGATGTGAATGTTGAAGTCGATGGATCAATGTCTAGTGGCTGTATGACTTGAACAGCCTCAATGCGTGGATTAAAGTTCGGTCCAAAATATGTAATTTCTTTGTAAAGGTTGTCGCTTGCCGCAACGTCATTGTACTGTTCTAACCAGTTACCCTCCCATTCCGCCGTCTCTATTTGTCGCTCAATTGCTACCCGATTAAAGATGAACTCAATCTTAGGTAAGGAACCCAGAGCACTTTCATCGTATATTGAACTGAGAAATTTATGGGAGGTAATGACATTGAACTTATCTGCGAAACATAGGATTCCCTCGCCGTTATTGTCGGTGACACACTTTTTAATTCCCCGACTGTTACCCCTCAGAAAAACTGACGTGTTAGAGATATTGTCCTGACCATATGTTGGTTTATTTTTTACTTCCCACTCAGAATATACCCCTTTCTGTGGTACGTATGGCATGTAACCGGAATCATGCATAGGATCGAAGACCAAATTTTTGATGGACTTATGCATTAAGACAACCTGATCGTTGAAGCCGTCATTAGTGTCATCCTTCTGCCATTTCATTTTATGCTGTACCCTGTACAAGGCCATTTTACCAGAACCTAGCATGAGAACCCTGGCGTCGAACTGTTTAACACACGGTTCGACCTCAGGGTACTCAATGAATCCAACAATTTGCCATACCACCAGATATTTGTTAAGGTCTACATATGCATTACCAACCAAATCAGTTTCTGGGCTTGGAAGGTTGATAGTAGTAATGTTATATAAACCGTCCTGACTTGACAGTTCTGCCGGAAAATACATAACGTTATTTGTAGGCAATTTCAGCACTTGTCTAGTTTGTGCATAATCTAGTTTGTCCACATCAAAATAGCTGAACACACCTGTATTCAAGTTCATAAAATAAGGTTCTTTGTATTTAGCTACAATTTTAGCATCAGCCTTTTTTAACTGCTGTTTCATTTCAATAGCTTTATGAATCATTGCCAGTGTAGGAACAGCTTCCAAATTTTCTCCGTTCTCTATCAGCTGTTTAATTTTCATCAAAGCTGTAATTTGTTCCTGCTTTCCTGCTGTGGGAAGTTTCTTTAGGTAGGCAGAGGTGAGGTTATACAGGCTCAATTTGTCCTCTTTAATCTGTTTGTCCGTTTGCGGACCCAGAATTCTTTGAGTTGTTAAATTTCCATACCGATCATATTCTGGCTGTTCACTCAAGTGTGTAAGTGCCATGGTTTACTTACTTTCTTTCAATTTATGCTGTACTGGGAGGAGAAGGTGAAGAACTAGCAAGGATGAATTGTGTCAGTAGCTGTTTAACCTTGAATGGCCTGTAAATAAATATATAAATATTGCCAGATGCAATATTATGCTACCATGGCATTTACAACATTATTAGATAAATTGCAGTTAATTGTATTTTGTGATGTTTGTTTTAAAAAGTAACTTGAAGTGTCATTGGAATGTTCCATGTTGAATATCATATCAGTGGAGTTTTGAGCATTATTCAGTAAATTGTTTTCAGGCCCATTTGGTTTGCCTAGCTTATGACTATAAACGCCATTAATGATGTGTCTATCCAGGTCAGCAACAAGTCCAAATATATCATTACTACTATCAAATTTCCTAGAGCTTAACAAATACTCAATATCCGGAACATAGTGTTTTAAGAGTTGCATGTACTCAAAAAAATTGGACTTCATAGCTTCTAATGGAACTGTATCTTGGTACGCTAAGTATATAATACCAGCTAACCAAATGCTTAATAAACCCAAATATCCTGCCTGAGATGGTACACCCATAAGAGAGAATAATGACTGGACGTGAAATGCTATGGTCCGTGCTGTGACATCGATCGTACTCAAACTAAAAATATGCCGAGCACCTGCAATCCTCCAGGCTCCATCTATGATGGGCCTTGGAATACGTTTCGCCACATCCAGAATTACATTTTGAATAAATGAATCAATTCCTGGTTCCTCAATGGGCAGTACCGAAGTGAATGCCTCATTTCTACCGATTTGTGATGAAGTAGATAATGACCCTAATGTGCGATCGGTACTGCCGACTGTTGCTTCAAGTGAGGCATAGGTATCTTCAGTAGATGTACTGGGGATACCAATGCTTCTGTTAGGGAAAGTTTGACTTCTGGATATTGGCGAGGGTGCAACATCCTCAATTACGAATCTACCACGCCTTACATTACTGATATCTCTAAGTGACCGTGTGGCCAATGAATTGTCAAAAAAGTCTCTTTCGAAAATACGATTCTGAATATTATATTGTCTTATCCCAGTTATTGGTCCTCTGTTAGAAACCGGTGTACTGTAATTTGGTAGGAGCACTCGTTGATTAATTTGAGTAATATCTGGATCAGTCAAATCAAAAGTAAATTCATTTGGTAATTCATCTGGCAGTTCCATATAAGAGTCTATTGCATCTGGTATTTCAAAATCGTTAACATATGGTTCTGCAGCAACACCACCAATAACATCTTCCCCTACGTTGGTGCTCTGAAGTATATTTCCAATCTGTGCGTTAGATGTGGCCTCAACAGAGCCACCGTAATTTTCTGCAATACCCAGGAAGTCCTCCCCTGTACTAATGACAGTCGATGCATCGCCGGCTATGGCTGTAAATTCAGTTTCTGCGGTTGTGGCCCCTATAAGGGACGCTTCTAATTCAGTAGTGGCTGATTCCAGTAAAGTTAATTCTATTAATTCTTCAGCGCCAAGTAAAAATGCCATACCTGTAAACAACTGGCTGTTTTCTTATCTGTTCCTTTATTAAGTTTTGAGCAGGAGAGGACTCCTCCGCAGGAAACGCAACTTTCTTGGATTGTTTCGTAGATGTTGTTGCTTGTTTGGGTGCTGTAGCCCTCCTCTTACCGCGCATCTCTGAAAATATATATAAATCCGAGCTACTTGGCCGTTTTGCATTATATTTCATGCGATCTAATCTGAATCGGGAAACATAGGGAATGCCGACAACACACATGTGATTAATATCCACCACCGCGTATTCTATTTGCCAGTTTTATATCTCTTGGCATGATTGTAACTCTTTTAGCATGTATAGCACATAGATTAGCATCCTCAAAACATTGCACTAAGAAGTGCTCAGCAGCTTCCTGCAACGCTTCAATTGCTACGCGTTGGAATCTATATTGTTGATAAATTCATTGCTTGCAATTTCCCTACATAACCTTGAGAAATTTGCAAAGGGTAGTAATCTTTCAGTACTCTTCTGATATTTTCTGATTTGACGCAATGCAACTGTACCAGGTCTGTAGCGATGACTTTTTCTCACAGGCATTGTAGGTGTTTTTTTTTACTACGTATAATATTTAACGGTGTAAATGGAAGTGGTCGTCTGTCTTTGCGAGCGGTAGTTTTAGTTCTGGCCATCTTCTTCTAGGATGCCCTGTAACAACACATATAAGTAGTCTAAATTGTTTTACTTGTGCTAAGTATGGTGCTTGGCAAACTATTGTTTATATTCAAAGACAGATTTTTTGTTTTTGTATCAACACCCCTTCTACTGCTTCTCCGCGGTCCGTCTATGGAATCAAGGCCACCGGCGGTAGTTTCAGCAGATGCGGTAGTTGTCAATGTCCCATCATTTGATAATTTATTTAATAAACTGACTTTATGCAGTGGTTTCCCAATGACCGAACCAAATAGTGCACAAAATACAAGTTTCGACATTTCCACTTCAACACCTAGGTACATAAAGGTTCCACAAGCAATCAAAGTAATAAATATGAAACAGCTAGTTATTATTAGTTTTAAAAGTTTCTGCGTTTCTTCAAAAGTTGCCATCGTCTGTCCTAATGTCCTAATGTCCCATTGTCCGAATGTCCCATTTTTCGAATTCAGATCTGAAACGAGACAATGGAAGCCATAAATACCTTTCATTTTGCGAAGAATCCGTCCCGAATATCGAGAAGATGTTTCCCTCATTTGGTATTATAATAAATAATACGATGTCGCCATTCTGGTCCGTTACAGTTAATTCTAAAACAGTTTTTATGTTGTAGGACATTCTAAAATATTATTTCGTAGAAACATATACTTCACAATGTCGATACGATAGGCTACAACACCGGCGACTGGCATCCTCGTTCAACAGATTAGTGGCATGTAAATATTTAAAAAAAACACGAGAAATACTGTAATAAATCCAAATAAAATATACCAATAAAAACGATTAATATATAAGAAAACGTATTTACATACCACTGATCCGATACCGGTTGATTTACTGTGTTAAATTTTCTGAAATATAATGCGAAACGACCAAGCTAGCCCGATAACAATGGCGTCTTATCTAGAATGAACGCTCTGGAGCTCCGGAACAGGTTCAATCTTGTTTCGATGACGTCATCGAATGATCACGTCATCCAATCGCGTGGTCGCCTGATCACCGGTTTCTCCAAAAATCTAAAAATAGATTTTCTGGGAAATTGGAAAAGCGCGCGAAATTATGACGTCATCAGAATGACTGGTACCCGATTCCGATATATGTTATATACTATTATTGATTTTTTTGCACTGGTTCCCTGGCTCCCTCTCCCACTCTCCCGCGCTACGCGGCACGTCTATAGTACTATAGACGTGCCGCGGAGAGCGGGAGAGGGAGAACCAAAAAAAAATCAATAATCGTAAACGATGATGTAATGCGTGGTTTATAAAAATCGATGACGTAATGTATTACGTATATAAGTAAGATTCTGATAATGTCACAAAAAAAACCAAGCATGACTTTTAAAAAAAAAAACAAGTTTTAACTTTTTTAAAAGAAAATATATCATGTGAAAAAATTGAGTTCTATGTTGTTAATTGATGCAATTTTTCTTGCTCAATCAAGACCTTAATCACTCTGTAGTGTTAATGTGTGTTATAGTCAAGGCTACTAAGTACCATGCGTCTTAGAGTCTCTTTGTCAATCAAGACCTCAACTCCTAGAGGCATCACTCTGTAGCATTAACTAGTGTATATTATTTAGCAAGTTTAGTGGTATTCTTTCTAGGGAAGTGGTAGCCCTGAAAAAGGCTGTTTGTTGATTGTCTAGGTGATTTTTAGCATTTCCTCTTAGTAATTCTAATTTTCTTAGTTGCCTTTCCAACTCCTATGTTTTGACTGGTGTCTTGATCATTTGTCGTAATGTCAAGTCTTATGGGAATCTGGATGGATGGCATCTCTAAAGGTTGCTGCTGTGCACGTTGCTGAGACAATTCTTCTAAGTTCTTCACTCTAGATCTTAACTCATTTAGTTCCTTGAGTAAGACTTCAATGACTTGAGTCTTTGACTGTTGTTTTTGCAGCATCTGTTGAACAGGTTGAGGTATATACGCTGAGGGTGTTTGCGGCGTATAATACTGTTGTGTCGTATCGCTAGCAAATGTCTCATTCACTGCTGATAGCAAAAGGTCAGGATCATATCATCTATTGTCAGTGATGGCTCCATGATTATGAATGGTGAAAGTGTAGTGTGTTCAAGCCTTTTATACTTGTCAAGCGGATTGACCTAGTTTAAAGTTCCCACGTTTCAAGAAATCAAGTCAACTCTGATTGGGTGAAAATAAATGAACTGACCAATCAGTGTATTGTTGCTCTCTCTAGCGTAGGAGTTCAATGTAGGTCAATCCCTTTGAAAACTATAAAAGCTCGTTTCAAAACTCAAATTTGTATTCTGTTTTTGTGCTAAACAACAACAACGAAATGGCTTGCAATTTGGATTCGCGTTTGGAGCAATTGGAGGAGCAGGGCAAGACTATGGTTGATGCTACTAGGAGGTTACTGGAGACAGTGAATGCTGTGAAGGATACAGATGAACTTCTTCTGCAAATGATTGAGAATCATCAAAAGATGTTGGAGATGAGTCGATTGGTCGAAAATTTGATTAATGATGCAAAAATGGAAGTAAAGGTGGAGACTATCAGTGACGAGGAGGAAGATTGGGGGGATAATTCTTCCCCCACACCTCATCCTTCTGAGGATTGGGATGCGGAGGCAGACCATCCACCCTTCTACATCCCAGCGAGAAGAACTATAACTGTTGAACAGTGGGCTGTGCGACATGATATATTTTATTTAAAAAAGTTAAAACTTGTTTTTTTTTTAAAAAGTCATACTTGTTTTTGTGACATTATCAGAATCTTATATACGTAATACATTACGTCATCGATTTTTATAAACCACTTCTCCGAAAATCTAAAAATAGATTTTCCGGGAAATTGGAAAAGCGCGTGACATTCTGACGTCATCACAATGACTGGTTCCCAGTTCCGCTATATGTTATATACTATTATTGATTTTTTTTGCACTGGTTCCCTGTCTCCCTCTCCCACTCTCCCAATCTTCGCGGCACGTCTATAGTCTCCATAAGATGGTCTCAACTTGTCTTGTTGTCTCAAACTATCTTCTAATGGCTGCATCAAAGCTTGTTCCTCTTGAGATAAAAGTTTCTTCAATGATACACAATGATAGTAGATGCTCTTCTTATCATAGACTTTAGCCATCCTTGGATCTCTACTGTTTGCCATCTTTACTCTTCGAAAGTCAGAAGTGAAATGATTCTCTCTCACTGGTGTCCACCTATTTATAGTCCAGAAATAGTTTTGTCTCTTCTATGATTGTAGAGAAATTCGATCACACTAGGATTGTCAGCAACACATCTTTTCCAATTCTCAAATGTAATCAGTGTCTCTTTTTCCATCAAATAACTGATACTGATCCACCAAAGTTTCTTGAAATCTTCAAAAGTTTCAGGACTATTGAGTTTCTGTTGAATCTCTTCCAAAGTGATCTCATCATGAGAAAATAAGATGTAAATGCAGAACAATAATCTTCTATAAGGTCTGAACTTCAATATCTTGGAAAGTGGAATTTCCAAATATTTCTTCTCTCTTGCTTCTTCCATGATGTTGAACTCAGATATGATGATCAAAATGACTTGATCATTCTTTTTATATCGTGATCAAGCTATCTATGTTTGAAATGAGATCTTCATAATCCATATCTTCTTCTTCTGAGGCTTGTTGAATTTCTTTCAATACTGCTTCGATGTGAGAAATCACACTTTCGCTGTTTGCCACATAAGTTACCCAATCCATATAGGTGATAGGAGTGCCATCAATGATTCTCAACATCTCTCGAGCATTACGTTTAGTACAAAATCTGAATGTATCAAATGTCTCAAATCGGTTTAACCAGTTCTTGATTCCTGCTTTCGTTTTCAAAAACTCAGCACTTGATGGTTCTAATGATAAGATGTGGTCTAAAGTTATTTTGTAGACATCAAAATGTAAAATTTGATCTAAGCACACGGGTAGACTTTTGGTGATCTTATACATATTCAGTTATTCAGCAGATAATCAGATTCACGACTTGGAAACTTCAAAATAATTTGTGGTTCTATCTGTCTTGGAGTATAATGTCCAATGGCAACGTTATATGAATCTGGTCTGTTTATATACCTAATCAGTTCACTGGTTATAAAGTGGCTAATCCCTGCAGCTGTTAAAGATGCCACAGATAAAAATACATCTTCAGTATTCCATGCAGACAATAACCATTTTACCTGATGCTTAGGAGTTTCTTCCTTTAAGTACAAACATCCATAAAACTTATTACTGTCATAGATAATTCCATTCAAAAAATACTTGATATTTGTGTCACGAGTACGAATAGAGTAAAGTTTATCTACTGTCAAATTCTTCATTCTTACAACCCAAACACGAGCTTTATCAATACTGTGAAATTTGGAGTAATGTATCTTGAGCATCTCCGTATGAAATCTTAAGTGCATCTCGCCAGGAAGATTTAGTAATTCGTCCATGCTTAGAAGTAGTTGGCCTAGTTCTTGGTGATAGATGTCCTGAGATTTAGTCTCTAAAGCATTTGACAAACGTCTCAACCTAAGTTTAAACCATCCTTCTTGAATGAGTTTCCTGAATCCTAACCTTTAGCTGAATTGTACATCGAATAAGTCCATATCATATGTTGTATTTCTGTCGGTAGTTGATAAGCCATAACTGATTTGCTCTCTTTATGTGTTACCTGCAAATGAATTATTTCTAATGTGTTAAAATAGCAATTGTTCTAAGCTTTTATAGGGTGCAAAAATTTTGAAAATCGGTCCAAGCAAACTCAAGTTATTGGGAAAAATATGATTTTACTTTTTAGAAATCCGGTTCTTGCTTTTTCATGCCAATAAATTATCTCCCTTGAATAAAAAATTGAACAGTAAAAAATATGCAAAATTTTGTCAAATTTGTAATATCTCGGGTATTTTTTATCTGATTGACTTCAAATTTTTACCATAAGATAGCTCTTATATCGATTTTACATACTTTAAAGCCAAGATAACTATTATGGGGTGGTGTATGCAAATTTGAGACACCATTTCAAACTTATTTTGTTATAGGATTACTTTATATATGAATCGCAAATATTTGCTTATTAACTCAGTAGAGATATATGTTGATCATAAAACTGACCACTGGTACTCTATTGTCCGTCGAGAGAAGCTTTGTGCTTCAGAAACTGTTGAATATGCATTTTAAAAAGGTAGAGCAGCTTCGGCTGTTTAAGGGCGCCAACCTTTGGGTTGGAGTGGCTCCGCCTCAAATTCTCTGGTCCATAGAGACATGCAGGAATTTGACTTGTATTTGAGACAGTTTCAATCGCCAGGGATTCCGAGGTTAGGATAGTACTGGGGGAGTAATGGTGCTGTTTATACAGTGCCTGATACTTCTTGCAAATTTTCAAAAATTGTAGTCTCGCCTGCACTTAAGACCTAGCTAAAAAATATGTAGTATCGCCTGCAAATCTGAGTCCTGTAAAAAATCAAGTACTCAACTATCAGTTTGTAAAATTTCAACTGATGATTTCAGAAAAATCTGGGTTTTTCCAGTATAAATTGAGCTTGCATTCCCATTGCAGCCTCATTTCACTACTAAACTTCGAACAGTCAAGATGGTTAAACGACAGATAGATAATACCCCACCCACTTCTGATGATGAAGAGCCTCAACCAAAGTTGGTGGATTATTCAGACACAGAGAGCTCAGATGATGAAGATGATATTAGACCACCACCAAGGAAAAGAAGAGCTATGACTATGTATTCAGAAGATAATAAAGATTTGACTTCTTACTATACTATCAAGGCAGTCAACGAGAAGAAGTCTAGATTATTTCGAGCTCAAGGGAAAGAATTTCAACTCAACATCAAGACTTTCCCTGACAATGTTTCGCCATATCAGTTCATATCAAGATTGTTTGATCGGTTGGTTGAAGACATCAAAGAAAGATGCCAGATAGAATCTAATGATAAGATGCGGATGACTATTCTTCATCCTGGATTGAAACTGGGTGTCTTTGTGACATGGAGAGATATCTCAGCTATGACAGGGGAAGCTGTGTTAGAAGAGATTATGAAAGTGCTCCAGTCCAATGAGAATTTTCGCATCAATGACGGACAGATGACCATTCAAGTCACAGTGGTGAGACTTCCAGTGGGCAGCGGACGTAAACCATTACATGCTGGTCTCTACTTTGAGTCAGATAATATGACAAAGAATAAACAGAGTATTATACAGATCAATAATACCAAAGATGTAATGTGTATGGCCAGAGCTGTAGTGGTGGGGAAAAGCAATGCAGATAAAGATGACTCAGAGTCTTGGAAAAAGAATTGGGAACATATAAGAAAGTCAACCAAATCTATGCAGACTAGAGAAGCCATGAAGTTATTGGATCAAGCGAAGATTCCTCATACTAAGCCTTGTGGTATTGAGGAATACAAGAAGATCCAATCTGTGCTTGCTCCCAAGTACTTGAACAAAGTCCATTCTCAATATCCAAAAGATGGACTGATATTTCCACTTCAGTTCAAGAAGAAGCCTGAGACGAGGGTGATCCATATATACTTAAACGGAGTAGATCACTATGATGCTATTACCAAGGTGACAGGATTCCTGGGTGCCAGCTATTACTGTGAGTACTGTGATGTAGGATACACACACAGAGGGGATCATAGATGTGCTGATGGATGTGAAGATTGTTATAATGACATTCCTTGTATTCGTGGACAAAAGATGCGTTGTATGGATTGTAAAAGAACTTTTCGTAGTAGAGAGTGCTTTGTCAAGCATAAATCAATCAAGTCTAAGCAGCATAAATCTATTTGTCAACTTGTGGATAACTGTAGTAAATGTGGTATTAGAATTTTGGGCTATAAGAAAAATCATGTATGTCCAGGACAGAGAAAATGTAGGAATTGTAAAGAGATTGTTGGACCCAATCATCAATGCTATATTCAAAGTTATGAATGTAAATCTGAGTTGACTGAAAATGAAGGAGAAGAAGAGGTTTCTCAACCTAAGAAATCTCGTTTCATCTTCTTTGATTTCGAGTCAAATCAAGAAACTGGTACACATCAGGTGAATTTCTGTGTTGCTCATAAAGCTTGTGATCATTGCATGGAATTGCCCATAGATACATTTTGTCCAACTTGTTCAACACAAACAGGTCTGAGAGAATTTATCTTTGAAGGCATAGATACTTTACCACAATTTTGCAATTGGATTTTAGGAGATGAGAATAAAGGAGTGACATGTATTGCACATAATTTTGGAGGATATGATGGTCAGTTCATCTTACACTATATCTTAGAATATGGTACAGTGAAACCTGAAGTGATCATGAATGGAAATACTATACTTAGAATGAAAGTAGGACGTGTTACTTTCCTTGATTCTTATCAGTTTTTGCATATGAGACTGGCTAATTTCCCAGATACTTTTGACTTGACAGAGATGAAGAAAGGTTACTTTCCTCATCTTGCAAATACACTGGCAAACCAAAAGTATGTGGGACCTTACTTTCCTGTGGACATGTACAATCCTGGTCAGATGTCTGTCAAGGATCATGAGGTGTTTTTAGCTTGGCATAAAGGGAAAATTGAGAGTGGTGCTATATTTGACTTCAGACAGGAGATGGAAGAATACTGTCGTAGTGATGTTGATATTCTAAGACGAGGATGTGCTTGTTTCAGACGAGAATTGATCAACATTAGTGGACTCGATCCTTTGTCTGAAGCTTGCACTATCGCTCAAGCTTGTTCAAAAGTATGGAGAAAAAATCATATGCCTGAAAACAGTATTGCCATCATCCCACCTGAAGGCTATCCTAATCAAAAGAACTACTCTATCAAAGCTGTAAGATGGATTCAAAGTGAAGCTAAGACACGTGGTATTGAGATCAAACATGCATTGAATGGTGGTGAGCAGAGAATCAATGGACATTATGTGGATGGCTACCATGAAGAATCTCGAACTGTATTTGAATTCTATGGATGTTACTGGCATGGATGCCCTACTCATTTTCCAGACTGAAACAGAGTTCAACATCATCAGTGTTTGACCATGCATCAGTTGTATATTTTGACTATTGGCAAGAGTGAAGAGTTAAGAAAAGCTAGATATCAGGAGTTTTGGGAATGTGACTATGACAAGAGATACAAGAAAGATCCAGACTTTAGATCTTTGGTGGACTCAGAATTTACAAACTTAGACCCTTTGAGACCAAGAGATGCTTTATTTGGTGGAAGAACTAACTCGACCAAACTCTATCAGGAAATCGATGAATCCTCCAGTGAAGAAATCAAGTACATCGATGTGCGTTCACTCTATCCATATGTTTGCAAGTACGGACTGTTTCCACTTGGACATCCCACCATCTATTCTCAAGAGAATATTGAAAAGACAATATCAGACAGTACTGTGGATTGATCAAGTGTAAAGTGTTACCACCCACCAATTTGTACCATCCAGTACTTCCTCAGAAATGCAGTCAGAATTGATGTTTCCATTGTGTAGAAGTTGTGCTGAAAAGACAGATCCTCATATGAGATGTACTCATTTACAGGAAGAAGATAGAAGTTTTACAGGGACTTGGGTTACCATCGAATTGTTTGAGGCTTTGGACAGGGGTTACAAATTATTGGACGTATATGAAGTCTGGCATTTCTCAGAGACAACTCAATATGATAAAGCATCTGGAGAAGGAGGGATTTTTGCTGGCTATATCGATACTTTTCTGAGAATCAAACAAGAATCAAGTGGATATCCTGATTGGTGCATGACTGAGCAAGATAAGATCAAGTTCAAGCAAGATTATTTTGAAGCTGAAGGAATCAGATTGGAGAATGTTGAGAAGAATAAAGGAATGAGAGCTATTGCCAAGATCATGTTAAACAGTCTCTGGGGAAAATTGGCACAGAGAGAGAATATGACCAAGACAGAATATATCTCAGAACCTTCCAAGTTCTTTGATCTGGTGACGAATCCAAACAAGATTGTCAAGAATGTGGACATTTGCAGAGAAAATCTTCTACTGGTCAACTGGGACGATACAGAATCTAGTGTGGAGCCGCATGCTTGCAGTAATGTGATTGTCGCAGCATTCATCACTGCTCAAGCCAGATTGAAGCTCTATGGAATCTTGGAAAAGCTGAATGAACGTGTACTCTACTTTGATACAGACTCTATCATTTATCATCACAAACCCCATTTATGGAAGTAATAAGGTTGCAAAGATCAGGAATCGATACAATCAAGTACCACACCTGACCCAGGATACCAATGGGAAAGTGACAAACTCACAGAAGACACCACAAACGAGAGCCAAGAGGTCAGCCCTTTCCCAGCAGGTGACCACAAAGCACATATAAACAGACGCGCACAAAACAAAGCAAACACAAGACAGAACAAAAACATAAAAGATCCACAAAAGAAGTACCGCCTTGGAACGGTCAGTAAAATATTTTACTAGAGGGCTTAAACCGGTTTAACGGCGCCAACCTCACCCTTAATTCAGATGTGGATCAAGACACATAAATATTTGGTTTGCATGAAAGACCCCTAACTTATCAATGGAACCCTACTATTGTCAACAATAGACTTGGAGAATGGACAGATGAAGTGCCCAATGCTAGAATTGTGAAATTTGTAGGCATGGGACCAAAGAACTATGGCTATGAATTTGTAGACAAAGATGGAAAGAGGAAATCAACTTGCAAAGTGAAAGGACTCACTTTAGATTACAATACATCTCAAGTCATTCACTTTGATCGTATGCTCAACTGGGTGAAGGGAGAATCTAAAGACTTCAGAGAAACTGTCAACTACCATCGGATCAGAAAACATAAAGACAAGACTGTGGCTACTGAATTGCAATCCAAGACTTATCGGTTCACTTATACTAATTGTGTCATTGTTGGAGATGGATATACTGTTCCTTATGGGTATTTGGCATAGAGTAGTTCTGATGATCATGTATTATTTCTAATAAACATGTACTGAGCTGTCCGCCATATAATTTATAAACTTCATTATTGAATTTCCATCATAACACAATTTTCCATCACAACACAATTTTCACGTCCTGCCTCTCTCTCCTCTCCGGCACGTCTATTCTAATATTACTATAGACGTGCCACAGAGAGCGGGAGAGTGGTACTTAGCTGTGTCTGATAAACATGTATTGTACAGTTTTTTTGATGTATTAAACTGTTTTTTTTAATTATGTATTAAACTGTTGGTTCATGTTCATTAAAATTTGAGTAAAAATAAAGTTGTTTTTGTTATTTTTTCACAGTTAGAAATGGCCCTTTCTACACACCAGTTGGACTCAAATCAAGATATTGGAAGTTTGTTTTTTAAACATCCTTCTAATATTTTTATTTCTGGTCCAAGTGGATCGGGTAAAACTGAATTTGTTAAAAAGATGATTGAGTTTAAAGAAGATTTATTTGATATTTTACCCCAACGTATTGTTTGGTGTTACAAGGAATGGCAAAAATCTTATAATATCTTACAAGAACGTGAAGGGTCAAATATCAAATTTATTCAAGGTATTCCCGATGATGAAGATGAGATTGTCACCGATCCCAGTGCAACGCACTTGGTGATTTTTGATGACATGTTAGGAGATAAAGATGAAGAAAAAATTAAGTTATGGTTTACAAGAAAAGGACATCATAGAAATGCAAGTGTGGTGTACATCACACAAAATTTATTTCAACAAAGTAAATCTTCTCGCACCATCAGTTTGAATGCTCATTATTTAGTTTTATTTCAAAGTCCAAGAGATAAGATGCAAATTAAAGTATTGGCCAATCAACTTCAAGCTCCCCATATGATTCATGCGTTTAACGATGCCACATCTATACCTCACGGATACTTATTGGTCGATTTGAAACCAAATACACCTGATTATCTCAGATTCAGAACACAAATTTTTCAAAACTGGGTTACAAAATCAGATCAACAAGGACCTGTTGTCTATTTTCCAGGAGTATAAAAAGGTGTGTTTGAGTTTAAATCCATCATTTGTGTCAAAATGGCTCAACGAACATCAGCTAATCTGTTTCGTGCTCTGTATAATTTAAGCAGAGAACATGATAGTCATAAAAGAAAATCACTCTTAAATGCTGGTTTAATTGAAATGATCAAATGGTTTTCTTTGGCAGCTCGAAAAATTGTTCAGGGTCAAATGAAATTACCTAAACAAACTCAAAAATTTATGGATAGACATCAGGATGATGTTCGAAAATTAGCAAGTGCAATAGTCGATCCTGAAGTCAAACGCAGTATCATTTTAAAACCTGGAGGTGGTGGATTCTTTGGTGGTGTGATCATTCGAAGTCTGATTCGATGGGATGGAAATAAGTTGATGAGAAAATTTAACAAGAAAACTAAACCTAAACATCCTAAGAAAAAATCAGTGAAAAAACCTAGAAAACAGAAAAAAAGAAAGGTTGATGATCGTTTTGTAACAAAACGTAAAAGTAAAAGTCCTGCTTCATGGCAAAATTTAGGTCTTGATTCTACAAACACAAATGCAAGACGATCGTCCATAAATTTAGCAAGATTTACTCCTTTGAGAGCACAAGATTTGTTAAAAAGACATGGATTTGGTGCTACCATGCACATGTTAAATCCAAACAAATATCCATCGCCACCTCATTCTGAACGTCGACGACTTCATTTTTAAGAAAACTATAAAAGGACTGTACTTCAAATTTTTTATACACACTCATAAACATGGCTGTAACAACAACACGTCGTAGAAAATTGCAAAATAAAATGAGAAAAAAATCTCTGATTAAAACTTATGGTACATTTTTGGAAGGATTGACTCATTTATCCAATAAATGTCGTAAGAAAATGATTCAAGAATCTCCTAAAGAAGTCATTGATTGTGTAGAGGAATGTTGCATCAATCTTATAAAAGGCAATGTACGTCTGACAAATGCTCAAAAGAATCAGTTACGAGCTAGAAAGCAACATATACGTTTACTGAGTTCTAAGCAAGTTCCACTTGACACAAAAAAGAAAATTATTAATCAGAAAGGTGGAGCCTTGTTAGGATTATTATTAAAACCATTAATTGCTCCTATCATAGGTTCTGTCTTGGGTGAAATTATCAAAAAGTAAAATATGGATGGTCGTAAAATGGCTATTGTGCCATTTAAACTTTGGGAAGACATGAAACGCTGGAAAGAGGAACAAATTCAAAAACCTAGACTGCCTCCTGATCCTAATGTATCTGCCACAGCCAGTCTTCAAAGAGACTTATCTTCTGTCATGGCCAATGAAGATTTGTCTGAAGCTGAAAAATCTCAATTGTATGGCCAGACCTTACACAAATTTAAAACGGCTAATCAAAAAGCTTTAAAAGAAACATCTCTTTTTTCACCATCTGACCCTAGTTCTTCAGAAATGAATCAATTGGTCATAGATAGTGTGCCTTCCACCATGAAACGTAAAGCTCAGCTTTTAGTTTCACTTCTAAAAAATAGCCCAAATGTGTCCTGGGAAGATGATGGTACAGTCAAACTTTATGGCAAATCTATTCCAGGGTCTAATATTATTGATTTGGTCAATGATGTCATTAGACATCGAAAAGGCAGTGAACCTACAGGTTGGCAAGCTTTTGCAGAAGGTTTAAGAGACATGAATATTCCCCAAGATGTGATTGGAAATAGGGAAATGTGGGACTGGATGCATCGTGCTCCAGAAACTCCTGAAACGGATTATATGACTCCCAAACAAAAACGCACTATCAGATAAACAGCAAGTCGTATTCCCGTTTCTGTCAGGTCTGCAAAGAGTTTGGGTGTTAGGAAACGTATCAAAGACCATTTTTCATCCCCTGCACTTTTATCTGCCACCAAAAATCGTATAAAAGAAGAGTTTTCTTCTCCATGGGTCAGTTACAATGAAGCTTGAACAGTTGTATTACAATTCTAAAAGTCCTGTTGCGTATGCAGGTGAACAAGCTTTGTACAAACTTGCTAAACAATCATCCAAAAAAGTTAAACTTCAAGATGTTAGAGACTGGTTAAGAAAACAACAAACTTATACTTTACATAAACCTATTCGTAAAAAGTTTTTGCGACGCAAAACGATAGTGCCTGGAATTGATACTCAGTGGCAGGCAGATTTGGCAGACTTATCAAAATTATCAAAGTCCAATGACAAGCATAGATATTTACTTTGCATCATAGATGTCTTTTCAAAATATGCATGGGTGGTACCTATTAAAGATAAAACTGGAAAAACTTTAGTAATTGCTTTCAAATCTGTGTTAAAAAGTGGACGATGTCCAAAAAGTTTGCAAATAGATAAAGGAACTGAATTCAAAAATAAAGAATTTCAAAATTTCTTGAAAACTAAGAAGATTCATTTCTTCACTACTGAAAATCCTGAAACCAAAGCCAGTATTGTCGAACTCTTTCAAAGAACTTTGAAAACTCGCATGTGGAAATATTTTACTCATCATCGCACTTTGCGATATGTAGACATTCTTCCCAAATTAGTACATGGTTACAATCACGCTTATCATCGAAGTATTAAATGTGCACCTGTGTCTGTGACTCTTAAAAATGAACCACAGGTGTCAGAAAACTTATATGGCAAATCCAATTCTAAAAAAGTCAAACCAAAATTCAAAGTGGGTGATTTTGTGCGTATCAGTAAAACAAAACGCACATTTGATAAAGGTTATTTACCAAACTGGACACAAGAATTATTTCAAATTTTAGCAGTGGTCAAAACTCAGATTCCTATCACCTATAAAATAAAAGATCTTGAGGGTGAATTAGTCAAAGGTACTTTTTATTCACACAAGTTACAACGTGTAGAGAAAGAGCAAATTTACGAAATTGATTCTGTTTAAGATCACAGAAAACGTAAAGTAGGAAAAAAGTGGGTGAAAGAAATTAAAGTTCACTGGAAAGGTTACCCTTCAAAATTTGACAGTTGGATTTTAGAATCTGATCTTGTATAAAAACATGAAAATGGATCTCAGAGGATCATTTGTACGTGGTGACACTGCTTCAGTACAATCTGCAGAAGGTCGTGATCGAATTGTTAAAAATCGTTTCACTTTTTTTGCTCAGATCATTGTTGTATACATGATCATTATCACATCAATAGTTCAAATCAGTCTGAGAAGTCCAGATAAAGAATTGTGGTTAATTTTACTCAGTAGTTCTATCGGTTACATACTACCATCCCCAGGTTTAAAATTTAGAAAACAAACTAATCAAATTTCTGCTGACGAAACAGATTCACCCAAACTCAAACCATGAACAACTTTTATTTGACACTCTTGAGTGATAGTTTACTCAGTACATTTTCAAAAAATACGCAATGTGACTTTAAAGTGAAATTAGATCATTCCATACAAATTGAAAAAGATAATTGGGAAGTAGGTTTGGTAGAAGTCATAACTCCAACTGAAGTAAATAATATCACTAAGGAAAACAATTATGTGATCTTAAGATTTTCTAATAGAAAAATGTGTGAAGAGATTGATAATTGTCCAAGTTTTGGAGGTTATGTAGACATGAGAGTCTTTATTCAAAATGGTTATTATGCTTCTCCACGCCATTTAGTTGAAGAAATTCAAAAAACTATCAATTTTCAATATGGACTGACACTAAAAAATAGCAATGCTACCATTACAATTTCTTATGGTGAAAACAGTGCTCGAGTCAAACTTGATGTTCAAGATCCTATGAAAGTCAAAATTATTTTTCCAAAGGCAATTGCAGAAATATTAGGTGTCGATAGAAATTATTTTGATAAACCAGTAGCAAATGAAAAATATATTTTCAGATATGGTGTGGATTTGAATACAAAAATTCATCAACTTTACATTTACTCTGATTTAGCAAGCTATACATTTATTGGTGATGTTACTGCACCTATTTTGAGAGTGTTGCCATTTGAAAGTAAAAGAGAAAACAATCATTTACATCAAGAATTTGTCAATGTACACTACGTTCCAGTTGCAAAATCTTTCATAGATCAGGTGCACATTAGTATAAAAGGTGATACAGGTGAAAATGTGCCATTTATCTCTGGGAAAACGTTAGTGAAACTACATTTTCGACAGAAAGAATAATGTTGAAACAATCAAGAAGCATTATGTCTCTTCAATCTGGGAAAGGAGACTTTCCCGTGTACAGAGGCGTTTCAAGACAATATGGCAATGGTTTAGGATCCATTTTTAAAGCTGCATTGAGAACAGTGATTCCAATTTTAAAACCTGTAGCAAAAGCAAGTTTAAAAAGCGTGAAAAAAGTAGCTAAAGATCAAGGGGTTCAAGCTCTGAAAGATATTGTGGGTGGTGAAAATGTAAAAAAAGTCTTAAAACAAAGAGGAAAAACAGCTTTGAAATCTTTTGGTCAATCTACTATAAATCAGTTGGCTATAAATTCAACTCAAAAACGCAAAAAGCCTCAGTCTCAATCTACACACCGAACTGTTAAGAGGGGTTTTAAAAGCAGAGCAAAAAAGTTTAATCCTATTAAACGCCTGGTATTTGAAAAAAGATATATTTGACGAAAAATGATTCAACAAGGTTCTTGCGATTGCACTAAAACGGAATTGGATATGGAATCCATTCCACCCACCATGACTGCCATGCAAGGCACTCAGTGGAATGATTATCATCCCATCGCTTCTCTCGATAGTCATCATGCACCCATTGAATTTCTAATTCCACCTCACATCGAGTTTTACACTGATTTGTCTCAAGCCTATCTGTATATCAAATTCAGATTCTTACAGCAAACGGGTGAAGATCTTGAAACTGATGCAAAAGTATTTCCAATTAATAATTTTTTTCACAGTATGTTCAGTGGCATCGATTTGTATATCAACAATAAATTGATCACGAATAATTCAGACACATATCCATACAGAGCATACCTTGAAAATTTATTTTCTTATGGTTCTGATGTCAAAGATAATCAACTGAAAGCAGCAGAATTTTGGTCTGAGGATGAACCAGGAGCTTTTGAAGATATTACAAATAAATGTATCACTGATCGTGGCAAACGCATAGCAAAAAGCAAATCCGTGGAGCTTCAGGGTAAATTACATTTGGATCTTGCTATGCAAGAGAAGTATTTACCTAATGGCTTAGAATTCAAACTTAGACTTAATCGATCATCTCCTCAGTTTTGTTTGATGAGTGATAATTCTCCTGCAAAAATCAAAATTGATACCGCTATCTTGAGAGTACGAAATGTACAGCTTCTACCTGCCATTAGCAATGAACTGAATCAAACTATTGCTCATCATAATGCTAAATTTCCAATCAGAAGAGTTGAAGTCAAAACTTTTACAATCAGTAGTGGCACAAGATCTAAAATTGAAGACCATCTTCTTACAGGTCAACTTCCAAAACGAGTTTTTATTGGTTTAGTATTGAATGAGGCATTTAATGGGACTTTGGAAACTAATCCTTTCTTTTTCCAACATTTCAATCTAAGTAAAATGGATGTCACTTGTGATGGACATAGTGTCTATGGAAAACCATTTGAACCTAGATTTGGAAATGATCAGTATCTCAGGTCTTTCTTATCTGTTTACCAAGCATTAGCAAGTCAGAATCAGGTCCAAAATTGCAACAATTTGATTATGAAGATTACAAAGGAGGTTACTGCTTTTGGGGATATGATTTGACACCAGATCAAGCAGCCGATCAGTCTCATTTGCACCCTATAAAAAATGGGAACCTCAGATTGGAGCTTCAGTTTGCAACATCACTTGACAAGACGATCAACGTGCTTGTATATGCAGAGTTTGACAACCTGATAGAAATCAACCGACTTAGAGAAGTTACCACAGATTACTAAAGATGAATGCAGGATACTTCATTGAACAGGACTTATGTACCAAACAGATGCATACAGTGCAACAGTCCAGCCATCAGATGAGAAGAGTACCTTACAGAAAGAAGTAGAAGACAAGGAGGATATTGATTGTCTTATGAAGACTCTTCTAATACAAGCTATATTGACTTGTCTAAAGATGGCTGTTGGAGACTGTGCAAAGCATGAATGTCATGGATGCAAAATGAACCACCCAAGTCAGAAATACCACGATATCTGTCTATGGACTTCTCCAAGAGAATGGATTGAAGATTATGGATGTCATGATCCAGCCTTAGAGGGCCTAAACATCTACGATGTGATGAAAGACTTTGACGATAGAATCTGGAACTATCTGTATGGCGACAGTTTGCGGCACCCTATGGACTTTACAACAGGGATCAATCACCTGACGCCAGAAGAAATTCAAGAAGCCTATAAAAACTGGCAGTACTTCAAGAAAAATCAAAGTGACTTAACAGAACAGTGGAAGACGTACTGGGCCAAGAAACTCATAGAATCCTATGAAGAAAAGGAAACTGAAGAAAACGAGAGCCCAGAAACAGAATAAAAATGAACACTGTTGAACTAATCAAAGTCATAAACAATATACCTGTGAAAGGAGAAGTATGTGCCAAGGATTTACTACCAGAGAAGAAACCACTGGATATGAAGGCTTACATTGTAAATACAGATATATCCACAGATCCAGGAGAACATTGGGTGGCTATCTACTTCAGAAGAGATCAAGTTATCTACTTCGATTCATATGGAAGACCACCAGAAGAACAATATGTTCTACCATTTATTGAAAGAAACTCTTCAAGATGGATCCATAACACAGAATGTTTACAGAGTCCATGGAGCAAAGTATGTGGAATTTGGTGTATCTACATCATTCACCAGCTCAACAAAGGACTAGATCTAAACACAGCCATTCATCAAGAACTATATGGAACTGGAGATGATTTATACCAGAATGACAGAGATATCGAGATGTGGTTCATCTATAACTATGCCAGAGTCATCCTATCCAAGAATGGAATGAGACGCATGGCTCCTCCTGACTTTTTATTCAAACACAGAATACAGACTTGTAAATGTCATAATTATTCACATCACCTTTCAAAGAAGTATCCTAAGTATAATATGTTGTAAATATGTTAAGGAGTTCTATTGTAAACAATGAATAGAGGGACGGCCCTAATCCTCTGTCATTGTAATCAGTTATAGTTAGCGGGGCAATAAAGTTATAGAAATGTTCACCAATCTTTGTTGTTCTTTTCATTAAAAAATCAGTAGTAGTAAGCTTGAGACGGCTAGCTATACACTAGTTAACGCTACAGAGTGGTGCCTCTAGGAGTTGAGGTCTTGATTGACCAAGAGACTCTAAGACGCATAGAACTTATTGCCTTGACTATTACACACACCATATATCACCACATACTATACCCCCTAAAATGACTAAGTTATCTTCAAAGCTGAATTTAACTAAGTTATTTTATATATCACCGCAGCAGAACCTTTATCCCCCCTCAAAGTTATTTCCCAACAGCCCAGGAAACTATCACAATCACAGGCCCAACCAGTGAATATGACCAGGAAACTGTCACAATCATAGGCCCGACCAAAATACCCCTAAAAATAAACTTATTCACAGCTAGTCACTCAAGCTTACCGGGGACGGCATCTATGGGACCTGGGACTTTTTATCCTGAAAAAAACTAAGTTCTTTTCAGGCTTAAAAGTCCCGGTCCCCAGAGTGCCGTCCATTACTACTTACATGAGTGCTCATTTTTATTGAATTTATTTAACGAGCTGGGGAAAAGTGATAAAATGCGAGGCTTGTCGAGCATTTTATTACTTTTTCGCAACGAGTTTAATAAATTCAATAATACAGGAGCACGAATGTTAGATTCTATTTATCATATGACAACTACTTTGAAATCTCATTTCTGGCGTAAAGACGTTATAATTTTGTCATTATGTACGCAACGTTGTTATGGACGTCATAACATTTCCCGTAAATCGATAAACCACTAGTGGTTTATCGATTTTATTGCATGGCGTTATTTCACTCCCAGACGCGACGTCATATGATAAAATAAAATCCCTCATATTCTGTAGGCTACTTACTAACTATCCCTTTTGTTTTCCTTTCATCATGATGCAAACATTGCCACGAAATTAGGCCTCCAAAAACAGTGTTGAATCCTCCTGCAAATGGTAAAATTCAAATACTTTTCAAGGCCTTTGAGTGTTTTTCAAGTACTTTTCAAGGGAAATTTTATTTTCAAGGACTTTTCAAGACAGTCTTGTATATTCAAGTACTTTTCAAGCCTGTGCGAATACTGTTCAATGAATTAGAGTGCTTTAACAATGTCCATTGAAAGTGCCATTGCCTCCTTTATATTGTAAAAATGTGGAAAAGACTTACAGAAAATCCTGAATACGCTGAGATGTGCCATGGTGACGTCATTTTAACTTCACAATGACGTCACGGCGAGCATGCAGCTGTTAGTTTTTTTCATTCTCTAGGGCCGGGTTTGTGAGATTATAAGAATTATGAGTGTGAGGGTGGGATAGAATATTATTTTCTTTATTTCTCTTCCAAGACATATGGTGTGGGTACGCAAAAGAACCGTCTCAATGAGACAGTCCCCCTGAGCACCCAAAACACATATTCAAATTAATGGGTAAGAAAATTAAAAGTTTACGCAAATTAAATTTCCTTATCTGGATCTATGAATAGCAATAAAAAACATATGGTGTGGGTACTCAAAAGAACCGTCTCAATGAGACGGTCCCCTTCAGCCCCCAAAACACATGTTTAAATTAATGGGTAAGAAACTAATTAAAAGTTTACGCAAATAAACAGCCTGGCCTCCAGATAAGAGTGTGTATTGGAATATATTATCTTCTTTATTTCTCATCCAAAACATATGGTGTGGGTACTCAAAAGAAACGTCTCAATGAGACAGCCCCCCTTGAGCCCCCAAAACACATGTTCAAATTAATGGGTAAGAAAAGAATTAAAAGTTTACGCAAATAAAACTTCCTCATCTGGATCTATGAATAGCAATACAAAACATATGGGCACTCAAAAGAACCGTCTCAATGAGACGGTCCCCTTTTGAGCACCCAAAACACATGTTTGAATAAATGGGTAATAAATTAATTAAGAGTTTAAGCAAATAAAACAGCCAGGCCTCCAGATAAGAGTGTGTACTTCTTTATTTCTCATCCAAAACATATGGTGTGGGTACTCAAAAGAATCGTCTCGATGAGACGGTCCCCTCGAGCGCCCAAAACACATGTTCAAATTAATGGGTAAGAAAATAATTAAAGTTTACACAAATAAAATTTCCTTAATGCTGGAGTTCTAATTTAGATCTAATTTATAAATCAAATACCTACTTCAGTCATCTGCTGATAACCTTAGCAAACAGTTTAAACCCAGATCAGGACCAACAAATTGTCAGGCCTGATCTGGACCCCAACTGTTTGAACATTCTGATTGCATTTAAGAAATGAATACGACTTTTGGAATGTTCATGGAATCATATATTTCGGGTCTCTTGCATTTGTGGAAATTTTACCGTTGAGACACTTAATCTACATTGTGAGAGAATCGACACTCGAGAAGATTGTGCCACAAGGCCTGATGCGGAAAACGGAATATGAAGTATTCATGATTCCAAAAAATCGAATTTATTGCTTTAATTTACATTTTATTATCTAAAATATAGAAATCATTTATAATTTAGGGGGAAAAAGTTTTGTATTTAATATATAATTGTATTAACCGTTTTGTTGGAGTGTAAAACGGAAAAGCGGAACAGCCACCAGTATGAACATGGGCAGCCTATGAAGCAAACAAGAAGCTTGTTTTGCACATGCGACTTCGGTATGGCTCACAGTCAATCACAACATCGGTGTCACTTCTATGTCCGATAAGTATTGCATGGGCAAGAGAGCTTGGCAGCTATCAATCAAATTATGTCATTCATGAGGCTATGAACAGTTCTATCTGTCTTTTGCTACTGGCAGGATCGCATGCGATTATTACGCCAGGGAGTGGGAATTTGGAATTTTGAAGAAACGAAACAAAACCAAACAAAAAAAACAAACAAGAAAAATCTTTCGGCTGTGTTTTGACTAAATGAGGAGTGCCCTTAAACTCCTCATTAGTCTGGGAATTGACCACCGAAGGAGAAAGACCGTTCCACTGTGGAATAGTTTGGTTGCAAAATATTAAAGATTCATTAAAGGCTTGCTTTGAAAAATATTGTTGCTCTAAGAGAAAAAGCAAACAAAATCAAATTTTATGTCCCAAAAGTACATGTGCTAGGAGGAAGCATCTTTCTCTTTCTCTTTCTTTCTCTTAATACTGGCACGATCAAATTATGATCTAGCTGAAGATACAGAATCTGTAACAGATTTGGACTGAACAAAGCAATTTAATTATATGGGGGGTAAAGTAAAGAAAAGAAATTTCCTAAAAATTAACAATTTTACCCAAATGAACTAAAGCTTATCTGAGGCCCTCCCAGAGGTTTTGGGGAACAGGGGAAACAGGGCATTTACTTTAGGGGAACAGGGGAACAAAGGCCAAATTATGAGGGGAACAAAGACAATATTGGGGAACAGGGAACATAAGAAAACAAATTTTCGATTTTTGGGGAACAGGGGAACAAGCCAATTTATTTCAGGGGAACAAGGGAACAGGTACCCCCTGGAAGGGCCTCTTATCTGGCCTTCTGTCTATAACGAAAGATTAGCAATCACTCACCAACACCGGGTTAACCATGTCGAGGCTGCAGACTCAATCACTGTCTCCACAGTCTTCTGTGTTCTATCTCGAAGGAAAATAGAGCTTCGAGATTCTCCTACTGTCCCTCGTGGTCTCCGATTTTGTTCAGCTAGATTCTATTTCGGTCCGTAAATCTGAACGGAGAGCTGGGTTTCTATACAAATATTTGTACACAGTCCTTCCATCATACGTAGAAGTCATAAAGGCCTATCAAGACGATATACTGTTGCCGGTCGCGGTAACCGGTGACATTGACAGACAATCTAGGCTTCCAGTCTTTCATATCTGCCGCCATCTTGATTCGCGATCAAAAGAAACACCGCCAAGCGTGTTTATGTTAAAGATAACATCCGTATTGCTATATTAGGTGTAATGGATATCTAATGGATACAAATTCAATGTTGCATGTCGTGTAGTTATCGTTTCCAAGTAAATTTTGAGAAACAAGGAATAAATCAGGCACCCAAAACGGCACTATTTTTTAAGGCGTTGACATTGTAACCGCGTCGTTATTAGTGTCATCGCAACAGCGCATACTTTAATGATGCATATGAAAATAATGAGCCGGTTCTCAAAATAAAGTGCGAAGAAAGATTAACAAAAATAAATAACAAAAAGCAAATAAAGATTAAAATCAGTGGTGGTATGCAAGAAAAAGGATCTTATATGTGTGTCGAGTCTAGATAGAAGTTTCCAACCTTTGGAATGACCTTGCTGATCGGAACCTCGGCAAGCCTCGGTTCAGATCAGCAAGGTCATTCCTCGGGTTGGAAACTTCTATCTCGACTCGACACACATATAAGATCCTTATAATCTCGTATTAGTTACGCTTATCTCACATGGGTAGCGATGTGGGACAGATTTTTCCGACAGCGAGCTTACATAGGGATCATTCGATCTCGTATGCGTTGGTATGTGAGAAAGATATTTCCAACAGCGAGCTTACATAGGGATAACTCGATCTTGTATGCGTTGGTATGTGAGAAAAATAGAATCCATCATTGGTGTTCAGTGGAGACAGAAAAATCCCAACCCGGGGGCCCACCGTTCCTGACCGACAACAATTCAACTTTCGTTTTCGAGGGAATACAATCATGCGCCAAAAATGTTATCTCACATTAGCAACCGGTCGCGTGTGGCTTTTCTCGTATTAGTAACGCTTATCTCACATGGGTAGCGATGTGGGACAGATTATTCCGACAGCGAGCTTACATAGGGATCACTCGATCTCGTGTGCGTTGGTATGTTAGAAAGAAAAATCCTTCCCTCGCGATCACCAATTGTCTTCACTCAGCATGCCTTGTGATGCCAATTAGTGACCCTCGGGACGGATTTTCTATCCAACCCTCACACTCATGATGGATTCTTATAAGGCTGTTCATAGCTTTGATTTAAATGTGAAGGTCACATTCAAGTTAAAATATTAAAAATAGTGAGTATAATCAGGATTAAAAATACCATTACAAACTCGTGGCACCGCGAGGAAGAGTCACACAACAATCACAAGACACCATGAAGACAAAAAAGCAGCCAACTCTCTCTTCCCCATCAAGATGATTGAAAAACTGGAATGGACATAAAGCAACGCACAACAAAGTATCGAACAATGACAGCATCCCAAGATAGGAGTAACAATCAACAACTAGGCAACAACAAACAGAATCACTGCCTTAGAAACTCGGACCCAGTGTTCATTGGGTCCGAGCTTAGAACGGACAATTGTTATGTGGTAGATTTTCAGCCATTTTGGCCACAAGTATTTAGAAAAATTACAAAGTTCAAAATGACAATTTTTTTTAATAGCATTCTTTTATAATCGAGTTTGGTATCATTTTCATGCTCATGAGAATTGCAACTCGAATTTTCAATTTGATATTTGATTCAACTTTTATCAACCATTTTAGAATTTTTTTCGAAATTCTGACCTTTAATTTTCTTATTTTCACATATGGTCAGAAACGCACAATCAATTACTTTGTCCCATCTAATGTTAACAGATCTTACGTCACAATACCCATTCTTAACCTTATTGTCCCTTAAAGCGCCGCACAAATTGCATATTGGCACGTTTATTGTCATCTTAACAGCTGGCTTTAGGGGATAATAAAGGTAGAAGGCCTGCGATACGCAGGTAGAAAAATCTTTACAAAAGCAGTCGGTCTTGAGAATTTGGGTAGGACAATTGATCTGACTGTCAGCCCAGGATAGAAATTTAGAGATATGGACGTAAGAACTGTAAACATGTAAAGAAGAAAATATTAAAACTCGTCGGCCGCCAGGCCTTGCCTGTGCGCGCTAGCTAACTGTACATAATGTAAATTTCGGTGATAGGGGTAGAAAACAGAAACTACTGCGAAAGTGTTGACCTCGTTGATCCTTAATAAACAACTTTGGAACACCATATACGTTTTAATCACTGCCTTCACCGTTCTTCAGTGTGTACCATATTGCCATACGGACATGTACGAAATAAACACATGCACGAAAAACTCCTCAGTTTCCCCCACATTATAGAACGGACAACAACCTAAGCGACTATAGGGATCACACATGTTTTTTCACGCATTTTAAAAGTACAGCTCTTGCTAAGAACCATGCAAAACCTGCAAAAGGTGATACATCGCATGTTACAAAAATGAACATTTTTTGTTTTTCCCAATTGATTATGTCCAAAAATAAGTCAAATGACCCCTTCTACTGGTAAACGATTTTGTAGAAGAATGCTATCGATGGATTAAAAATCATCATTTGAGATGAAATTCCCATAGGGTTCCATTATGAAAGTTGAAGTTAAATTTTCTCTCATGAAGGTCCTGTTATTATTATGAAACTGGGTCTATTATATGGCAACAGCCTTTGTTTTCTTATTTCAAAATTCAAAACCCGTGTGTTTTTTAGGTTATCTATGGTAAAAAGGCTAAAATGCAGTTGTAATGGAGATACCTCCCTTAATATTCGGGAGAAATCGTCAACTTGAAACGAAAACATTATAATTTCTATAACTATTTTAAAATAATTTCTTTGATCTATGCTAAAAACAACAGTTTATTTTTCTAATTATTTGTAACACTGTAATATAGGTTTTAACTCCTTAATTATCAAAAAATTAAATTATTTTATATTACTCCTGATTTATTTAATGAGGGATCCCTAACAAGTATGGCAGCGGAGAATTATAAATCTATAATCTTTAATTATGCGACGTGTTTTCTTAGTTCCGTTTTGTGCACTTTATTAGTGCTGGGTTTTATCACAACATATTTTCTCGATGTAAGGAGCTTTCTGATTGGCGCAAGCCTCATACAAAAAGAAATTTTAGGCGGCAGACCGCACAGTTAGAAATTTACAGCAGGGGCTTGCTAGTTTATTTGAAATATTTGAAGTTCACTCCTTTGTCTTCTTTGTTTGGTGAAGAGTCCGGTTTTGACTGTGACCGGTGGCTAGTTCATAACTGAACATTTATTTTGAAGATAGATTCGACAATATAGATATATATATATACACTAGTTTTGGTGAGAAAAGAACCCAGAGATGAGTTCAAGCAAGAAATCAATTGCAGAACAGCCGAAGGGAGATCGGGAGTTAAGAGCGAGCAGGAGGATAGATTACAAGCTAATGAATAGCGGGAACACAGGTTTTGAGTTGGCTCAAGATTCTCAGAGTGGGGCGATGGCTGCAGGTTTTGGAGGAACAATTGATGATGCGCCGCCTTCAGTGTCGTTAGATCCGGAAGTAGAAAGGCAACAGCTACAAGATGAAATGGCGGCTTTGCATGAGGAGGAAGAACGATTGAAAACATCGATGAAATTAGCTCATATGCGACAGGAGGTACAGAAGAAGAGACAGGCAGTGAAAAAACTAAGAGGTATGACGGAAAAAACAGTTGGGAGTGCTTCGCATGTCAGTTTAATTGGTGACAAATCGAGTTTAAAATCAAAACATGGTGCTGAAAGTGGTGACAGTGATTTAGACATAAACGATCTTAGAAAGGATCCAAATTTGAGAGTGGTCGTGCAGAAAGAGTTAGCGAAGTTAGGTCTAGGTTCTGTTGGGTCTGTTGACAGCGACAGTTCCGGATCTGCTTCAGGTACTCAAGATAGCTCTGATTCAGATGTGTCCAGTGCTAAAAAACATAAGAAAAAGTCCAAGAGTAAAAAGTCTGGTATCAATGCTAAAGCTTCGGATAGGGTAAAGTTTCCACAGAGTTGGCCTCATGCTCACCTGCAATACGAATACGTAAACAAGCAAATGACTTATGACGAGTTGGATTTTAAGATGTTTATTGCAGGGGAGCTTGAGATCATTTCTTCGGAGGGTTTGCCCAGATCTGAGAGACTTGGCAGAACTTCATTATTGAAAAAGATTATTTATTATAGTAATACATATGAGTTTAAGGGTCTTAAATCCTTTTACGCTGCATGGTTAAGACAGATCGAGTTGGGCAAAAAGGCATGGTCCGATGACCCTCAACAGTTGGAATCGGCCATTCTGACTAAGCATTTACGTGTTCAAAGGTCTAGTAGTTCAGCTCATAAGAAAGAGTCTGTAAATAACAAAAAAGATAAGGATGACAGTGAGGAAAAAGTTTGGTTCTGCTCACAGTTTCAGAGAAATAAATGCTCTCACAAAGGTACTCATATGGTAGTTGTTAAAGGCAGAATGAGGCAGGCTCAGCATATCTGTGCCACTTGTTGGATGACAGATAAAGCTAAGCTAGGACATCCCGAAAGCTCGTCTAGCTGTCCTCATGCTTCAGCTTGACTTAAGCAGAGTGTGCTCAGTTTACATAGAGCGGTCAAGAGGGGCTCTGAAAAAGTGGAGATATTTTTACCGCAGTTTTGCAAAGTGAATAATACGGGGTCTCAAGTTACAGAAGGCAGTTTTCCCGAAAATTTGAAAGAAAAGTTACATGTATGTCAGCATTCCAGTAAATGTGATATTTGCCAAGTTTCTTTAAAAAACAATAAGTTGAAAGACATACAATTTTTACTAGATTCTCATGAAAAAGTTGTTCAATCAGGTAAATTTAATTTTGAGGGTTGTAGGATACCGGTAAACAACAGGCTTGATATTAATTATTTGAGATCCTGGTTATGGGATTATAAAGATACTTCGCTCTGCAGTTTGTTAGAGTTTGGGTTCCCTTTAGACTGTAAGGAGTCTGAGAAATTGTTTAATTGTACAAATCATAGAGAACTTTGGAAATTCAGAAATCATACTGGTGCTACAGATTACCCAGAGGAAATGAAAAAGTACTTGCAAAAAGAATGCAAGAACCAAGCTGTTGTTGGGCCGTTTAACAAAAACCCTTTTAATTCCGGTTTAAGAATATCTCCGCTTAATTCGGTACCCAAAAAGGAAACCGACGAAAGAAGGGTCATTTTAGATTTAAGTTTTCCGAAGGGGAATGGTGTTAATGACTTTATTAGTAAGGAGGAATACTTGGGTGAGAAAATGTTGACTGTTTATCCCAAGGTAGATGATTTGGTTCAGTTAATAAAATTAAAAGGAAGAGGCTGCCTTTTGTTTAAAAAAGATTTGAGAAGAGCTTATAGACAAATTCCTATCTGTCCGTCCAGTTATAATCTTGTTGGGTTTGTTTGGAAAAAACACATATTTTTTGACTCAGTATTGTCCATGGGTCTTCGCAATGCCGCTTATATTTGCGAAAGAGTCACTACTGCAATCTCTTTTATAATGTTTAAAATTGGGATTTTAGTTTTGAATTATTTGGATGATTTAGCATCAGCAGAGGTTAAGGAACACGCAGTATTTGCATACTCTACTTTAGGAGCCGTTTTAGATAAATGTGGATTTGAGGAGGCTTTGGACAAATCATGTAGTCCTTCTACAGTTATGACTTTTGTAGGTGTGTTATTCAACACAGAAAAAATGACTATAGAGGTTACTTCAGATAGATTGAAAGAAATAAGGGCTCTTATTCAGTTCTGGTTAAATAAAAAGTTTGCTTCATTGAAAGAAATTCAGTCTTTGTTAGGAAAGTTAAACTTTGTGGCAGCTTGTGTAAAGCCAAGCAGGATTTTTGTGTCTAGATTGTTAGTATGGTTGAAAGTCCTATATAAAGGCAGTCAAACACAGCATCTCATTCCAATTTATGTCAAAAAAGATCTTTTGTGGTGGCATAGATTCTTACCGTTATATAATGGGGTGTCTATGATGCTAACAGAAGAATGGTCCGAGCCGGATGAAATATTTTCTTCCGATTCTTCGTTACAGGGTTGTGGTGGTTTTTGGCAAGGAAAGTTCTTTCATGTTGAGTTTCCCCAAAGTATTTTAGTTCAGAACTACTATATTACAATTCTGGAAATGTTTGCCGTAGTTTTGGCCGCTAGATTGTGGTCAAAATTTTTCAAAGGCAAAAGAATACAGGTTTTCTGTGATAACTTAGCTGTATGTTCTGTTATAAATACAGGGAGGTCCAAGTGTACAGTTCTTCAGGCTTGTTTAAGGGAATTGACTTTTTTGACAGCAATGGCAGAGTGTGAAATTAGGGCTGTTCATTTGGAAAGTCAGAGTAATAGGATTGCGGATCATTTATCTAGATGGAGCTTAGATGATTTTCACAAGCAGCAGTTTTTCTTGTTGACTAATCAATTTCATCTTCAGGAGTTTGTCATTACAGATAATATGTTTCAGTTTCTGAATGACTGGTAATAATTTTTCAGAAGGCCAGTTGAAAAAATTGAAAGGAGATTTGAAGAGTAGTAGGAGACAAGCTTATGCAGAAGGAAGTCAGAGGAATTTAAGAATCCAGTTGGAGACCTTTTTATTATTTTGTATATATTTTGGTTTTAGTTATTTGCCAGTACAAACAGAAACTTTGAGCTTATATGCTCAGTTTTTGAGTAGATCATTTAAGTCTACTCAGTCCATTAAGAATTATCTTTTATTGGGATATTCCACAGATCATATTAATGAATTCTTGATTAATCTTGGATTGAAGGGTATTGCAAGGAGTCATCCTCATTTAGTGAAACAGGCTAGAGCCATAACACCAGAAATACTTCTTAAATTGTTTAGTTACCTAGATGTACAAGATCCATTTGATGCTACTTTTTGGTGTCTTTTTTTATTTGCCTTCTTTTTATTTGCTAGAAAGTCTAATTTAGTGCCTAATTCCAAAAAAGAGTTTAAGTCTGGAAAATTTTTGAGAAGGGAGGATGTTTATTTTCAAGATGACATTTTATTGGTTATCATGAGATGGTAAAAAACTAATCAGTTTGGGCAGAGGGTGCTAAAAATTCCCTTGTTGAGGATTCCTGGGTCAGTATTATGTCCTGTTACAGCTTATTTGCAGATGTGTAAGTTGATTCGGGCTAAATCTGATGATCCGTTATTTGTATTACCTCATAGGAAAGTGGTAACTTACAAAATTTTTCAAGTTGTGCTGAAGGATTTAATTAGTAAAATAGGTTTGGATGCACAAGAATTTTCTTCTCATAGTTTTAGGCGGGGAGGCACCACTTTTGCTTTTCAATCAAGAGTACCTACAGATCTAATAAAGTTGCATGGTGACTGGAAGAGTGATTGCTATCAAAAATATTTGTCATTTTCGCTCGAAGATAAATTATTAGTAGTTGCAAAAATGAAAGAGAATTTGATTCAGTTTAGTACTTAATTAATTTGATGCCGGTTTGTTAAAGCTGGGGCTAAGTACTTGGTAGTCGGTACTGTTTAACTATTGAGTATAACTGTTTTCTTTATTTTTTCAGATATCTACTGACGTTAAAGTGTAGAAGTTGATCTGCATCGGTTTCAATTACAAGCCGGTGGACAACTATTTTATCTGTTGAAATTTGGAAAACTTTTGGTAAGAATTGAGATTGATTTTTTTTTTGTTTTTGTTTTTGCAGAGGCCAAAAAAGTCACCATAGTGACTGATTCTATTGCTAAGTATATGTCTGGTATAGATGGGGTGGTAGTTCAAGTTTTTAGTGGTGCTACGATTGGAAGAATAGTTTATGGTATCACACACAGAGAAGTTAAATTAAGAGCATTTGACTATGTTATTTTTCATGTGGGTACGAATGATGTCGGTAATCAGTCATCTTTTGAGAATATTATCTCAAATTTCGGAAATTTAGTCGGTGCCTGCAGGAAAATTCACCCATCCATTCACATTTTGATTTCTGCCATACTTCCAAGGCCGATAGATCATACTTATACTGATGACTTTATTCGTAGTGTCAATGGACACTTGGATAAGTTCATGAGTAAACATTTGAATTTTAGGTTTATGAAGACATACAGACCGTTCATGTTCGGTGGTAAAGTGAGACCGGAACTTTTTGCCCATCGGGATGGAGGGTTGCATTTGAACATTGCGGGTACCGAGAAGCTCAGATATTATTTTTTGAGAACTATTGCTTCCATGTAAAGTATATGTCTGGTTCAGGACTTTTCAATTTGAAATTCAAATTGTTTATGTACTATAGCCTTTATGATGGTATAGTGGAATGTTTGCAAATGTCTCGCATAGGATATTTGGACTTTCCTTTTTTCTGATTGAGCAGTCTTGCAGCAATATACTATTATGGAATGAAGGATTATATGTGACTATTTTCTATCCTTTAGATTTGTTGTTCGATGTATTTTCCATTGAAGATCAGGGTAAGGTTAGTTTAACAAGTTGAAGTTTTTTTTTTGTTTTTTTTTTTTTTCTGTTGCAGTAGTATAGCTGATTTTTGTTTTACTTGATGATTTTGGCTTTAGGGCTTGAGTGGAATTTTTATTAGCCTTGTATTTCAGATAAGTAAAAAGGAATATCTCAGAAATTTGTTATACTACTGCGCTTTTTGCTAATTTTAAATTTTTACGTTGATTCGAAGAGCCATTAATCCTAGATGATTAGTTTGGCCTTTTCTTTCCTTCATTTTTAGTTTCCACTTTCCAACTATTTTGTATATTCTGCTCATTTTAGTGAAGCGAGATTTGAGAAGAAAATAATTATTTGGTTTGTTAGTTGGAAGCTTCAATTTGAATGGAAGGTTATTTGTTGTCCGTCATTCTGAGTTTGCGTACAAGAATGGAGGGCAATTGATGTACATATATATATATATATATATATATATATATATATAGGGGCTCATAAGTTGCAAGAATTTTGCTTGCTTTAGTTTTTGTTTGTTATGCTTTGCTTTGTTACGCTTTGCTGAGCATGCTTCTGAGTCTCTGGATCCGAGTATGTGCCTTTTTCTTCGAGGTAGTCTGGATAACATGCTTGTCATTCCATTCATAATGGGTTGATTGGCTGTATTTATCTATTTCTTGTCGAATTTTTATATTCGGATCTCGGGACTGATCTTTATCGTAATTTTTTTTTCTTTATTTTTTTTTTTTTTTTTTTTGCTTTGCTTCGCAGTGCTTTGCTTTTTGGCCGTTGGGTTGGTGGCATTTTAAATATTAATGTTCAATTAATGATTACGGACATTTTGAGTATATTCTTTAAGTCAATTTATATTTAGATCCTAGGCATTATACTTAAAATTATGTGAGTAAATTGTTTGAAAAAGTTTATATGCCTGAAAAGCCCCTTGCGGATTGAAGATATAAGCATAATAATTTTGGAGAAAATTCTTTGTTTGTTTTTGTATTTTATGGTTGTTCATAGACTAGACGAGGTATCCTGTCGTTGAGGGGAGTGTCTATTCCTTTCTGCTTGGGTGAGCTAGGCGAAGAGGAATAAGGTCGCTTAGTGCTCGGCAGGACATCTTTCTAGTTCTATGGAGTTTTTAAGGATCCGAGATGGAAATTATGGTGCCCGTGCGTATTTGGGCAATTACATCCTTTTGCGTTATCTGCCCCTAAAGAATGCGGTCTGTGATACCTTGTCAACAATTGCTAACAAATGAATTCCTTAGTGGACTTCAGTTGAATTTAAGTATCAGAGATGTCGTCAACAGTTGCTTTATAAGTACTAGAATAAAGGAGGTCCCTTATGAGCCACAGTTGGATGTTGTGGTGTGCGTTGTCTACATTTGCTTCAATAAATCACTAGTTAGTGTGATCAGTGTATTTTGGCTGGCTCCAGCTAGGCCCTGGTCTATGCTTTAGTCCCGTGGACTTCAGTTGAATTTAAGTATAAGAGACATCGTCAACCGTTGCTTTATAAGTCCTGAAATAAAGGAGGTCCCTCATGAGCCCTTGGTGGCTGTTGTGCTGTGCGTTGTCAACATTCGCTTCAATAAATCACTAGTTAGTGTTAAACATTGTGTTTGGCCTGACATCGGCTAGGTCTTTGTCTATGCTTTAGTCCTGTGATCTTGACAATTTTTTGGGCTGCATTTCTCATTAATGATAGTTTAACTAGGAGAATAATTTTTTTTAAAAGAGTATTTTTGTGGTGTACCAGTACTGGCCGGGTGGGTTTATACTTTTTGTGGTTCTATGTCCAGGAACTCCAGAAGGCTGGTTCTGAAAATGCCCAATTTAGAAATCATTTACTAGATCTATCATATCTATATATATTTTTTATTATTTTATAGAGGGTGATCTTCCCTCTTTTCAAATACATAACAAATGATTTAAAAATTCTTCCCTAATACTGCAAATCATCCATTACAAATAATTATTAGGCAAAAGCGGTTAACCAGTGATTCATGCACATACTTTCAAGTAAGAACTCAAGTATTAAAGAAAAATATCGGTAAAAATTTATGCAATTGCCCTCCCTTGCCGTTTTTGAATTAGCTCCCTTGTTGAAATTAATTTAGCAAGTTTTGTAATTCCAAGGTGATTATTTGCTTGTTTTAATATATATATATATTTATTCCAAATTACAATAATTTTATTTTAAATATTTTATAATTTTATATTCTACCAAAGATGCCATTGACTGCAAGCCTTTAATCACTAAAAACAATAATAAAATATAAGAAGTAAAAAACCCATAATATTTTTAATTGGTGTCATATTTATGCATTATAAAAACAGATGTATGCTAAAATAATTACCTTCTCACGTTCAGGCGATTTATACTGAATGGAGGTGTTCCACACATGGGAAAGGTTGACTATCTCTCAAACTGGACCATTAAATGGATCCAACCAAAATAAACGGGAGCCTGAACAATTTGAGCTCTGTTTGATCATTGACCACATCATCATTTATGTGCAAAAATACAGTGATAAACACACATATCTACTATAGGGATACTTGACCTTTTCATTCTGGGTACTGGAAACAGGTACTTAGGCAAACAGTGAAGACCCAAACAGTGGCATTTCATCAGTGTCTGCAATGTTTATTAAGATATTTTACCAATTTTCAGGTAACTAACAAATTATAAGGCGGAAACAGAAATGACTTACTTTGCATACATGCATACATGCAAACAGTCTTGACCAAGATCAAACTGCTCTGAAAAGAATCCACAATGTGTGCTACAGAGACACTAAAACTGGATCTATAATGGTTTATGTATTGTCTAAAAATCGGCCCATCCCACCAGTACGGCATTCCTCTGGCGGGTCGACAGTAGCAACTCTTGAGTCTTATGCTTAGCCTTGACATAGCTCACCATTAAGGGGAGCGGCAAACTTAAACAAACGATAACAAAACTCCTTGCCCTTCCAAGCGAAATAAAAAACTTATACTTTCAGGAACAGTGGGGGTGACACTGTGCAGACAAATTGTCACGTCAATCCCCACAAGATTGAAACCTGTTTTAGAGCATTTCAAAAATTCAAACTAATTAATGCCCCACACCTTTACTTAACGCAGATAGGCGTAGGATAAGGGCAGGATACAGCCCGAATTCCTTTTTTGAAGCCAAAGTGGATGCATAAAACTGGGTGTGCCGTGTGTGCTATATAGCCTATGCCTCGTGCGCAGGGACCGCGGCACACCGCCACAATAACGGAATAATGTATGTAGCTTTGACATAGCTTTTGGGTGCTCGAAAGAACTGTCTCATTGACGGGCGGAACATATTATTAAAAGTACAATGATTTAGGTATATGCAACAAACTGAAGCATTACTGTAATCATGCTGTTCGGTATGCTGTGAATAAATTCTTATCCAGCTTTTGGGTGCTCAAAAGAACAATTTTATTGGTTGGGAATAAAGAAAAATATTTCAATCACGCAATCTGATCTAGGTTCCTGGCAGACGGACGGACGGAGTGGCAGACAGACGGACGATCAAATATACCTGGTTTTTCCTTTCATATCCATCTGGATTTCATGTTCATGCCGCCGCTAATACAGTGTTAAGATACTTCATGATATCGTAGAGCTTGTCTTGTTAGAAACTCTGCCCTTTGCAGCTTTCAAAGACTGCGCGTTTCACTCGAAAAATTGCACAGCTTCAACGATGATTGGTCGTTAATTGTGTATAATTGTACTGTTCGCGAAAATCGTATCACAGCTTTAGGATTATCTTTGTCGGGTACGATAGCAATTAAACAATGTGCCTGCAATCGCTTTTTGCTAACTATTGAAAGTGCAATGTGGCAAAGACAAAAAAAATACGACAAGTCCGTGGGTTGAGCCCGGTGTATGACAAAACATAGAAAGACAAAAGATAGAAGCGACAATTAATAGACGAGACAAAAGATAGATGCGACATTAAATAGATCGACGAATGATAGAACGACCAATAATAGAACAATAAGTGTGAAAAATGATAATTACTCGATCTCTTGTTGATTGCTATGCGTCATTGAACATTCGCTCACTCGAATGGAATCTCTGGGCATGGGTATTGAGATACAAACATTAAGGTCTGACTTCGAAACTGACTTTCCTGGACTCGGTGTTGAATGTTGCTTTTTCTACTTTGGACAGGCTTACTGGCGCAAAATTTCCGAACTTAGACTTCAAATAAAGTAGGGCCTATGTTGAGGACTTCCAAAGCCGTAGGGCGCGAGAAAAGACTCAAGAAAGTGGTATCCGAGTTTCAATTAAGGACCAATAATGGACATATACTGACGTCAAGAAAAAAACGCCTCATCTAAAAATAAACGTGAATATCTCTTAGACTGATCAGAATAAAGTTTTGAATTTTAGTGCATTATAACATCTTATCAGTCAAGCGTATCTCATGAAAACAAAATTGCTGAACGAATATTTAGGGCTGAGAAAACGACCTCGGTTTGAGACAGGGGTCACAATTTTGTGCGACACAAGATTTTAGCCACATTTGCTTTGTTTCCAGACACAATCCGTTGACAGGAAAAACGTGTTTTACCGCTGTAAAACCGTCTTTATTTTACCAAAAATGCGTTTATAATGTTCAGACAATGTTCGTATGCATCTGCTGAACGAAACAACTTACCCCACCCACCTTTTCGCCATGCATTTCAGTAAAACTTAAATGTCATGACTCTGCAAAGTGGGTGAAAATATTCTTACGAATCCACTGCAAAAGTCTTGAGTCTTTAACCATCGACGATTGCCGAGGAAACGCAATCTGGCACGTGTTCCAGACGCCCCTTTTTGATGACGTTAACGTAGACCAACAACTGGCCATTGGGCGTTACAGCTCATCTTAAATAATGTAATTTTATGTAGGCATATTCTGTGTACATTTCCTAATGTACCCCCTTATCATTTTTTTCCATTACTTAAAGCAAAATGAGAATATTGGCAAGTTTCGTGAACGGATCTTACATTTTGTCTTTTATATGACGTCATAATTTCATAAAGTTATTACTCGCAAGCACAGCTGTTTGAAAAAATGATCCAAAATTTGTTCATTAATTAGCAAAACATAAACGGCACAAGCTGGGTGCAAATTCAAATTGAAATCATAAGTGATCGATGCACAATGCCGTCATGTCTACGTTGAGCCTGTATGACGTCATCGGAATAACGTGTCACCTGCATATCAAATGCATGTCATTTTCCAAAATCGCCCAACCTCTACATAAAAAAACAGAACGTGGCTGTTAATTTTTATATATCATCGCTGAGAATTAAGTGATAATGAGTGAGGCGTTTTAGTTGACGTCAGTATACATGCATTGAGTACCTCGAGGGCTTGGCCCATAATGTGATCTACTAACTTTTGAACTATGTTGCAAAATCAAAGTGAAACTAGAACTTAAGGTGTCTTTTTTGGTCGCAAATCGATGTTCGCGATCTTAAATATCAAAATGTATTGTTTTGTCGTAAAATTGATTGAAATAAAATTTTCGATATTTCTTAACTTTTTCGATGTTATTTCGAGGTTTTTTCGATCTTTTCTTTCGATGTTTTGTCTTTCTATATTATGTCTTTTTTTATATTTTTGCTTTTCTATGTTTTGTCGTTCTATGTTTTGTCATAGACCCGTTGAGCCAGTTATTCAACAATGTGCTGGACAATGCACATACTACCAGACCCTGGGTCACTCCTTATAGGTGGGGCTCGGGGTCTGGCATCTGACTCTGAGACTCTGTGTCTAGGTGTCCGATACCGAACTCAAAGAATGCCCGGTACCAGACCCAGAGACACTGAGTATTATTTATTTATTTTATTTATCTTTTGCTTCAAACTTCAATATTCTAGATGTAGCCCCCCTAACATACTCCCTAACAGGCCTGCCAAAAAACACATGCACAACTCATTAAACACAAAAATTCCGTTCTTCATGGCTTTTTTCAGCTATGTCAAGACCTACCACAACGGGTTAGGGCGACCTCCAAGACACGGATTTATCAAAACTACATTTTCGATCGCCGAAAATAGGGTTTTCGATTGTCATAACGGTAGTATAGTAGAATGCAATTATAGTGTTATCGATCGCCAATATGAAACAGTGTGATTCTGTTCAACGTTCAACCAACAGTTAAGCAATAACGGTCATGGAAAGACTGGAGAAGCCAAGAATCAAACCAACAACCCCTGGTTTATAACCGAGTGGTTTATCCACTATGGGAGAAAAAATATCTTGAAATGTGCCTTTTCCTCCATTTCTTAGATTTTGAAAGTGGTTTAATACATATTCCTTAAATTTAATACAATTGCACACAAAATGCATGCATGCTTTTAAAGGACATCGGACAGTCTTAATGAAGGATTGCCCATAAAATGGCCGGATAAAAGTTTCAAAGAAAATGATTTTTTTCCATGAAAAAGATAGTAGGTTCAACTCTCGAATTTTCCACAAAAGTGTTTTTCTCATTGGACAAATAACAATTTAAAGATATGGGTAAAAACTCTGTTTTTGCGACACATATTCAACATATAGAAAATATCAAAAAAATTACTGAAGTGCTCCCCCGCCCCTCATCGTGGTCAAACTATTCATTTTGTTTACACTTGTACTTTAACATTTCACACATCATAGAAAAATTATGTTAAAATGTGTCATTTTGCTGATTTCTTCTATTTTGAAAATGGTTGCTGTTACCTTAACACAATTGCACGCAAGAGAAGAAAAAAACACGGGTTCCTTGCATTTTTGTTTAAGAACATACATTACTTTATTGGTTTTAAAACATCATTGTCTTACATTAGTATGGTCATGGGAGAAAAATTATGTTAAAATGTGCCATTTTTTGCCAATTTCTTAGATTTTGAAAACGGTTGCTGCTACCTTAACACAACTGCACGCAAGAGAAGAAAGAACACATGGGTTTCTTGCATTTTTGCTTAAGATCGTACATTACTTTATTGGTTTAAATACATCATTGTTTTACATTAGGATGGTCATGGGAGAAAAATTATGTTAAAATGTGCCATTTTGGCAGATTTCTTAGATTTTGAAAACGGTTGCTGCTACCTTAACACAATTGCACGCAAGAGAGGAAAAAACACACGGGTTTCTGGCATTTTTGCTTAAGAACAGACATTACTTATTGGTTCTAAAACATCACTGTCTTACATTAGGGTGGTCATGGGAGAAAAATTATGTTAAAATGTGCCCATTTTTGCAGATTTCTTTGATTTTGAAAATGGTTGCTGCTACCTTAACACAATTGCACGCAAGAGAAGAAAAACACATGGGTTTCTTGCATTTTTACTTAAGAACAGACATTACTTTATTGGTTCCAAAACATCACTGTCTTACATTAGGGTGGTCATGGGAGAAAAATTATGTTAAAATGTGCCCATTTTTGCAGATTCCTTAGATTTTGAAAATGGTTGCTGCTACCTTAACACAATTGTACGCAAGAGAAGAAAAAAACACATGGGTTTCTTGCATTTTTGCTTACGAACATACATTACTTTATTGGTTTAAATACATCATTGTCTTACATTAGGATGGTCATGGGAGAAAAATTATGTTTAAATGTGCCTTTTTGGTCGATTTCTAAGATTTTGAAAAAGGTTGCTGCTACCTTAACACAATTGCATGTTAGAGAAGAAAAAACACACGGGTTTCTTCCATTTTTGTTTGAGAACATATATCATTTTATTGATTTAAATACATCATTGTCTTACATTAGGATGGTCATGGGAGAAAAATTATGTTAAAATGTGCCATTTTGGCAGATTTCTTAGATTTTGAAAACGGTTGCTGCTACCTTAACACAATTGCACGCAAGAGAAGAAAAAACACATAGGTTTCTTGCATTTTTGCTTAAGAACATACATTACTTTATTGGTTTAAATACATCATTGTCTTACATTAGGATGGTCATGGGAGAAAAATTATGTTTAAATGTGCCTTTTTGGTCGATTTCTAAGATTTTGAAAAGGGTTGCTGCTACCTTAACACAATTGCATGTTAGAGAAGAAAAAACACATGGGTTTCTTCCATTTTTGTTTGAGAACATATATCACTTTATTGATTTAAATACATCATTGTCTTACATTAGGATGGTCATGGGAGAAAAATTATGTTAAAATGTGCCATTTTGGCAGATTTCTTAGATTTTGAAAACGGTTGCTGCTACCTTAACACAATTGCACGCAAGAGAAGAAAAAACACATGGGTTTCTTGCATTTTTGCTTAAGAACATACGTTACTTTATTGGTTTAAATACATCATTGTCTTACATTAGGATGATCATGGGAGAAAAATTATGTTTAAATGTGCCTTTTTGGTCGATTTCTAAGATTTTGAAAAGGGTTGCAGCTACCTTAACACAATTGCATGTCAGGGAAGAAAAAACACACGGGTCTCTTCCATTTTTGTTTGAGAACATATATCACTTTATTGATTTAAATACATCATTGTCTTACATTAATATGGTCATGGGAGAAAAATTTTCTTGAAATTTGCTGATTTTTCATAATTTTGCTAAAATCCAGATTATAAGTACCCCACCTCCCAATACTAGTTTGATTTTCGTGTACGAGTTATCATAATACAATTGTTAGTATATCATTTATTAAAGCCAAGATCAATCTACAGAACTGATATACCAAATTAACTATTCTACTACCACGGCACAAACTCTTGGTAAATCAAAATAACCAAAAATCAGCTTTTTTGTAGCATTTACACTGGAAAATGAGGTAAAATTGAAAATTTTTGGTTGCCATGGCAACGAGCTTCCAATCAAAGAAATATTGTACCAGTCTGTGTTTGGTGACAAGTACTACATGATAGGACACAAATTTACAATTTCTGTAACCATGGATGTATCGCCATTTGCATGGTGCTTAGCAAGAGCTGTACTTAACATTTGACAGGTCCCGAGGATGCTGTTTGAACACGAGGCTGATAGGCCGAGTGATCAAACATCTTCCGAGGGACCTGGCAAGTGTTAATGCAATGAAACAAATATGTGTGATTGTTATTCTTGAATATTTACCTTATTCTAACCAAATTCGCACTGAAAACGCCGCTTAAACATTAAATTGTCTATTATCTTACACTGGATTTCTCTAAACAAAATGGCGTCGGCTGTATACTTTCGAACGTCATAACGTCATCACAATGTCTAACCGCACGCAACGTTTTCGCGAACAAAAACATCGGCGAAATGATCAGTCTGGTCCGCAACGCTTTCCGTATATAACGTCATGCAAATAACGCAAGGCACATTTTAAGTATTTTCAAGTTCTGACCCATGTTCAAACAGCACGTGAATTTCCGGATTTGAACATGGATTTTCTTTCATTTGACAATGGGTGTAAACAGCTTACGCTTTAATTAGTGTTTTGGTGCACGATGCAGTATGCTGGGCCCCGCTACTGATAAGCATCGTGCACCAAAACACCAATTAAAGCGTTATCTTAGAGCCGTTATTGAGTCTGAGACCTGTCCCACCGTCGTGCAATTAAAGAGACAACCATAGCTACATGTATAAACCATGATTGGGTTTACAGCTAGGCATGTAAACTGTCTACGATAGCTTGAAGTACCCCGCTAACTAGAATTTAGTCTTCAGATTTTAAACAAGTATTATTTTTTTCTGTATTAGATATATCAGGAGAGTGGAAGTAGTAAAATTCTATACTTGTCCAGGAACAGGTAAATTGTCATCATGTAAAATAATGGACTTCGCCTGAGATAGTTCATAATAATTGCGAACGCTCTGTTTAGCTTAGATACAGGTGCTCACACCAGAAGCGATGTTGACATTTATCATTGACATAATTATGTTTTGATACAAAATTCTGACACCAGTTTTGTTTTAATGCCATATTGATAAGTCTGCCGATTCTGATGGGATGTTTTAGCACTCTGAAAAGGTGTTGTTGATACCTATTACTTTGTTAAATAAAATCACACAAGCAAACTTTATAGTTAATGTCAAATCTGACAATGATTGGCAGGAGTTTGCAATACATCTAGTCGTATGACCGTAGGGAAATTGCACAATTGGTATGACTACGGGTCACTTGTGTATCTTCTGATTGGTTGATATAAATGGAAGCTTACCTATGTAGAGGACGCTTTATGGTAAACTTGAAATTAGATTGGTAAATGATGATGCCATAAAGTTGCGCTGTGGTCGGCTTCTATCACGTGACTTTATGGTATATAAGATGAAGCCCAGTGTGTAAGAGTTGAGTTACATGTAAGGCTTAGATTTCAGAATTCTGGGTTTATAGTTATTTTCTAAAAATATTTTTGTTGGACATGGAGATTTAATAAAATAATAGAATTGTGAAGACTGTTGCTTAAAGGATCATTGACGGTTTGGGCCTTATACGCCTATTTTTCTGATTCCCAGAACGCTGCTTTTGAGCTTCTAGTGTGGTGCATGTAGTATCAGTGCAGAGCAAGCTAGCAAAATATTTTCAAAATTCCTACACACTCGAGAGTTATGGCGGGTAGAAAGGGGAGGGGGTCTGAAATTCATGAAAATAAAAAGTGCTTTAAAAAGTGATTTCTGCATGTTTTCTTGATTTATTTGGTAGGCATGGTGATATCTATTGAAAATACCATATGCAGAGTATCAACCGATCACGATAATTGATGAAATTATTTTTAAAAACAAAATATGTTCTGTAATAAACTGATTTTGGGGAGATAATTTGGAAGCTACCTGTACATTTTGACTTCATGTGCCGTAAATAACACAGAAATGAAAGCTCAACAAAAGAAATAAATATTGTTGAAGGAAAGAAAGTGTCTCATACAGCATTGGAAAGTAAAACTGATTCTAACTAGAACCTTTGAATATTACTTTTGCTTTGGTTTAAGGGCATAGCATGCTAAATGTATTTAAAGTGTCCGAATATTTATGGTATATATATACATGTATATCCCTATATGAGACAATATATTGAACACTAAAGTATTTACCTGCTATAACTCTTTGCATGCCAGTGGATAATTTTGCCGTCTGCCAATAGCCTTTTGCAAACAGTTTGAACCCAGATAAAGACCAACAGAATGTCGGTCTTGATCTGGATCCAAACTGTTTGATACTCCGATGGTGGTCATGGGTGGTTTATTTTTTAAAAACTTAATTTTGAAGAAAGTCAGCAGACGAAAATAAAAACATGAACAATTTCCTAGCATGCAAATAGATAAGTACAGGACGTTTGCAAAAGAATGTGTCATTTAATAACAGTGAGATTTTTTCTGATGAAAAAATGCATAAAACCTTGCTAATTCTACTTTTAATCTTTAAGAATTTTATATTAAACTAGCACAGAATACAAAGCAATTTAGGAGGTTGGTTCTAGAGAACTTCATTACTGTCAGTAATTTCTTATTTGGTAGAAAGGGCATTTTATGGGCTTAGGCGCCGGGTTTTTGGGCTGCTGAACATCTTCCCCCCCCCCCCCCCCCCCCCGTGTGCCAACAAGCCACTTCCATACAATGTGTAAAATACGGTGACACATATACATGCCAAAGCTTTTGCTGGCACACGGGGGAGGAATGATATTTTAAAAAATGTTTTCGGATTTCTATATATTATAATGTAAAACTGATTGTTCTACCCAAAATTTTACATCTTTGAAGCATTTAATATCAAAAACGGATTTCACAGCCATAAAGTACTCAGTTCAGGGTAGCTTTAAGATGAAGAAAGGGACGATTGGCAAACTTTTATTTTTACTGAAAACCATAGGCATTTACCCATAGCAAGTGTCAATGATCCTTATAAAACTTAGAAATTGCACGGCCCTTTGAGTCTGCACTATAATCGCTATGTGAGTCTGTCAATCCTTCCGTCCGTCCGTGGTCAGTAAGTAGAAATGTTTATCACGGATCGTGCACATTTTTAGCTACTGTGTCTCAGGTAAATTTCAGTTGATATTCCGCACATACAGCAAGTTTCGCAATCATGTTATCGTGTTATCGTGTTATGATGTACAGTTTTGTGATAACATTGTCATGATTAGATTATATCGGAAGACAGAAATACAGTGACATTGATTGTTTTTAATGCGCATAACAAATCTTCAGCTAGTAAGTATTTTTTATGTATACCATTCTTCCTTTTGAATTTTGAAAACATGAATCAAATCACAATATGAGCCGCGACATGTGATTTCAAACAATGTGGCATTTTGACAAGTTAGACTCAGACGAGCCTGTGAAGCCTCCTTTTAAGCTTAGAAACTCAAAAGGATGTTTAGTCAGTAGCTTAAGAGTCATAGAATATTCAAGCGACTAGCAAATGCTCTGATCAGTCTGCGCGTATGCGCAGGCTGATCTGAGGCTTTGCTGGTCGCACATACCATATTGTTGGAAATCTCATGCCGTGGCTCAATTATGGATAAAGCCTGAATTTACGCTCATCTTTTCGCGGAGATTTTGTCATGTAATCCTAGATTATTTTAAGAAATAGCAGGTCTTATCCTCGTTTAATCATGTTAATGGTCAAACCTTTTACAAAGTTGTTTTGATTCGTAAAATAAGCAAGAAAGCAGTACTACTTCGAAATATAATACTGGGACATGGAAATTAACCACAAATGGCGTAAAGTGGTTTTATTTAACTAATCATAGAATTTCGCTCTGAAATAGTTGGATAGTGAACGGTGGGTGAGTGATAAATATTCAGGCCTCTTTAACACGGGTGGGCATCACCAAAACTACGCGGAATCGCGTTTATAAGAGTGATAAGGGTGTTTTCGCGGTAGCTGAATATTTAATAAAATTTTTTGGACACAAATAGGGACATGCATTGCTGAAAATGTTGAATCGAACGGACCTTTTGTTTGGTGTAAATGGTGTATTTAAAGTGGGTGGGGTAATTATATATCAGTCATACCTGAGACAATAAATAAGCGATTTTTGATATTCCTATAAAAGGCTGGCGAAAAGTTTTGTAATATAATGCATGGATGGTAATCACATATTAAAATGATATGAGGATTTTATGTATGCTTTTTAAAAGTGCTGAAAATATAATTTTATTTATTTGCAGATTTTGGATTTTTGATATATTTCTATCAACCAACTTTGCGAAAAACATGAACGTTTCGCTACCAAGTAATATAAGCTTAACTTTTTTTTTCTAAGCAAATAAACGTGGATGCTTTGTCGTTGCGAAATTATAGTGATTATTTTATAGATAGTCTGAGAAAAGAGTTATGTGCCCTTGAATGCAAAATTATGCATACAAAATGTGAAAAAACATAAAAACTTTATTGTTGCATTTTTCATTCATCAAGATGGCAAAATGCTTACACACTTTATCAGACGAATCCTTGATAGATTTCCACACTTCAGCTGCAGCATCTTTAAGAAATTCCATATATATGTCATGTGTCTTAGGGACCGCTCATTATTTAAGTGTCAGGGGGGGGGGCGGCTAAAAAGTAGGGGGGTCGTGTGAATTTCCATGTGGCTAGTAGGGGGGTCACCATTAACTTTGACTTTCCAGCAGGGGGTGGGGGTCATGTTTAAATTGTTCTAATAAATAATTTTAAAAATTTCCTCGCTCGCTTCGATCGCTATTGTATTATTAATTACATGTAGTCTTATATTTAGTTAGACAGGCCGATAATTTCTGGGCTTTTATTTTTGCAAGCGCAAAAGTTATTCTATTTGGGTGTTTTTATTGTTATGATCATGCTGATTTTGATAGAAGATTGATTAATAAGGCTTTAAGAAGTTCCTATGTTTCCTTTTTTCTTGCCTTTCTACTTTTCCCTAGTGTTTCTTGAAAATGTCCTACTATTCCTACTTTTTCACTCTAAAATGTCATTTACGCGATACAAATACAGAATTTTTTTCCTCGCGCACTTCGCTTGCTCGAATCTTAGATAATAACTATAATATTTTTTTCCACAGAGCAGACACATGTAAAAAAATCTGGTTTGCTAGTAATATTGTCACAGCTATTATCCTGCTGAAATATTCAGTATTAAATATCTTATTTAATGTTTTTCAAACAACTTATTGTAATGATTTAGTACTTGGAAAAGCCCTACTATCGCTATTTTTACACATATAATTGCTGCTTTTAATATCACTACTTTTTCAAAAAAAATATCTGTACTTTTTTGTCTAAGGGTACTTGATAGCCTTATTAATTACTCTTTAATTATGAATTCTGTATTTGAAAAAGCACTTCTATCCCTACTGTTTAACACTCAAAATCACTGCTTTATCGCTCATGATTTTGCTCTTCAAGATTTTAACCCCTTTACTCTTTCCCTACTTTTTTACAGAAGGGCACTTGAGAGCCTAGTACCTACAGCTTAGTACTGATTCAACTCAGGAAGGCCCATCTAGAAATAACTGAAAACTTGTTGACTGGAAATTAAGGAATTAATATAAACAAAATAATCTCACATATGAAAGAGTCCTAATGTTTCAATGGCGGACAAAACTTGTCAAGATTTAGAATTGAAGGTCAGATACTCATGCAGGCCAATGAATTAATAAATGTACCATAGTACCATACATATGACTTACAGGATTATGAAAACAAAATATTTCATTTTGACAATACGATATAAAATGGGGGGGGTCAGGTTATAGTTCATGTGGTTTCCATGGGGAGGAGGTCATTGGATTTAAATTTTGTTATACTGGGGGGGGGGGGGTCATCCAAAATTTGGATGATGGATATAAATTTCAGCCGCCTTCTCCCTTGACACTTAAATAATGAGCGATCCCTTAGATTATTGTGTTGTTGGTTGATTCCATTCCAAGCCCAGGTACCACAAGACAGACGCAATATGAGCATAACAACCAATCACTCTAGCACCTGGTTAAATGTGCAAAAACAGCCAGTGATTGGTTTAAAACTTGAGCAGTGCTCTCTCTAAACTGTGCTGCTGGTATGCCTTGAACGCATTAGTGCCTTTGTTCTTTGTCAATTCCCCGCGGTGAGATGAGAGGGAATTATAGATTGGCTTTTGTTTGTTCATCAGTACGTCCATCCCATCAACACTTTCTTTTACGCTTCATATCTCCTGAAGCCTTTTAAAATCATTAAACATTGGTCATATGTCCATCTCAGTGAGAAGATGTGCAAACATATAACTCAGCTACGCAGACTCAAGGTAAAGGTCACAGCTCAAGGCCATAAGATTTAATCTTGAATTTTGCGTCCGCCCAATATCTTCTTTATATCTGAAAAAAAAACTACTTTGGTAAAATGTTCATCTCAAGGAGGTTGCGTGCTGTACCCATGACCCAGCTACACAGACTCAATGGCAGGGCTACAGTTAAAGATCATTGAATTAAGCCTTGAATTTTGTGTCTGTTCCATATCTCCTTTTTCTCCGAAAGAATTTTCATGAAACTTTGGTGAAATATACATCTCAGTGGGACGGTGTGCAGAACCCATGACTCAACTACGCATACGCAAGGTCAAGGTCACAGTGAAAGGTAAAAAGATTTAGCCTTGAATTTGGTGTCAGCTCCATATCTCCTTACATGTACCTCTGGAAGGATTTCATTAACATTTTGGTCAAATGTTGATCTTTGTGAGACGGTGTGAAGAACTTATGAATCAGCTAGGCAGACACAATGTCAATGATAAAAATTAAAGGTCATGAGGTTTAGCTTTTAAATTTGTGTCTGCTCAATATATTCTTGGATCGAACCTTGGACTGTGAACCGAAGTTAGGAGTGACTTCGCTAATGTCATCATTTGGCAACACAGCACTGAAGCAGCAAATGAACCCAGATTTGCTACCAAGGTGGGAGTCAGCAATCAGACGATGCATAAGCAATTAAGGGCTTTAAACAATGTGCTTCCTTATTATCAAATCCGGTTTGCGGGCGATTGTGCAAGAATTTAGAGGAACTACTTTGATAACGCGGGTGATAACGTGACACTGACTTTATATAACGTGTTAACACAATAAAAAGAGTGATTGCAGCAAACACAAACTGTTATAAATGAAGTTTATGGTTTTTCAATAAAATATCGCTATAGCCATATTTTATTGAAAAATACACAATCTTCGTTTATTTTGCTGAAAAACTTTTCGGATAATCAGAATAAACAATTTTAATAGGGGTGAACCCACATGCTACAGGACTTATTTTTACTGTGTCATTTCCGGCAAACAAAATGGAGCTTTTTGGTACAAAGTACTATGCGTAATGCGCCTAAGATACACTCGAGGCATGATTCGATTCTCGAATTGTGACGGACTTTCCCGAATGGATGCAATGCGTTCAGGCCACCATTAGTCAGATGCTGTGTTGCCTAATGACATAAGCGAAGTCAGCCACTAAGTTGCAGCAAATGGTTATAGGCAGTAAGTGGGGCAAATGTTGCACCATTTGGGAGATTATGGATGAATGTGAAAGGCCAGACCTGAACCCATAGCCAAATGAAACAGAATTAAGGTATCTAACAAAGGGTGTATATCGAATTCGCCAGGCCAAATCTTATTCAAAGAAACACCAAACTTTTTGAACAAGAAAAAAGTCTGAAGGACATGCAGCTGATACGCCCACCACACAGAATGACTGTGGGGCAGAGTGGGGGAACCACAGAGACCAAGAATATATTGAGCAGACACAAATTTAAAAGCTAAACCCAATGACCTTAAAGTTTGTTTTTGTCCCTGACCTTGTGTATGCATAGCGGATTCATAAGTTCTGCAAATGGTCTCACCGAGATCAACATTTGACCAAAGTTTAATGAAAATACATGATTGTAAAGGAAATATCGAGTAACACCAAAATCCAGGGCTAAATCTAATGACCCTTTAACTGTGACCTTGACCTAGGGTATGCGTAAGTGAATCATAGGGCCTGTACACCGTCTTGTTGCGAAAACAACCTCACCAAAGATTAATGAAAATTATTCCAGAGGTAAAGGCGATATGGAATTGACACATAATCAAGGCTAAATTCAATGACCTTTAACTGTATCACTGACCTTGAGTCTGCGTAGCTGAGTCATGGCTCAATGAGATGCACATTTTGAACACCAAAGTGAAATCCTTTCAGAGATAAAGGAGATATGGAGCGGACACAAAATTCAAGGGTAAATTCTATGGCCTTAACTTTTGAACTTGACATTAAGTCATTGGTTCCGCACATCGTCGCACTAAGATGACATTTGACCAATGATTAATGAAAATTTTCTAAAGTTTTCATGAAATATGGAGTGGACAAGAAAGCGTTCTGGGCGGACGAATGGACTAACTGCTGGACAGACGAAGGCTATTCATATAATCACCTCTCAGCATCGCTGAAGGGGATTAACAAAGAACAAGATGGATTATACTAAGGCCCTAAAATACGTTCAAGGCATACCAGCAGCAGGACATATAAAGTATGTAGAGAGCACTGCTGAAGTCTTTACCCAATCACTGGCTGGTTTCGCACATTTAAACAGGCACTAGAGTGGATAGTTATTATACTCATATAGCGTCCTTCTTGTGGTATTGAGGCTTTGAATGGCAGCCACCAGCAACAAAATCATATAAGGCACATAACATATATATGGATTCTCTGGAGTGTGGAAATCCATAAAAGATTCATCTGATAAAAGTGCATTGGAATAACAGATACATGTATATCCATTCGGGAAAGTCAGCCACAATTCGAGTGCCAAATCATGGCTCTGGTGTATGTAAGGAGCTTTACGCATAGTACTATGTACCAAAAAGCTCCATTTTAATAGACGGAACAGGCGTTAGGAAAACTATTTCTGTAGCATGTGGGTTCAGCTCTTTTAAAATCGATTATTCTGATTATCGGAAAAGTTAAATCAGCAAAATATATGAAGTTTATGTTTTTTTTCAATAAAATATCACTATAGCGATATTTTATTGAAAAAAACATAAACTTCATTTATCCCGGTTGTTTTGCTGCAATCACACTTGTTATTGTGTTCACATGGTTTCTGTGACGTCAGCGTCACGTTATCACCCGCGTTATCAAAGTAGATCCTCGATGTACATCCATGGTCTGATTCCACGGAATTTCGCGGAATTGGCCGAAGCAGTTCCGATTACAGATACATGTGCATTAAGAACAGTTTTAAGAACCCTCGTATTTGGAAATCATTTTATAAAAAAACATGATTGATGGAAAATTCAACCCTACTCAATACAAAGGACGTCAAGCTGAAAGAGGGATTGGTAATATGTATGAAAGGAGTAATACATGACACTTACTGTATCCCTGCTGTTGAAATCAACCGTAAATGACACTAACTGTATCCCTGCTATTGGAATCAACCGTAAATGACACTAACTGTATCCCTGCTGTTGAAATCAACCAAAAATGACACTAACTGTATCCATGCTGTTGAAACAAAACAAACATTTTGCATTACAATACACTAGAATTTAAGTTATGTAAGCGTTTTTTTCATCTTGATATATGAAAAAATGCCCCAAATAAAGTTTTGATAATGTATCATTAAAAAATAGTGAGATTTTTTCTTATGAAAAAATGCTTAAACCTTGCTAATTCTACTTTTAATCTTTGAATACTTTATGTTAAACCAGCACAGAATACAAAGCAATTTAGGAGGTTGGTTCCAGGGAACTTGATTACTGTCATTCATTTCTTATTCGGTAGAAAATGCATTTTATGGGCATAGGCCTTGGGTTTTTGGGCTGTTGAACATCTTTCCCTCCCTTGTGCCAGTAAGCTACTTCCATACAATGTGTAAAATATGGTAACACATATACAGGCAAAGCTTTTGGTTGCACACGGGGGCGGGGGGGGGGCTATTTTAAAAAATGTTTTCTGATTTCTATATATTATAAATGTAAAACTGATTGTTCTACCCAAAAATTTTACATCTTTAAAGCATTTGATATCAAAAATTGATTTCATTGCCATAAAGTACTCAGGTCAGGGTAGCTTCACGGTGAAGAAAGAGACGATTGGCAAACTTTTATTATTACTGAAAACCATAGGCATTTACCCATAGCAAGTGTCAATGATCCTTTATTGTCTCAGGTAGGACTGATTAAGAATTACCCCACCCATTTTTAATACACCATTAACACCAAACCATAGGTGCTTCCGATTCAAATAATTCATTCATGTCCCCTTAATGTGCCTTTTTGTGTCTAAACTATTTTTTTAAATATTCAACTACCACGAAAACCCCCTTATCTTAACTACTCTTTTGTTTCTACGTAACATCCGGGACCTTTCACGTTAGTGGCATTGTCACAGAAAAGATAAACAAAGGTAGGTACTCTCTTTTTTGTCAAAGAATGAGCAAGCTATGTAGAAATTCTGTAATGCTATTCCATGTTGATATGATTTACCTTGCCAAACACGCCAAACACAATGTTGAAAAAAGCTTTTGCTTTGAGATGACGACCGTAACCAAATCGAACCCAGAACGGGATTTCTTTAGTTTTATGTCAACGCGAAGAATGTTTGCTCTTATTTTTCCAAATGTAGCTTAGAACGAGAGCATTTAGCACATGGCATGTTCATAACGGCCTCTATTTACCACTCTGACGTACCATGTCAGTACATGCAGACGAGGAGAAAAAAGGTTGTATATCTGTAGTGTCAACTAAAATAACCCATACAACAACCAATCCATCTCAAACTTTGCCCCCTGCATACAAACTAGCAAACTTACCCCACCCACCCCGAGTCATCACCACCAAGATACCCACAATCTTTAGCTTAGCTTTGCGCATATGTGCTAAGTATCAGATATCGTCCACAGGCCCAAATATACTCATCCTATTTAGTGAAGTGTTTATATAATTTATGTACATGTATATATGTGCCAGTGCATGAGATTTTTTGCGGCCACAGCTTCACTTATAGCAACTTAGGACCGATTTTTGTAAAATTCTATTGCTTGATAAAAAACTTTGCCATTTCATTGGATGAGTAATTTGCATATGTATATATTCAAATGTTGACGACACCCACGTCACTGTTTATTTAAGCTACCTCGAAGGCCATGGTCAGGTATGATATGTCAAATAAACAATACTTAAATTGTGAAAAGTTCATACGCTTTATGTTTCACTATTTTAGATATTATCTTCACTTTTTCAAGCCAAGCACTGTTCTAGGTCTGGAAAAGGATCATTGACACTTGCTATGGGTAAATGCCTATTGTTTTCAATAAAAATAAAAGTTTGTCAATCGTCCCTTTCTTCACCTTGAAGCTACCCTGACCTGAGTACTTTATGGATGTGAAATCCTTTTTCGATATTAAATGCTTCAAGGATGAAAAATTTTGGGTAGAACACTCAGTTTTACATTAAGATATATAGAAATCAGAAAACATTTTTTAAAATATCATTCCCCCCCCCCCCCCCCCCCGTGTGTCAGCAAAAGCTTTTGCATGTATATGTGTTACCATATTTTACACATTGTATGGAAGTGGCTTGCTGGCACACGGGGGGGAGGATGTTCAGCAGCCCCAAAACCAAGGGCCTAAGCCCATAAAATGCCTTTTCTACCAAATAAGAAATTATTGACTGTAATGAAGTTCTCTAGAACCAACCTCCTAAATTTCTTTGTATTCTGTGCTAGTTTAATATAGAGTACTTAAAGATTAAAAGTAGAATTAGCAAGGTTTTATGCATTTTTTCATCAGAAAAAACCGCACTGTAATTAAATTACACATTGTTTTGCAAACGTCCTGTACTAATATATTTGCATGCTAGGGAATTATTTATGTTTTCATTTTCGTCTGCTGACTTTCTTCAAAATTAAATTTTTAAAAATTAACCACCAAGGACCACCATCAGAGTGTCAAACAGTTTGGATCCAGATCAAGACCGACATTCTGTTGGTCTTCATTTGGGTTCAAACTATTTGCAAAAGGCTATTGGCAGACGACAAAATTATCCACTGGCATGCAAAGAGTTATAACAGGTAAATACTTTAGTGTTCAATACATTGTCTCATATAGGGATATACATGCATATGTATACCATAAATATTCGGACACTTTAAATACATTCAAAATGCTATGCCCTTTAAACAAAGCAAAAGTAATATTCAAAGGATCTAGTTAGAATCAGTTTTACTTTCCAATGTTAATTCGGACACCTTCATTCCTTCAAAAATATTTGTTTCTTTTGTTGAGCTTTCAGTTTTGTATTATTTACGGTACATGTAGTCAAAAATGTACAGGTAACATCTAAATTATCTCCCCAAAATCATTTTATTACAAAACATATTTTGTTTTTAAAACAATTTCATCAATTATCGTGATTCGTAAATACTCTGCGTATGGTATGTTCAATAGATATCACCATGCCTACCAAATAAATCAAGAAAACGTGCAGAAATCACTTTTTAAAGCACTTTTTATTTTCATGAAATTTCAGACCCCCTCCCCTTTCTACCCGCCATAACTCTCGAATGCGTAGGAATTTCGCAAATATTTTGCTAGCTGGCTCTTGCCATTAGATTCACCTATTGCACTGATACTACATGCACCACACTAGAAGCCCAAAAGCAGCGTTCTGGGAATCAGAAAAATAGGCGTATAAGGCCCAAACCGTCAATGATCCTTTAGTACTTATAGGATCTATATTGTGTTCGATCTATTGTTACTAACCGGAAATAAATACAAGGTGGCAATAACATGCGCTTTTGGGCATAGACTTCGTAAGAGCCTTCGTAAAAGCCTGTACCTGCGTATATGGCAAATATAAATGTGCGCGCAAGTATAGGGTCTTAATGTATGCAATTTGGTTTTTCGAAGAAAAATGCAGCCAACAGTGTTTACTTGTGTCTTGAGAGCTCATTTTAGCCCTGTGAAATGCTCTGAAACCATTTTTCCACCCAAGGGTTTCAGTCCCTGACCCCAGATAAGGAAATACTCACCTTTTAGACTGTGTATTCTGTAAAATACCCCGGGTACACACCTGAGGGTACTATGAAACACAAATAATCCACAAAAGAAGTACCACCTTGAAACAGTCAGAAAATATTTTACTGGAGGGCTTAAACCGGTTTCAAGGCGCCAATATCACCCTTAATTCAGATGTGGATCAAGATACATAGATATTTGGTTTGCATGAAAGACCCTAACTTATCAATGCATCACCACACAGTACATTTAAATCAAGATATAAAAAGGAGATAAAACAAAATTAAGGACTCAACAGTAAATAAACTGAATACCGGAGCAAAAGAAATCCAACAGGTAAACCCCGATGGGCCTGACAAACAGCCAAAGCTCCTAAACTTGTAAAACAAGGCTATCAGTATCAAATATAACACAAATGATTCACAAAAGCAGTAACGCCTTGAAACTGTCAGCAAAAAATATTTTACTGGAGGGCTTAAACGGGTTTCACGGCGCGCCATCCTCACCCTTAGTTCAGATTTGAATCAAGACACATAACTGTTTTGTTTGCATGAATGACCCCTAACTTATCCATGCATAATCTCCTAGAACATAAAAAGCAAGATATAAAAAGGAGATAAAGTAAAGACAAGAACTCAACAGTACATAAAACTGAATACCGAAGCAAAAGAAATCCAACAGGTATCCCTGGTTGGCCTGACAACAGCCAAAGCATCAGTCCCCTACCATATCATCAATAGATAAGTCTTTTTAAGTCGGAACTGTCATAAAGTCTGAAGCCTGACCTACAGGTGTTAAATTAAAGAGGAAAGCAAAGTAGCCAACCGTGATTGGGTTGACCATCAACCATGCAGTCTGTTGCAATGCATTTATGTTATAGCCAATCTTTTTATAATTGGAAATTATTTCAATAAGCTGCGCTGAAAAATTATGAGAGCCAATAATCTTCTTTAATTTATACTCCAGCACCATAGAATTAAGGTTCTGAAAGTCCTTGGCGCAAGAGAGATTTAAGTCAAACTTGGAATTTAGATATCAAATCATAGTATTGTATTTTGAAAATGTTTTGCGAAGTTTATAATACTGATAGCCTTGTTTAAAAACACTCTGAGCTAACAATTTATTGTGGGTGTTGAAGTTAGCAACATGGCTAGATGCTCTAGCTAAACGAATGAGTTGAGAGATATAGACTCCATATGATGTAATCAGGGAATGACAAAAAAATCAAATTGTCAGTTGATAATTTGGCAAAATCGTATGCTATTGTCAATGACAAGTATGTAAATGCTTTTTCGAGCCGGTGGCATCTCTTCACAGCCAATTATCTTAAGTTTGTGCCTTTGTAATCAATTTAACCTAACAAATTGCCTATCAATCAAAATTCATAGCTTGGCTTAGGGTAAAGATACATAAGTCAGTCTATACCCTTATTAACAGTCGCTCTCATGTTAGTGCCAAGGGCCCTCTGGTCTAAGTTTTACGATTTCCAAAGATACAATGCACCTGCTTGGAAAGGGCTGACCACTTTGCTCCATACACAAAAATTCAAATAATTATTACCAGAACCCAAAAGGTATTACTTACAACAATGATTATCATTTTCTTCAAAAGCGATAGTTTTTTTTTCTAAATGGGCATGTTTTATATCAAAGTAAATGGAATCACGAATGCAACAACATAGTAGAAATATTTTACCCTCAGACTCCAAAGCCCCCTCAGACCCTGTGATCAGGGGCAAAAAAGTAAGAAAGGTGGCAAAGATCAGGAATCAATACAATCAAGTACCACACCAGACCCAGAATACCACATGGGAAAGTTACAAAAACACAGTTAAACATCAATAACAAGAGCCCAAGTGTTCAGCCCTTTCCAAGCAGGTGACCTCAAGGCAGCAATGAGCAGACGCGAAAGTATGACAAACACAATACATAAATTACACAACTGATCCAAAAAATAAGTACCGCCTTGGTACTGTCAGTAAAAATATTTTACTGGAGGGCTTAAACCGGTTTCACAACGCCAACCCCACCCTCACATATGGATAAAGAAACATAGATGTTTGGTTAACATGGTTCCTAATTTATCCATGCATCATCTCCTAGAACAAATAAATCAATAAATAAAAAGGAGATAAAGCAAAGATAAGGACTCAACAATTCATAAAACTGAGTACCGGAGCAAATGAAATCTAACAGGTAAACCCCAGTGGACCTGACAACAGCCAAAGCATCAGGCCCCTACCATCTCATCTAGTTAATTCGGAACCGTCATAGAGTCTGAAAGTCAAAGTTTGCCTTTTTCAGAACATGGCTATTTTGCATCTCAAATTTTAAGGAATCACAAATGCACCAATATGGTAGCAAATATTTTGCCCCCAGACCCCACTACCCCTCCGACCCTGGGGGTGGGGTCAAAAGGTCGAAAGTCAACTTTTTTAGAACATAGTCATGTTGCATATCACATTTAAGGGAATCACAAATGCAGCAACATGATAGCAAATATTTTACCCGCAGACCCCATCCGCAACTTTGACCTTACACACCCCCTGACTTATGGATCCTGTTGAAATCAGATATTAAAATTGTATATTTTTTTAACTTACCACTGAAAACTAGTTGAAAGGCTTTTAACTTTTATCTGTATGATACCCAAGGTGATCTTAGGGGTTGGAGAATATATTCAGAGCATTTCACAGGGCTAAAATGAGCTCTCAAGACACACAAGTAAACACTGTTTTACAAAAATCAATTTAAATACCTTACAGCGCTTATTGTGCTCAGACATCCAGGCCTTTACGAAGTCTACGCCCAAGGCGCATGTAATTACTACCTTATATTTATTTCCAGTTAGTTACATCTCGCTCAAACACAATATAAATCCTATAAGTACTAAGTATTCCACACCTAAAACAGTACTTGGCTTGAAAACGTGAAGATAATATTTAAAATGGTGAAACATAAAGCATATGTACTTTTCAAAGTTTAAGGATTGTTTATTTGACATATCATGCCTGACCTTGGCCTTCAAGGTCGCTAAAATAAACAGTGACGTAGATGTCGTCACAATTTAAATATGTACACATGTAAATTACTCATCCAATGAAATGGCAAAGATTTTTATCAACCAATTTTTACATAAATCGTTTCGAAGTTGCTAGCTGCAAAATGTATTATGCACTGGCACATATATACATGTACATGTAACACTTCAATTAATAGGATGAGTATATTTGGGCCAGTGGACGAGACCTGATACTTAGCACATATACGTTAAGGCTGAGCTAAAGGTTGTGGGTACATGTATCTTGGTGGTGATGACTGGGGGTGGGCGGGGTAAGTGTGCTAGTTTGTATGCAGGGAGCAGAGTTTGAGATGGGCTGGTTGGGGTATGGTTTTTTTAGTGGACACTACAATTATACTCCAATTTCTCACCCCAGCTGCATGTACCGACATGGTAGACTCAATGGAACTAGAGTGTGGTGTTACAACTACCGCGATGGGGAAGGAGCCAGGAAAATTTTCAGCACCTGAAAATTTTAGCATCATTCCTCATAGTACAAGAACTGTTTGAATTTTGTTTACGTCGGAGGGATGAATAAGGGCCGTTTTGAACATGCCATGTGCCAAATGCTCTCGTTCTGAGCTACAACTGGCCAAACATCAGCATACATTCTTCGCGTTGACATAAAACTGAAGAAATCCTGTCCTGGGCTCAATCTGGTTACAGTTGTAATCTCAAAGAGTGATAGATTGATAAAGACTTTAGGCCAATTATATGATCAAAATGCGAAAACATTATCCAACAAAATGCTTTATCGTTTCTTTTTCTTTTTTGTGTCAATGGTAATCCCTCATTTTTGGCCATCGTTGAGTGATTTTACATGTCAGATGTCTTCACATCCCATGACATTTGTTTAACATCGGTTACTGTACCAATATGTGGACCAATTCATCGTGTTCAGTACAGCTATATCAAACAGGTCCGCGGATCTGTGTTATCAGGCCTAGGAATCAGGTTTCAGAACCTAAACCTGCTGCATTTTGATCAAATAATTCACTTGAAGTCTTTATCGATCTATCTCTTCTTACTGGCTCGATTAAATTTGGGTCTTGAGATGGATATGCTCCCAGTCTAAGCCTCACCAGAGGCAGTGTGTTCAGAGAGAGAGAGAGAGAGAGAGAGAGAGAGAGAGAGAAGCCTGTTTAAGCGGTGTTGGAACCTACCTCGTGGGCACTGTGGGGCACGGGTGCAGGGTGTTTAAGTGGTACCTGAACCTCCGTCCAAGGCACTGTGGGGCAGGGGTGCAGGCTGTTTAAGGTGCGCCGGAACCTACCTCCCAGGCACTGTGGGGCAGGGGTGCAGACTGTTTAAGCGGTGTCAGAACCTACCTCTCGGGCCATGTGGGGCAGGGGTGCAGGTTGTTTAAGTGGTACCTAAACCTCCTTCCAAGGCACTGTGGGGCAGAGGTGCAGGCTGTTTAAGGTGTGCCGGAACCTACCTCCCGGGCACTGTGGGGCAGGGGTGCAGACTGTTTAAGCGGTGTTAGAACCTACCTCTCGGGCTATGTGGGGCAGGGGTGCAGGCTGTTTAAGTGGTACCTGAACCTCCTTCCAAGGCACTGTGGGGCAGGGGTGCAGGCTGTTTAAGGTGTGCCGGAACCTACCTCCGGGGAACTGTGGGGCATAGGTGCAGGCTGTTTAGGCAGTGTTGGAACCTATCTCCCAGGCACTGTGGTGCAGAGGTGCAAACTATATATGCATTGTAGGAGCCTATCTCCCGGGGACTGTGGGGCAGGGGTGCAGCCTGTTTATGTGGTGTCGGAATCTAGCTACCTCCTGGGCAGGGGTTTAGCCTGTTTATGAGGTGTGGGAACCTACACCTGGGGAATGTTTGGCAGGGTACAATCTGTAAACGCTGTGTTGGAACCTACCTCCCTGGCAGGGGTGCAGCCCGTTTATGTGTTGTCAATAATAGGTTCAAATTTTCAAATTTTGGCACATGCAAGAGTTGATAAGAGGGGCGGAACTGGATACTTTTCTACTTTAATTTGAGGACTGATCAGGTGAAGCCTGGGCACATGCAATTGCTCTTGCTTAGTAGTGCCTCCTTTTTATATTAAGAAAAATCTATTTAGTTAGAATGTCTACAAGTGAGTTTGGCTCGATGGTTTTATTAACAAGGAGAGTTTGCATCTGATCTCAGTTGACCCAATCTTAAAGTTCGAATTTGGTTGATGCGAACCCCCAGTTAGAAAATTAAATGCAGTGCGACATGTTTTCATTTCATTTGCTTTATGTCTTTTTTTTAGAAAAATAGTTTACATTGGGCACTAAAGATCTATGTAATTTTACTGCGGTATATTCATTTTTTCGGCAACGGGGTATTCATTTCTCCGCTGAAAGTCGTGATCTTCGCTCAATGAATGAAGTGAGAGTTTTAATTCAAACTGGGCTTTAAAAGCTCAAAGGAAACGGGAATTGAGATTTGCAAGACAAGTCGTATAAAAAATATTCAAAGCGAAGTTAAACTTTAACAATTGTACAGTAAACATCGAGCAAGGTCAACTCAATTTTGATTGTTTACGCAAAGGAAATAGCTAAGCTTTTATCATGTTATCGAGTGGTACACACTTCATGTACCAATCGGGCTACAGCGCCTCACTTCAACATGTTCAGGCAATGGATTTGTAGAAATATGGACCTTGGCAAAAGAAACGTTGTCGTTTAGATCTGCAACCAGGCAAAATACAAGCAGCCTTCTCAGTTACACAGACTATATAGAATAGTGAAATTTCGACTGCAGTTATACCATTCATGTTTCAAGGCAAATAAAAAGAAAAAACAAAACTTAATAGACTGTTCGGGTGCAGGCTGGTGCCTAGAGAGCATAATACTTGTTTTATATCCGAAATCATACACCAGCAGCTAGTGCATGTAGCTGACCACTGTATTTTGTCTGCCATGGTTAAATGTCTAAAGACAAGTTTCCTTTCCAACGAGTCATAATAGGACTGTATTGTTTTGTTGTTTGACCTGATTCTTTACCCCCCCATCAATAATATTTAAGTTACTGGGTTAAACCAGTACTAAGCTAGGATTAATGTGTCTTGTTCAAGGACACAACTTAGTGGCGTTGGTGGAGCTCGAACCCGCGGCCTCTTGGTCTCGAGTCAAGCACCCTACCACTGAGCCACTGCGCTTCTCTCCGACTCTATTACCTTCTACAATGAACGTTTAAATAATTAGCACATGACAGGATCTGACTTTAAGAATCACTGCTTATGAGCGATCGTCTCCTGAAATTAATATTTGATGTTGATTATCCCTGATTATCACTGTTTTGATATATTTTATTTCATCGTTTTAACTCAAATAAAAATTAATGATGTTAATAGTGAACAGCGGGCGTATCAATCATTTTGTTTTTGAGCAAATAAAGATTAATTATGGTGGTAATTATTGAAATGTATAGTTCGAGTAATGCTTAATTCCTACTCTTTCTGGAGTCACTAGAAAAATAGGTTCACACCTCCAGATATACATATGTACATACATTGACATCTGAATTAATTTATGCAGTTTTTTTATTCTTATTTTATCTTCAAAAGCTTTGTGTTATCATAAAAACGCCTCATTGATGGAATTCAACTGATTATTCACAACATACCTTTACACCACAATATTATCGGAAGTATGCTTCCTGATTTGTGCTATGATACTCGCAGTGGTTGGACTTAGCATAATCTGGAATGTAGTATGGGTGAAATGTGTTCGAGCCTTTTGTCCGCACGTTGCCCTTTGTCCTGATTCATATACTTTTGTGCTGCTCAGATGGGCTGGACGCAGAATTTGGTTCTGCTCTTTGGTGACCACATCTGGTCAAGGCTTGTTTTCTCACAGCAAGGTTCATTTTTTCATCTAAACTGCCTCGGCCAGTTCCGTGGAATAAGATATCAGATGTACATCGTGGATCCACTTTGATAACGTGAGGCTGACGTTACATAACGTGACGCTGACGCCACAGCAACCATGCCAACACAATAACAAGAGTGATTGCAGCAAAACAAACGGTTATAAATGAAGTATATGTTTTTTCAATGAAATATCGCTATAGCGATAGCGATATTTTATTGAAAAAAAACAACAACTTCATTTATTCTGTTTATAGAACGTTTTGGGTAATCAAAAACGACTGGATCCAGATGCTAAAATACTATTTACCTTACACCAGTTCTGGTTAATAAAATGGAGCTTTTTAATACATAGTACTACGTCTTACATACATCCGAGGCTTGATTCTAAAATGCCCTAAATTTCTGATTGTCACAAAACAAGTGAGTATGACCAGGAAATGCCACATAAACAGATCACATACCATTCTATGTGGAACAATGACTGTGTAAAACGTCGAAAAATACATTAGTTGAACCTATTTGTCTTCTTTGATAAGTTACTTACCAATCAAACCACTTGTTTTCAAAGAGTTACAATTTAAATGTGATGCCTGTAACGCCTTGGCAAAACACAGGTCAAGTAGTTGGTCCACACCATCGATCCATCGGTCTGTCCATGCATCCATCTGAAACACTTTTGGGGTGCCAATTTTTTTTTGTAATCTGTAACTCCAAAATAAGTAAGGGTGCAAAGATCAGGAATCGATACAATCAAGTACCATACCTGACCCAGGATACCAATGGGAAAGCGACAAACTCACAGTTTTCTTTTCTATATCTTCTAACTTTGTAAAGTGATTGCTCACATATTGATGATGTGTACTGTTTTTTGTGCACATTTCTTAAATATATTCTCATTTTGAGATGTGCTCAACTGTCCCTCCATTCATCCATCCCCAACACTTTTGGGGTACAAAGTTCAGGTAATTTTTAACTTCCTTTTTTTATTACTTATTCAAATTTTGCAGAATGATTGTTCATACATTAAAGATGTGCACCCTTTGTTTTGTGCACATTTGATAAACACTTTCTTAATATTTGAGGGATTGTTAACTCAGGCAAGTTTTCCATCTGATTTGCTGAGAGTCGTCTTCTGTTACACCAATAGTTATTTTCATAATTTGCATTATTAGTGTTCCCTCATTTAAGATTTACACCGCCTATTGTGATAATCTTTTATTATATTTCGGTAGTGTTGAACTTAAACATAATATGTTTTCGCCACCTTTAGGGTGCTTACATCGTGTAGTCTTTGTATAACCTATAACTCAACAAGTGTTCATTCCTTCATATTCAGACTTTGCATTATGTTTGTTCATACATAAAAGGTGTGCGCCTCTTTCTTGTTTAGTTTATACGCATACATATACCGTTAATTTACATAGTCTTCCATAATATACTCAGAAGAAAAAGTTTAGTCAGTATTTATGTTTTCTCATAAAATCAACAATACTGCATAAATCATTGTCAATTTTTTTACATGAGTTTTATTATCGTAACTTTAAATGTACCTGTTTATTGCGTGACAAATAATGCCTCTATCAGACTGTATCAACCAAATTTCAAAATGCACGATGTGCACGTGCTGCGGTAAACCGGCAGGGTTATTTTCTCATAAACTGTTAGATATTGAAAGAAAGTTGTTCCTATTGCAATAATCCAGAGAAAATTCAGTGCTAGCAAGCTTAATTCGCCGTCCAGGCTATCAACAAATTACAGAAATACTGCGTTTTGACGTCTTGAAACAGGTACACGTGTTGCTGACGTAACACGCAGTTTTGGATGCAGTGAACAAACAATTTATCGTCTGCAAACACATTTTCAACGGCCTTGCAGTAAAAATGACAAGCCTCCGTTGGGGAGACCACGGATAACGACGCCATTTGAAGTTAGGGTCATAGTGACGTCAACATGGCGTAATCGCTTCAGGGCAGCTTGGAAACTTCTAAAATTCCTAAGTCATGCAACAGATACAAGAATTTCCGTCTGTACTGCCAGAAATCGTCTGAGGGGCGCTAGACTGATTTTTGAGTTATGAAATTTGAATTTTAATATTGATCACTTTGTGTATTTTTGATGAAGAAAATGGGTATATTTCCAGAATGTTTTGTTGAAAATGTTCACATTTGTAAGACATTACATGAATTTTATTTTGAGTAAGGTTTTTGTCAATATTAATACTGTCTTGCAAAATTATTGCACACAGTGTCTGTACTGACTAAACTTTTTCTTCTGAGTATAAATATGTCAATATACAATCAATATTTTGGCGACGAACATCCTGAGCAGAGCTTGGTCTTGTTTACTAATGCACTATGTCAACTTGCTATTTTCCAACATCGGAACTACCATATACATGCCTATTCTCTGAATCCCATGCAACTTACTGAAATAAATGCTAGCCATAAATATGATTTCACCGTCATTTTGCAAAGTAGTTAGTGTTGTACATGAAATTTAGATTATATTTCAGTGATACATTCAATAGAGGCTATTCATTGCATCGTTGGTTTTAAATTAAGAAAAAGATTTATATGGATGAAAATTTAAGCAAAATGTGTTTATATTCATATCCATAATTATCTTTTTCTTAATTACATTTCAGCAAAAATTTCTTAATCTAATTTCAAAAATTACTTAGAATACATGTAATGAAACTACTACATTTCTAAAAGTTAAAATGCGATTTTAAAACAAACAGACTCATTTCAAAAACAAGTAATGCCTTCAGAGACAATCATTCTTTACTTAACGCCAGTAAAAACGCAACGTTTACAATATAACCCAACCATAGATTAAATGCTCTTATATTTTTCTCATCAAATAAAAAAGCATACATATATGGTCGCGATATCAAGGCAATGTCCTTTTGGTGCTGATAAAGCAGTGAAGATAAGCTGGGCGGTATTTTTATAAAGGGAAACAACTCTAACGTCACCGCAAAAAAAGCAAAATCGCTCTATAAATCAGGATGTCAGATCTTCGTTTTGCCTGGCTCGTTTGAGTTCTAACTTTCTGAAAATTGCAATATTGCTCGACGTTCTATGCACATGCAACCAGAAAATGTGTTTTGAAGTTTTGACCTTCAAAATGACCATCAAAGTTTGAGCATGAAAACCAGAAGTTAAAGAAAATGCGACACAATCGACGGTAAAAATCGTGATAAACGATTACCATAGGTTATGACCTTACAAATTTACGTTTGCCATTTTTGAAATGATTCAGTTTAATTGAGGTTTTAGTTAATTCTGAAATTTAGCAATTTTTTCGCTAAAAACTGAAATTTCAAATTTAATTTTAGGTCCTTTCTGCAAAGCGAATTCTGTAATGCATTCCGTTTTTTTTTGTTTATTTAGGTAAAACGTATTATTTTCACACTGAAATTGAATAGAATTTCAAGATTAAAGATGGTTACAAAAATTTTGATGAAATTGTCATTTTTTACTAAAATTTTAAGCAGAAGTGTGTAAGCGAGTCCAATTTTTGCATAAACGTTCTAGTACGTAGGGCAAGCTTGTTGATACATAGTCAAAGTGTATTTCACTCATATTTATAAGAAAAACAACGCTTGCACCAGTTGCGTTTTAATGGCTATTAGTATATATACAAATGAAATGTTTGTTGTTTTTATCCATCAACGCGAACTAATACGAAATAAGATCGACTATATACAGACCCTGCCCAGCGAAAAAATCCTCTGTTTACCTCTAATAGCCAATAACCTCCAAGATCTAGACATTGTGTTTGGCCTGGGTGATACCAGTGTCAGATTACGTTTGGACATGCCTTGTTCCACTTTAAATTATTTCAGTATGCCACAGCTTGAGATCGAGCCCGTTTTTGAGGCCTGGTTGCATAAAATGAAATGTCAAGCAAATGAGTTGTGAGGATGTGTCTTTCTTAATAGTACAATACACAATGTTCTGTTTTATCGTAGCTTTGACTGATTGAATATTATTTCAGACTTTTGAACATGCCGATTATCTCGAGACCATATATCATGTTTCCGCCAGGCTAGGCGTTTTAAAACTGCCACAATGACAACACTAAACCAACGACTGCAAGACCCCGGATACAAAGCCTGGATTAAGACTGGACTCTGTCTATTGTTCGCCAAAGAGGGCCTGGATGATTTTGCAGACAAATGTAGTCGTACATTCCACCAAGCTGTTCTTAACAAGCTTAAGAGCAGTGGTAACCCTAGTGCGGACAATGTCTGTAGCCATGCACAAATCAGTTGGGGTAAAGTGACTTGCTGCAAGAACTGCCAGGGATTTGTTGATGTAATTGATCAACAGAACAACTGGTATTTCAAGTTCAAACAGGAAAACTGGGACAATTCGGACATTAAGCTGTGGCCAAATGATCCATGGGAGATGGCAAAAGTATTTATGAACAAGGGTCAAAAGGCGACACAGTGCAGACCAGTAGATACAGACCTGTCTGGTATTTTGAATTTCATTGACCATTGTGTGGTTGGGAATAAAGGCATCACCAACATAAACAATTTACACGAGGTAAGCGAAAAAATCTATATGTGAGCCCCCTTTATACCCCTATTTCAGACAAGCGCGGAATCCCACGAATTGCCACGAATTGACAAATATTTGGATTCGTGGCTGAAACGTACTCAGTTCGCAAAGATCTTAACTGAATCGTAAAGTCCAGAGTCAGTTCTTGCAATCCGTAGATCTATCTGGAATTCGGCTCAAAAGTTTTGAACTGTCCAAAAATTTGCCCACAAATTCCCCGATTCGAAAAAATCGTGCTTGATTCGTAACAAATTCCTAATGCATTCTTGGACATCGTAACTGAATCGTAATCGATTTGGAAACGTTCTTGGGCATTCGTAGCTGCTCTTGACTCATGCGTGAGGAATCGGGAGATTAAGACAAGCAATTAAACCAAGGAAGAGATATAAGAAGAGTTTTCCCATAAAGTAAATACCCCATCACACGCTTGTGACCCATTCCTAGAAGTGGAAACAGATATGGCAGAGTAAGTAGCACAATCAGGATCAGTCGTTAGTGACTCCTGGCTGATGATTTTTCCAATGGCGAACTACCATATTTTTCCAAGTCAAAGAGTCAGGTCCAGGGCCTCTCAACTTTAACGTAGTTGTTTTCTTCTAGCTATATAAGTAGCTGTTTTCGACACTCAAGTTGCAAGATCAATTCTACAGCTGCTATACGAGGAACATTCAATTTGGTACTGATGCCTCCGAAGCATGGATGGGCCTTTTTATAACTATCGTGAGAAAAAATCTCGCGAATCGTCGCGGATTTCTGTTAATTCATGCCCAATTCGTGCTGCATTCGGCGTATACTTAACTTATTCGTGATCGATTCTTTCTATTGCAGTATTTCCAAATAGGTTATTGCACATCGAAGTAAATTCGGTGCAGTATCGTGGCGATTCAGGCCGATTCCAGCCAAATCCCGCGAATATTTGTAACTGTTTCTTACCTGTTTCGTAACTGAATAGTAGAACATCACGAATGGGTTGAAAAATTTACAATTCTCCACGAATTCTAACATTTATCGATTCTTGATGATTCGGGGGATTCGTTGTCTGTGTGGAATAGGGGCATTACACTGTGTGGTAAGTGCGTAGTTCACTCCGTTAACTGCACGCTAAGACAAATTTAATGACGAAGAATGGTATATGCTTCTTTTTCATCACGATAACTACATGTTAGTTGTATTTCAGACTTTGAAACGACTTTGTACAGGTTGCAAATGTTCTTCCGCCACATACTTGCCCTTTGAAATGATGGCAGGATTACTTGATTAAGGCTACGAATTACCACATCAGAGTGAGAGAAAATTTGAAGCCAGTGCCAGCACCAATTTTGTAGATTTTGGCCCTTTATTTCACTATTTTGGGCTAAATTGTGACAAACTTACTAGACTACAGTTTGATTTCAACTTTGGTCAAGCGATCATATATTGTTTTGAAAAGGCACTGTACGCTGAGAAGCCTACCAAAACTGTACGCCAAGAGAGCCAAATTTGAACCAAAATGCTGTACGCTGGGAACTTAACGAAGTGCATGCAATGCTGACAGACAGGTCAACAATAAACCAATCAGAGTATATCAACATTTTATGTTTCCTCAAAACAGAATATAATGGGGCTGTCTAATTAAAATGCCTGAGATTAAGCGCATGGCAACAAAGAGGTTCCATTTATATTTAATGAAAATTGTAAAAGAAGGAAAACCACACTTGCACTTCGCATGAACACTTGGCTGTTTGGATCTAGATATTACGATGCATATTGTTTTCAAGTATTTTTAAGGAAAACTTAATGGGACAAAAGGAGAAACATTGTATTGTCTATTTAAGCATTAAAAATGAAGATTGTGTGAGAGGCAACAAACTTGTGTTCAAAAATTAAGTTAAAATATCGTTATACATATCTATGACTTCACTGCACTAAATCATATAGTGCAATTTGTATTATAAGAGTTAAACATTTGACAATTACAAGAATTAATGCAATGGGCAGCTTTCCTTAAAGATTTTATACTAAGTTTTGATCTCTGACAACATGCACTATTCATAGTGTTTTTATGCAATATAGAAATAGTTGATAAATGGTTTAAATGTTCACAGTGGTCCGTTTTACTTTCTTAATATAGAGATTTCATAAGTCTTTGGACATCTGTTACAAAAACAGTAACCATCTAAAACAGACAAATTAAACAAGGGGCCAACACAAAACAGCTAACAAAGTTTACAACAGCCACACAGCAATTCAAAAAATCGTAGATAGTTTATCATACATGAACCCGATTTGATAGGACAATTGTCTTATTTACTATTTTATATAACACAAAACTTTGATTGCTTTTAAACAGCTTATTAGATTTTCTTGTTCAATTAAAGGACAAAAATGTGCATACATCTAGATCTGTTTGTAAGGCTTAGTTCTGACAATTAGTGAGACGAGACAATATATACTGCTCAACTAAAGTTTAGCACGGATGTTAATATGATGCCCCACTTTGAATGAACATGAAACTTTTTTATTTGATGTTATCAACATGTATGGGGATCTTGAAATTAACGTTTTTTTCGTGTCCGCCAGACAAAAGGTAAGCTGGTTAGGCGTCAGTGCATTGACGTTAAATTTGATGTCATGGGCATGTAAAGGATACATGTCTACATCGGAAATTGAAATTTTTGGTTCTAATGTAAAGCAAAGGGTTCTTAATGATGAAAAACGTTAAAAACATCAAAGTTTGATACCCGTTTATGACACGTCAAGTTATCGTTTTGATACTAGAGTGGCACAAGCATCCGGATCATTTCTGTCAGTTGATCCTTTATAAACGTCTTCTTTAGATAGCGTTAATTCCTACATTTAGCCTCAATTGCAGATTAACGTCACTTTTTTATGAATAAAATACCCAGAGAAAAACTTTTATAAACGTGCCTTACCTTTAATTGTCTCTCTTTTGACATCCTCTTAAACACGAAAACCCTTTCAATTAAGCATGCCTAAACAACGAAAACAGTACTGTTTTGACTTGTAAACGCCATTATAACAACGACGTTAGTTGTTATCAAGACTCAACTTTTGCTTTAATGCTCAATGGAGACGTCCTTTATTCTTTATCAGAATGGCTGATTCGACCAAGCTGGAAAACAAAGGACTTTATAAACCGATGCTGTATTAATTTTGTATTGCCAATAATGCAGTTAAAACACGTTTTTGACCCCTCTCTTGTTTAAAGTAATAAACGACGCATTAGAAATCACCAATTGCTTTCCTCAACTTTATCACATATCAAACCATCATTTCAGCAGATATTTTATAATTGTAAGCCATTTGCTCAAATAAAAATCAATCTTTATTTATCTGTGCTTAAATTTTGTTGAGCAGTATATAGTTATGACATATTTTTCTATAGTTATATATGTTACTCAAGCATATTTGACTGAACAACTAAAGGAAATGTATCTTAGTTTAGATGCACCAGACTTATCATTTTGGAAGTTTATAAATTTTATAACATACAACTGAGAATAATAGCAAACAAAGTGTTTTTATTTTTAAGGAGGCAAAGATCAGGAATTAATAAAATCAAGTACCACACCTGACCCAGGACAACACATAAGAAAGTGACATAAACCCAATAAACATCACATAAAAGAAAGTCAAGAGGTTTAACTTTCCCACAAAGTGACTACAATGTAATGAACAGACAAAAAGCATGACAGACACAAAGTAAGTAAGGGTGCAAAGATCAGAAATCGATACAATCAAGTACCACACCTGACCCAGGATACCAATAGGAAAGTGACAAACTCACAGTTAGACACCACAAACGAGAGCCAAGAGGTCAGCCCTTTCCCAGCAGGTGACCACAAAGCACATATAACACACAACAAAACAAAACTCACATAAAAAATGATCCAGAAAAGAAGAACTACATTGATTGGAGAAAACCAGCGTAAGAAAAATGGTATTTTAAGGTTTATGCGGTGTTTTTAGTAGGCTTTTGGTTGGATTGAAGTTAAATATGCAAGAATAACGATCATATGTTTGTTTCATTTCATTAACACTTGCTGGGTCCCTCGGGAGATGTTTGATCACCCGGCTTATCAGCCTCAGGTTCAAACAGCTTCCTCACGACCCTGCTAATGTTAATGCATGTAAAACATAATGTGTGATCCCTATTTTCATATCATGAATTTTTGCATGAAACAAATTTTGTATTTGGGCTATCAGTATATCAACTGCTTTTACATGTTTTGAAGTATGTTTTGCCTGGCAATCATTGCTGGGTATGTACAGTCTGGCATATCTTCTTTCATTCTTATGAATGTTTATACTTTGGACTTAAATATCTAAACTGTTATTCTCATGAATTATTATTTCAGGTAAGGAAAGCAAGAAACACTGTGATGCATTCTTCTACATATACTCTGAGTCAGACCGAGTTGTCGCACATTACCAGTGCCATTGTAGATCTATTGGAAGATCCTAAGGAACTAAAAATGACACCATCCTCACAAGCTGCATTAGTAAAAGTACGAGAAGTAAGTGAAATTGGTACAGGCCGTAAGACACAGCTCAGATATCAAAACAATCATATTCCAACATCTGTCACAAGTCAAAAAAATGACACGATGATAAAATAACTCAAAACAAAAAGTTGCAACAAATCAAAGTAAATAACATTAACTTCAAGTCAAAGGCAAATTGATGTTATTTTGGCTATCCTTCGATAAAACAGAAAAAAAAGTTATTACCCAAGCGTCAGGGGTTCAAAATCAAAAGTTTATAAACAAACTATTAACGCGACGAAGCAAGATTAATATGAAAAGATTCCAGCACAGAAACAAATTATGTCACACACCCATGCTGATTTAAACTCTAAATAGTTAATTTAACTTGTTTTCACATACAATTTGAATAAAGAAGGACACTCTAAATGGTTAGGCTGATTACTCATTTCTAAATAGCGTCAGTAAATGAGAGGAAACGTAGAACTAATTTGTAATCTTGTATGTCTTAGCATGTCTTTGTAATCTTTTCCTGAAGGTGTGCATTCAATGGTTCTTTGTTGAAAATGCACATTTTGTACTCATAGGTAAAATAAAATTTTGATGTTATGTGTTTTACTTATTCAAACATAACTATGCACTGGAGTGTCAACGAAATTCGCTCTCCTCACCACGACTGTTGCATAGCAATAGTAATGACATGCACCTAATGTTTACAGTCATGTGACAATATTTAAGGTTAATTAACGTTGATTACTATTTTGTCTATATAGATAAATGTTATGCGCTATATTGCAGCTTGAAACAGTCAAAATGTTGTTCTTTAGCTAACCTGGCAGATATACGTATTTAAGAAATGAATTCGATTTTTGGAAGGTTCATGGAATCATGAATACTTCGGGTCTCTTGCAAAGTAAGTGAAGCCCAAAAGGAATCACGTTAACTTTGCAAGAGACCCGAAGTATTCATGATTCCATGAACCTTCCAAAAAATGAATTTATTACTTATATTTACATTTTATATTATCAGTCTATTATCAATTTTCAATTTTCACCTGACTTTGCTGGTTTTCCAGATATTTTGAATTAAATCAGACATAACGTCGGGTTTGGAATAGCCAAAACGCCAAATTTCCGCGCTTAACGTCAAGGCGATACATGCCCAACGTCACGCAAACATCAGTAAACAAGCAACGTTATTGGATGGACTTGACGTTAGCCCACTCAAATGGCGCGTATGTGGGTATGGCTTAAATCGATTTGTTCATGAAGGTATGAACCACATCTCAAATGTAAAGGTTCATTTAAAGACTTGCAGTGGAAATGTAAATATATATGTATGAGAATAATCTAAGATTGTGTCATAGTCTGGTTATAATATTTTAGATACAGTGTGTATCCTAACCCAAGACTCACATTTTGTAGGAACATTCAATCGTTTTCAAATACACACGACCTCGGGTACATTAGTAATTGCTCTCATATAAACTCGTCAAAATAAGTTAAGCCCCGTGTCACTTTTTATACCCCGCCACTAAAGTGTGGCGAGGTATTATGTTATACCCTTCGGTGTCTGTCCGTCTGTCCGTCCGTCCGTCCGTCCGTCCGTCCGCACCATTTCCGATCGATAACTTGAGTATTTATTCACGGAATTTTTTCAAATTTTGCATACATATTGTTATCGGCGATGAGTGGTATGGGATTGTTAATGGGCAAAATCCGTCCATTTTTAACGGAGTTACTGCCCTTTTTCGTATTGGAAAAATGGTTTCTGGCCTGTTATTCCTTTACTATTCATGATATCTGAATGAAACTTCACAGATATGTTGCACATTAAAGGTTACATATTCTGACTAAGGACCGTCACTCTGACCTTCCCAGTTTGTGAGTTATCCGCCCTTGATAGGTCTGAAAAAAGGTTTTTGACCTATTGTTCCTTTACTATGTGAAATATCTGAATATAACTTCACAGATATGTTTCACATCAAAGGTAACATATTGTGACTAAGAACCGTCACTCTTACCTTTCCCGTTTGTGAGTTATCCGCCCTTGATTGAATTAAAAAATGTTTTTTACCCGTAGTTCCTTTACTATGTGGAATATTTAAATGAAACTTTACAGATATGTTTCACATCAAAGGTTACATACTGTGACAAAGAACCATCACTCTTACCTTTCCAGTTCATGAGTTATCTGCCCTTGATTGATCTGAAAAATGGTTTTTGACCTGTAGTTCATTTACTATATGGAATATCTGAATGAAACTTCACAGATATGTTGATCATCAAAGGTTACATATTGTGACTAAGGATCTTCACTCTTACATTTCCAGTTCATGAGTTATCTACCCTTGATTGATCTGAAAAATTGTTTTTGACCTGTAGTTCATTTACTATATAGAATATCTGAATGAAACTTCACAGATATGTTGAACAGCAAAGGTTACATATTTTTAGTAAGGACCGTCACCCTTACCTTTCCAGTTCATGAGTTATCCGCCCTTGATTGATCTGAAAAATGGTTTTTGACCTGTTGTTCATTTACTATATGGAGTATCTGAATGAAACTTCACAGATATGTTGACCATCAAAGGTTACATATTGTGACTAAGGACGTCATATCACTGTCTATCTCAGTTCTGTTGCTATTTAGGCATTATATATCTCACAAAATAACTTTTGGTGCCCCCAGCAGTGGCGGGGTATTACGCAGTGCTTGCGGTGCTTTTATTCCTTTAGTCATAATGTTAAATTCCTTAAGTTTAGTTGTTTATTTCAAAATATCGATGGTAGTTGAAAATTCTAATTCCATACAAGTTAGACAACAATGTTTTGGGTGTAATTACACAAAGTTTGAATTGACAATACCGATTTTCCTTGGGTGTGTGCTTAATTTTCGAAGAGTATCCAATTTTTGGCCAACTTTACTATAGGAATGATAGGGAACAAAACGGAACATTTACTGGAATGTGTGGAGCTCTATGGAAGACGTATCAATAAATTTGAAACCTAGCGTATGGTGAGAAGAAACATTGCTGCTACTTGCTGAAAATGTTATGGAAAAATTTTTATTCAGTAAAATGTAATGATAAATTAAACATGAATGTATTTACATTAAGTCTGTGGGAAAATTTCTGGTGGGGCTTAATCTATTTTGACCAGTTTAGTTCAACGAATCGACGATATTACATGCTACAGTTCATATGATTGTTCTAGGTTATCGCATATGATTTTGACATTAGCAAGGACAACGAAACGAAAGTCCTCATAGAGAGAACACAAGCCTTGCAACAAAAAATGCAACTTCTTGAAAGAGATATTCGGAGCCATTCTGAGTCATTGGACGAATTGGAATCCACAGGAGACAGAAATGCTATGCAACTTCAAGAAACGATTAGACTTCTGCATGAAATCAAGCAAGAGGTAAGACAATCGATCAATACTTCGTTTATATCTACAATAGAATAAAGTTGAAACAGACCTGCTAGGTATTTGCTAATCTTTTTAAGTCACAATTTTTTTCAACTCTACACGGCTCTGGGATGTCTTTTTTGTTACAAGTACCAACAGGACTGATCTGTTTTGCTGATTCCAACAAAATAAAAGCAATATTTTTAAACGAATCCCGTTTTTTAAGAAAATTGTAAAAAAAAATCACTATTTTTTAAGAAAAATGAAAAACATCACACTTTAAAATAACTCCCTGTTGCATTATATAGATTAAGAGGCATTTCCAAGTGCTTTAACAAGACCATTGAATTAGATTCAAGCTGGATTTCCTAATATCTATGGAACAGTGTAGCATGCTTGAGCAAGACACATTAATCATAGTTTAGTACCGGTCCAACCCAGGAAGACCCCTCCCTACATAACTGAAAGATTGATGATGGAACGTAAAGAATCCAATCAAACAAAAACAAAACTGTCCAAAAATCAGGAAATGTTGAAGTCCTTGTTAGCCAGTCATGTCACAACGGTGATAGCGTACTTTGTGTCCTTCCCCTGCTGCAATAGGCAGGTCTGAAGTGTGTGATTCAGGAATTTCCTATCTTTTCGTATAGTACCACTTTCGTGTCTCCTAACTGACCAGCGAAGGCGCCACTACGCACATGCATCCACTCAATCTTCAGCCTTCAATACTGATACTTAGTGTGTCGCATTCGTACTATTATGTTTCAGCAAGGATGTCAGTTAATAAGTTTGCGAGGCTACCTCACGATTTCTTGTGGCTGCGATGCAAAAATAGTAAGTGAGTATGATCAGGAAATACCACAATCACAAACCGCAGACAACCCCGTGGCACTGCGAGGAAGAGCCGCTAAAAGACTGCGGCTTTCATTTTCTACAGAAAAGCTGGTAACATTAAGGTACTCGTGAGATATACGTATCAGCATCGTCACACGACTAATACGGAAATAGCTAGTATCCCACAATGCTATTTTTACCCAACAAACATTAAAATTGAATTAATATTTTTCATAGGCAATAAATTTCAGCAACCAAGATTGCTTACAATGTCCGTAAATAACCTGAAAGGACCCATATAACTATGCTTAACCCCTTCACTGTCGTAATAAATGCACGCAATATGCCGGGGGAAAATATGGCTATTTTGATGTTATTATGGTGTTACATATGATTTTATACAAAATCATAACCACTGCAGGGATTAACACCAAATTTTTTCCTGCTTGTTTGAGACATTTGGTACAATGTCTGAAATAATGATTTCTAGTGATAGCATGTCAAAAAAAAATTTAAACACCTCAAAATAGATGAATGTCTACTTTCGTTTACAACATCATTGTTTTCGAGTGGTTGGAAAACAATGGTTTAAAAATGTGAGAATGACAGGAATTTCCTCCTTTACCATTGCTGATTCCAATTAATATCAATTGTCATCCATATACAAGCCATTTTAGACTTTCAAAATAACCTCTTGTTCAAAGAAACACAACAGACTAATGCCACGATCGCCTGCCATCTTGGAAAAAAACGAGTTCTTCATCATAAGGGCCGTTTTCCCGTGAAAAGCAAGCTTTCAGCCGCAGAGTTATGATATAAATCTTGGAAAAGTTTACTCTTTCATTATAGAGCAGGTAAGGATAATTGAGTTTTGTCCCTTGAATATTAACACGCTAATAAACAACACCGTGTTTAACCTGAACATCGCTGGGGGTACTGGCGTAAAGGAAGCGGTATTCACCACGTGCATTGCTTGGGGTAAGGCAGTGAGGGGGTTAAGTGAAAACGCTGCTCAAGTATCAATGTAAGCCTGCGTTCAACCTATTGTTGGCAACATCGTTTCTATGAAAGAGTTGGGAAAATTTAAAGCGTGCAGAAAAAAAATCAAATCGCTGCGCTGCTTATTGAAAGAGCAGGAAGAACTGAAAACGTATAAAACTGCTATAATTTCAGAAAAATCATACAGTCTAAAAAGTATGTTAAATTGAAAAATATGCAATGCCAAATTATCAATAATAACAACATTTTAAAGACAAGGTTTTGAAATTGGCCAGGGTATGACAAAGGTACCTTCTGGTTGTGATAATCAAAATCTAGCTTATATTAAGTTTGTAATGTACTACCATTTTAGAGCATTTCCTGAAAATTTGAAGCAATTATCTTTATTATTGACGGATATATGGCTGTTAGATGTGACACATGTAATCTGGTTTGGAACCTGACGTCAAAAAGAACTTTAACCCTAATATGACGTCAAAATGCTGGTCTCAAGTTGCTTGTTGGTTATGTTTGGCTCGGTATAAACATGATACAACTATAATGTACTCAAAAGCATTATCTATGTTATAATGTAAATAAATACAAATGAAATTTAGTTAAAATTTAGTTTCTAAGTCGTTTTGAGGCAATTTAAGTGACCCACCCTTCATTTTGGGCCCTTGTAGGTGTTATGGCCCCATTGTTGCCATGGCAATATTAATCATATAAAAAATTAAATATAGTCAGAAACGTTTGCTTCTTTGGTGACATCAAACTATAGAAACATTTTTGTGGTAGTATAAAGGATTGTGAACTTTTGTAATTTTAGTGTTTTTTTTTTCAAATGTCCCTAATGTAATAATTGTTGAAATGCCTTAAGATCCCCTTTTTTAGATCTGCGCTCAAATATTGCAGCATACCTTAGCCATTTTCCCAGTTAATGCTATAAGCAATTTATTAAGTAATATATATTTTAATAATTCCAACTATATTCGGTAAAATGTTTGTACTGACCATTCCAAGGCGGTACTTCTTTTGTTGATCATTTGTGTTATATCTGTCTTGTGTTTGTCATGCTTCTCGTCTGTTCACTGCTGCCTTGTGGTCTCTTCTGGGAAAATACTGACCTCTTGGCTCTCGTTTGTGATATCAATTGTCACTTTCCGCTGTGGTATCCTGAGTCAGGTGTTGCACTCGACTGTATTAATCCCTTATCTTTGCCCCCATTTGTCTTTTGTATAATTGTTTTCTGATTGCTTGGTTGGAAAACTTTATTCTTCAATTAAATCCTTGAACAATTTTCTATCAAACGTCACTAAAACGATAATTCAATCTTTTAGGTGCCCATTTACTATTGTGAGAGTTATTGACATGATTATTGGCATGACTGTTGAAATGCCTTAAGGTCCCTTTTCTCAGATCCGCGCTCAAATAATCCTGGGTCAGGTAATGTACTTGATTGTATCGATTACTGATCTTTGCTTTGTTTGATAAGTGCTTTAAAACTTCTAGTTAAATGTCAGCTACTCCATTTCTAATTCAAAGATAAGCATCAATTCCGAAATGACAGGCTTGTCTTTGACCCCAAGATGCGGAGTGTGTGTGTGTGTGTGTGTGTGTGTGTGTGTGTGTGTGTGTGTGTGTGTGTGTGTGTGTAACAAGTACCAAAACCTCTTGTGCTGGCCCATTTAATCACATTTACATTCGCCTGTATTGCATCCATGGTGTAAAAATGCCATGCCTTGATAGAGGGCTAGATGGAGGACAGGGTACGTTTCGTAATAGTTATACCACGGGTTGTCCGCCTGTACGTGGAGATAATCCACGAGCTTTAGCGAGTGAATTATCTTACGTACAGGTGGACAAACATGGTATAACTATTTTATACCACCTACATCAGTGTAGATCTTGCACATCAAGTGATATTTCATGCTAAAGTTGGTAAAGGTGGTATAAAGCTTTGTACCCAGCTCATAGAAGCTTTAAGTCAACGATAAAGATACAGCTCTTAAAGCGAAACGTTATTTGTAATGTAAATTGGGATGCTGATATGTTATTCCGGATGTTTAATTTGTTATCTGCTTATTTTTTATATCTTCAGAATTAACTTTTTTGAAAAAATCTTTCAGAAATACCATCATAGTCCCAAACAGATTGGATTCAGAACAAACCTGACAATTTGTCGAGATGATATGTTATCAGGCTTGATCAGCATTTCCGCTAAGGCTATCAGCAGACAGCAAAAGTTAATACAGCTAACGGGGAAAGAGAAAATTTGGCAAAGTGCCTGTCCTTTCCTCTTGTACAGTTTGTAATAATTTTATGTCAATTCTGCAATGTATTTGTATTAAAAGTTTCACAAGAAAACTTTTACAAATGTTATATGATCCCTAAACACATTCAGACAAATGAAATTCAGTTAAGCTAGATATATCCAATGGAAGCAGAGTGGTCAATGGTATATATCTAGGGGTCACAGATAATGATTTAAATTTAGAACAGTGATGACCTAGCCTAGGCCATTGTATGAGAAACAAATGTTCACGGATTTGGCTTTTTAAGGGACGTATGGACAAGGCTGATGTTATTAATGCACCCACTCCTACTCCCTACACCTTGGAAATGGCAGGGACATTAAATGTACTACTTTCTCTTAAAATTGGTTTTTTCTAAGCAAATAGTGCAGACACTGATGAAATGCTGCACATACGACATACCATTGGGGTCTTCATTGTATGGCAATGTACCACTTTAGTGGTTTCTGGTCTTAAAAAGGTTAAATGTTTCATAAACTTTTAAGTCAAAAATGTAATAAGATCCGTTATATGACTTGGCCTCGACGCGAGAAAACCTGTCTTCGGGGGTTTGCTAACAATACAGGCTCAGACCAGCCTGCGCATCCGCGCAGACTGATCAGAGCCTTTGTTATTCGCTTTTTGGAAAGTATCATATCTAAACCTGCTTCAAGCGAAATGTCAATTTCTAGCTAGTATCTGTAGCTGAGGAGACTGTTTTGAGTCTCACTGTGTTGGAAACCCCGAAGACAGGTTTTCTCGCTTCAATATAAATGACCAAAGTCAGGAGAAACCCTCCTTTTGCAGAGCGCAGTTTGTAGCTCAGTTGATATAGTGCTACCACGATATAATGGCCATGTTTACATTTTCGTGTTTGTAAACATTGAAATAAAAACATTGGAACTGTTTACCTGTAACGGGTGACTGCACACAATTAGGCTTTAAGTGGGTATTTTGAATTGGACTGGTAATCATCATGGATAGCTCAGTAGGTAACGACTCGGAGAACAGAGCATCAATATGTATAGCTTTTCTTTAGTAAGGGGGATTCGAGTCCCCGTAAATGAATGATTTTTTCGCTCTTTATCTTTTATTCTTCACTGTGTAATATAATATTTATTGTATCTTTTTAATCATATTTGCACAATAATTCATCCACTTGTGCCGAATATTCCTTATATTGCTCATCAGCAAACAAGAACACCCAGCTGATATTCCACATAATATGACATGTCATAAAGGTCTGCACGGTTTGCTTTTACAAACGCGATACTCGACAACCGAAGTAATTTGGTCACATTGAGCAGCGGACAGATCCAACCTGGTGCAAGTGTTATGGCTTTGAGGCTCAAAATGGCATAAATGGTTAATAACATACATGATAAATCGTGGCAAAATATTGGTGTTTCTTGTAAACCAAACACAATTTCACAAACATACAATATGGGTCCCGTCCCTAGAAAATATGTCCTCGTGGTTAGCATTAAGGTCATGCTCTAACCAGCCAACTCAGCTACAGAGTAGCTAGAAAAGCGAAATGTATTCCCCCTTTAAAAAGGATTTTAATGCGTGTAGGCACATTTAACATGCTTGTATCAAACAGATCGTCAGCAAAAAAGGCGCGCGCAAGTGAATTGTAATCACATTCAAATTAAAAATGATATTAAAAAAATAACCTTGTATGGGGATTGAACCATCAACCTTTCGGATAACGGTTAAGTGGCCTATCCACTACACTAGGAAAACGCACGAACAAACATATAGATATATTACTCTTTATTTGCATCAAAATACCTGTATAATTCTATATATTGTTATCTAAAAATATCTTTGTTATTGTACTTTCAAAGATAGATGAGAATCGATGTAAACAAACATTGGCAAGTTTACCTTGATTTTGGGCGTGCAGGTAGTCTCAGTTTACAGTTATATTGAACCTACCACATATTATTGCATATGCGCTTAGCAGTGAAAAGTCATGCTTTACCTGTTTAAAAGAAAAATAGAATAGCCTCATTACTATGCATCTTTGAAAGTATAATAGAGTGGTAGACTGTTGATTGAACGGCTGCTAGCTCAACCCTGACCATCGGCGAAGGCACGGTCAATATGTTCTGATACGGTTTGTTTCGCTTGGATGCGATATGATTTCAATTTCTGATGACACGATCAGGGGCCACTAACTCGTAGGCATCGTAAGTTGACCAACTTAAGACGACCTTAAGATTAACTTAAGGTGACGACCGTAATATTTAAGGTGGCGCTATTCCGATAACATAAAGCCGTCTTAGCGCATTCTTAACTTAAGGTCATCGTATCTTTTAAAATTTACCTGTGTTATATATATTCTCTCGTGCAAAGCGTGTTGTTTACAGTATTTAGAACCGAATCAGCAGAAAAGATAAATATATGGGTCGGTCCCGACGCGAGAAAAACAGTCTTTGGGTAGGCTAAAATCAGCATACTCAGCTACAGAGATTAGCTAGAATATTAAAAATTTCGTGCTGCGATTTGTGTTGTAGCAGTATGTGCTCTCTGTCTCTTCCTCGCGGTGCCGTCGGATGGTCTGGAGTCTGTGATCGTGGTATTTTCTGGTCACTTTCTAACTACTATATTTTTAGTTAACAAGGATAATGACACTGATCAGACTGAGTGGTTGCACAGGCTATTCGGTGCGAATGTTTTTCGCGTGTAACTAAGTCTGGTTTTCTCGTGGCCCATATTGTTGATATCAGCCAATTGATATCAATATTATTCATTTTCCATGAACTCTTTATATTTGTGAAACCCCTAAACGAGTTTTTTTTTTGCAAACAGAGAAGACCCAGATGAAATGCTTCATTTTATCAGGGTATTTACTGTCTGTAAAGGTAAACTATCTTCAGACAAAAGAATACAATATATTTTTGAAAATTACAACCTGTCAACAGCCTGATATTTACAATGGACTAACCCAAGTTTATTGTATCAAGTCAGAAGGAAGGCTCCATTACTATAAAAAGGGTTAAGCTGAAAATTTGAACAGCCTTTACTTCAAAAATAAGGGACACAACATCCAAATATTTCTAAATATCGTTTAAAAAGCAGTGGTCAGATTACTTTGAAGACCAAGAGTTAAAACTCGTGAGTACGTCGAAAACTCTGATTAGGCTGCAGTGTTCTAGGCATCTGCAGGGCTGTGTGTGGCAGTAGTCGACCCGCTCATATGCATTCAAAAATGAACACAATTAGTGGTTTGGGGAACAGAAGAAAACGACCTTTTATGTCATTTTGGAAATCCACCCACATACCTACCTACCTACCTACCTACCTATGTACATACACCCTTGATTGGCTCAGAACGATACCCTTGTGGCCATAGTCTTTCATTCCCTAATTATTTTGATCATGATCAGTGAAAACTAACATAAAATGGCCTACAGGTTCAATTACCAAATACAGCACACAATCACTGAACACACATAGAGCAATACACATGAACATACACGTGCGTGTTTATCTGCTACATGCCTATATGCATTTAGGAAATTTAGCCAGAGGTTGGGGTCAAGGCCCAATATTTCTATTTTCCAGGGGGTTCCAACTCTTATCGGGGGAAGGGGGGTCCAATTGCTATTTTATAAAGAAACGTGTGGATTTTCCAGGTAGGGTGGTCCGGACCTCCTCCCCCCTCTGGACCTGCGCACAACCTATATACATGTGTCTCTGTATAAAGGCTTTAAAATGTAGCAGGCAGTATTTTTTTTCTAAAGATATAGGCTTACATAGTCTTCTTAAATTATTATGTCGCCAAAATCATTATTTTATTGCATTCGTTCTTGGAAGTACCTCTCGTAACCACTAAGACGGCGCTAAGGTGACTCTATCGTGACCGTAACTTTACGATGATCTTAAGTCATCACCGTAAATTAAGGTGTGTACGAGTTAGTGGCCATAACCGTTAAGGTGAACTTATGTTGAACTTACGATGATCTTAAGGCTTAAGATGCCTACGAGTTAGTGGCCCCTGGTCTCTCCTACAGATATGTTTACATACATTTGAATAGAATTGTCCCAATCGAGTCCATGATGTGGTGCCAAACTGACACGAGCATCACGATTGATTAGGGTTCTACAGAGATGCTCTGCGATCAACATGATTAACATGATTGACATCAGGATTTGATATCAGCTGATACAAGCGCTGCGATTAGTCCACGATAAAGACCAAAATGGTGGCGCTGATCGTGATAGTGGAAACATAGCATTTTCAGGTTTGGATGCGAAGTGATGCGGGTCAATATGAACTGATATGGTTTATTGCTTTGAAACTTTACAGGTGTTTAGGTCATGGTCTGAAGATGTGAATTTGGTTAGGCATAATCCTCAGATTATTGTTTGTCACTGTTTTTTTACAAAATGAACTAAGTCATTTTTGCAGCCAAATTTAATAGATACTAGATACATGGTCTGAAGATGTGCACATTGTTTGCACATAATCCTAAGATTTATTTTGGTCACTTTTTCACAAAATGAACTTTGCGGCCTAATTGAATAGATACAAGGTATCTTTTGTATAAAGTTGTTTCATGTGTATAAGACAAACATAAAATCACGGGGGACATAAATACCCTGAATTAGCTTGTTAGTTTAGAATTTTTTCTGCCATGAACGATAGAGCTGGTTGCGTTACATTAATTGTGTTGTGGCTGTCTGTGTTCTGTGTCCGCTATTTCTCTTCCTCACGGTGCCATGGGTTTGTTTGCAGTCTGTTATTGTGACGTATTACTAGTCCTACTTTTAGAACCCTGAATGAATAGCATTTATTTCTTCACGGTTTATTTAAATGGGCGCCTGAAATCAAAACTGATTGCCAGCGGCCGTGAAATAAGTTTGACACTCGTAACTATTCGCATTTTCTCATATCAACTGGTGCCAACGCGTGGCTGCTTGGGAATCACTCGTGACAGGCATTCAGCAACGAAAGAGCGTCACGGATTGGAACAAATTGCAGCACATCTCAATAAAGCGTAGGTTTATCCTGCCCAAGACTGTTCACGATCACCACGATTCGGAAGCACGATAAGATGCACTGTGTGGCGTTTTGCTACGATATGATCCCGATTGCTCAATATCTGATGACACAATCTGCCATGATCTGGTCTCTCCTTCAGATATGATCAGATACGTTTGGACAGGTTGTCCAGATCGGGTCCACGATGGGGTGCAGACGTGATACGATCATCACGATCGAGGTTTCTGATTTGAGACGATGTGGCACGCGCATATACGTTCTAATGCTTTCATCTCGAACTGATACGCTCTGCTGTGACAGGATACCATTGTGGTCCAAATGTCTTTCATGATCCCCATCAAGCAAAGACCACGATTCCAATCATGGTGCTGATCGTGATGGTGGGAACGCCGCATTAATAGTAAGTTTTTTTTGGACTGTCCAAAAATTTCCTACGATTAATACGATTACCACGACTGACATCAAGATTTAATACAAGCTGATACGAGTGCCATGATAAGTCCACGATAAAGAACATGATTCCAATCGTGTCGCTGATCATGATAGGTGGAACACAGCATTACACACAACCTCAACCTGAAGGTTGGATGAAAAGTTAAAAATTTATAAATGTGGTCAGGGTTGCATATCAAATTAAGGAGAAAGAAGTGTAGTTTAACATAGAAGCAAACACTTTTACCTTACACACACTCCTGACCTCTGGGTCAGGATGAAGTCAGATATTGAAATTATACAGAATAAGTTTATTCTTTATTGAACTAAGCACTGAAAGCTACTTTATGTCTAGTCTAGTTTTGCAATCAATGGTTGTTTTAATTTGTTTGCCTTCCTGGTGTCTCATGAATGATGTGAGAATCTTTCTCATGGCCCATGGCTTTGTCTGCAATTTGTGATCGTGCTAATTTACGAGCATACTCACTTACCATTTTAAATAGTATTAATTTCCAGCACTTTATAGGTTGGGGTAGAATATGTTTTTTAAGACGCGCATGCGCATGTACTTTTCTCCAAATTTGGACGCTTCTTACTAGTCTCTTATAAATGCTGGCTACTTCATATTTCCAGCATGCTAGTCAGTATGTGTACCTATTGTATGGTACCAAAACATATGGGCCTCGTCGTGAGAAAACCTGTCTTCGGTGGTTGCGATCAACACAGGCGGAGACCTGCCTGCGCATCCGCGCAGTCTAATCAGCGCCTTTGTTATTCGCTTTTTGGAAAATTTCATATGTAAGCTTGCTGCTGGTGAAATTTCAATTTTCAAGATTGTCTCTGTAGCTGAGGAGACTGGTTTTAATCTCGCTTTGACGGAAACCCCGAAGACAGGTTTTCTCGCGATGAGGCCCAGACATGTCTTCTCTCTGGTTGGAATGATTGACGTTCAAAAAGTATTTTTTTGTAAATTGCATGCATTAATCCGCTTTGGCAGTTGAAAGGATATTATTATAGGAAAAAGTAGCCCGTTTTACTGACTATAGTATGTTTGTAAAATGTGAATAACAGAGACTAAGGTACACAAAAATATTTTAACTTTATGATAACAATTTGTTTTTGATTAAACTAAATTGTTGTTGTTTCAGATAAATGATACAAAAATACATCCGCCATATATTAGCTTTGAGAATCAAGAATATACTGTCTTTGATAGCATTTTGGACAAACAGACGACCTTATGATACAAATGTATATTTCATATGCTTTTATATGCTTTGATTTTGACAGCAAATGGAAATGCAGCCTTCTACTGTTTCTAAAGAGTAGCCTTGTTCTTTGATTATGAGCTTTTAAACCTTATCATATGGACAAATCATAATGGATATTTTGAGGTTGTAAAACGTTCAAATATATTTTTTTCGCAAATGTAAATGTGTATAGATATATTCTCTTGATAAGAAATGATATTTCATTAGGACAAACTGGTATCTAAATATAAATTTAACACAAAGTAAGTAAGGGTGCAAAGATCGGGAATCGATACAATCAAGTACCACACCTGACCCAGGATACCAATGGGAAAGTGACAAACTCACAGTTCGACACCACAAACGAAAACCAAGAGGTCAGCCCTTTCCCACAAGGTGACCACAAAGCACATATAAACAGAAGCGCACAAAAACATAGCAAACACCAGACAGAACAAAAAAAATAAAAGATCTACAAAAGACGTACCGCCTTGGAACGGTCAGTAGAAGATTTTACTGCTGGAGGGCTTAAACCGGTTTAACGGCCAAAACAAAAATAATTTTGAAATGATATATATATATCATTATCATAAAATATTGAGTTGACGTTACATGTTTTGTTTTTATTTAATATAAACTATGCTAAATAATATGCCAACGCGTTTCGGTGAGCTCTTCAGGGCTGCTGCATAGTAACGTCGTAACGTTGAGACGTCACGTTTGGACGTCATCACGCTGAGACGTTAACTTAGGTTTAAAGCATCGAATGAAATGCTTTTCCAACGCTAATCTGGCAGAAATGCTTTCGTTGTGCATTTTAAAGAAAGGAAACATTTGAAATTTGGGAATACTTCTGCTGCAATTGTCAATATGTTCACTTAAAGGAATCTGTCTTGTTGAAGGGTCTCTTATTTGTTGTGCGTGTATAGTCCTTCTGGTGCGTAGTTTATCGGCTGTTTGACCAATATAAAGTTCTTTGCATCCATTGCATTTAATGGCATAAATGACATTCTTTACATCGCAAGACATTGTTTCGTTTACGTAGAAAACTTTACCATTGAAATTGTAACAGTTACCCTCTTCAATGCATTCGCAAAGGGTACACTTTGGGCGATTACACTTGAAAACTTTATTAGACGTTTTAATTTTCTGTTCTGTAAAGGACCTCGGACAGTTTCCTATTCAATCTGCCCAAATTTTGACAGCCTCTGGCTAGGATAATGCATAACTAACAACTATAGTTTTGGGCTTAAATCAAACCTTTACAGTTAGTGCACCTAGCACAATAAAATATTTTGAAAATATTGCATAATTATGCCAGGAATCTAGGGTTAGGGGGTGGGGGTATTTTTTGTGACCAAATTCTATTTCACAGAAAGTCAAAGTTTCGTCGAGTAATCACCTAAATTTATGTAAATATTATGCTTGCGGCATAAAACTTGAGACGAAAGTGATGCGTTTGCATAAAATTCGGGTTGAGAAGATTCCATTATTTCATCTAAAGAAGTGTGCTGTCAATTACTTTAGACTATTACCTATAATGTTTCAAGGTCAACCAGTTTGACTCGTGCACTGAGGTGTATTATAATTGCATACTGTACATATCACTGTCTAGATAAACACAATTTTTTGAGCATAAAATCGCTAACATTTTCTTACACATTAGATTTAACCTATAATTTGGTGCTTAAAAGAACCGTCTCATTGAGACGGTTCTTTTGAGTACCCATAACATATGTTTTGGTTGAGAAATAAAACAATTAATTACTTTGTAAGCACTCATAACTAAAGCCCTGATACATGCCATTGCATAATGATATTTACCTACAGGCTTTTACAAAATAAGTTTCTAATACGTTTTTTATACTAAAGTGTTTTGAGCATTTTGACAGCGTTCCCCCCCACCATGACCAATCATGCCGTTTTTATATGATGTGTGAAATGTAAAACTACAACTGTATGCAAAAGGATTAGTTTGGTCACGGGGGGGGGGGGGGGGGGGGGGGGGAAGCACTTCAGTAAAACTTTTTTCTATTTCCAATATGTTGAATAGCAAAAACTGAGTTTTCCACCCATTTTTTAATCGGTACTTGTCCAGTGAGAAACCAGCTTTTGTGGATAAGTCAGGGGTTGAACCTACTATTTTTTTCATAGAAAAAATATCATTTTCTTTGAAACTTTTCTCTGGTCATTTTTATGTGCAATCCTTCATTAATTAAGACTGTCCGGGGTCCTTTTGCTTTAGTTATAAGTCTTTTTAAATTTGGAGGTTGTCGTTTACTTTTAATTATTTTTGATGTTGAGAGAGCTTCGCGCATTGTTTGGTCATTGGTTAAAATGTGCATGTTGTTTTTAAAAATTCCAAACATTTCTGTGTTATTTGGATTAAAAGTCGAGACATACGGAAGCACTTCTTCTTCGTTTATTGTATGCGTACATGTGCTTAAAAGTAAATCTCTGGGGATTGATTTGGCCTTCTTTATGCCCACAGAGATTACTGTATCCGGATAGCTTCGTTTTTGCAAGGAAATGCGTAATTCTGACAGGCGCTTTTCTCTTTGGCATTGATCAGAGACAATTGTGCAGATTCGTCGCGCTAAATTATACGGTATGCTTGTTTTCGTATGCTTCGGATGGCAAGAATAAAAGTTAAGATATTGCTTAGAGTCTGTTTCTTTGAAAATATATCTGTACTTATGCGATTATTGATTTTATAAGAAATACATCCAAAAAGGGCAGTCTTTCATTGCTATATTCTATTGTAAATTTTAAGTCTGAATGTAGTTCATTTAAAACTGAGTGAAATGTCTTTAAATTTTCTTCTCCTTTAGTCCATAAAATTAAACAGTCATCCAAAAACCGTTTCCAGTTATCTTTGATATATCTAGCGAATTCTTTGCCATATTTTATTTCAGTTTGTACGTACAGCTTTTCTTCTAAATAGGCTAGTACCAGAGTGGCATATGTGGGCGCAAACTTTGTACCCATTGCCGTACCTCGAACTTGTATATACATTTTATCATTAAAATAGAAATTGTTGTTTTAAAGTATAATTTTAATGGACTCAAGAATAAATTCTTTTGAGAATCTTTCATGTATTAATTCTGGATATTTCTTTAGCCAGCTGTTTATCGCTTTTATGCCTAGATCATGGGAAATATTTGTATAAAAACTTACTATGTCAAAGGATACCAGTAGTGTATTTTGAGGTACAATTTTGGGAACATATTTTAGAAAATCTATGTCATCTCTTACGTAGCTATGTACTTTCGATATGAATGGTTTTAGTAAGATATCAATTAAATTACCCAGTCGATGAGTTTCGCATGCTGGACCTGCCGCAATGGGACGAAATGTCAGATCTTCTGGGTCTAAAAGTTCTAGATATTCTCCATCTATTTGGGTGCATTCTTTATTAATAAGCTTGCTTTTGTGTATTTTATATTTATATTATTTCATTACAAAATTGTTTTTGCCGGTTTAACGGCAAATATATATATACTCAACTACAAAAGAAACCAATCAGTCACTTCTCGGGGCATTTATGGAAATCAGAATTAAGAATTGAAAATATATTTATACCATATTCTGTAGCAATCAGTTCTGCATCATTTTATTGAATAATGTAACAGTTTTAATTAAATCTGTTCATGCTGTTTGCCATTGTTTAGACAAGGGGTCATTTTCAAAAATGACAAGTTTTTCACTAGAGAATGAATATCTCGTTCTCGTCTAAATCAGTTCGCTTGAGTAAAATTCGTCCAAAACGGACATGACCCTCTCCTGCAGCAATAACTGCCTCATAACGAGGTCTAACCAAAAGCATGTGATGCCAGACATTGTTCTTGGGAATCCACACCCATTCTTAATGGAGAGCAACCTGAAGCTGTCAAAGATTCCTAGGTTGCACAGAACGATCCCGGATGCGTCGCCAGAACTCATCCAACAACTGCTCTATCGTATTGAGATCCGGGCTTACTAAACTAACGTGGTTTGTTTTGGCTTCTGCACTCACGTGTTTGCCTCATCAGAGAGGGACATACTGGTCATTAGACGAATTGAACTGATTTAGGCTAGACCTCGAGTGAAAACCAATTGTCTGAAACCTGTCATTTTTAGAAATAGCCCCTTGTCTATACACTGGCGTACAGCATGAACAGGTTTAAGAAAAATTGTTGCATTTTTTCAATAATTTGATGCATAATTGATTGCTAAAGAATATGGTACAAAATGTATTTTCATGTCTGAATTATTTTGCCATAATTGCCCTAAAATGTGACTGATGGGTTTCTTTTGTAGTATATATTTCGGCTCAGTTGATTCACTATATCCCTCTGTATTTATCTACTGTCTGAATCTGCATCAGTTTCTGATCCTGTTTAGCTCGAAAGCAATGATGTTTTGCTAGCGGTGTTGCCGAGGTCATTGGTTCGAATCTAGCTAGAGGCAAAATATTTACAGCATCTATCGGCTCAGTTGATTCACTATATCCCTCTGTATTTATCTACTGTCTGAATCTGCATCAGTTTCTGATCCTGTGTAGCTCGAAAGCAATGATGTTTGTGAAATTATATTTCCGCACTTCTGATATTTATCTAATTTCACTTGTATCCTTGGATCCATCAGGCTTTCACTTGCGAACGACATAGATGCCATCCATTGAAAACGAACCAATATACGACGTGTACCGCATCAGTCGTCGTCAATATCAGCGCTTCCTGAACATACTTTTTTGGGGATGTCTCAGTGGCGCAATTGGTTATTTACAGCATCTATCGGCTCAGTTGATTCACTATATCCCTCTGTATATATATAATTAAAATTTAAAAAAAAAAAGACACAATGGAACATTTTAAGTTATTTAATTTTTTTTTATCTTTTTCTCAGCAACCGGTATCAACATTGAATTTTCAAGCTGTAAGTTAACGTTATAGTCTACAGCCTTCGAAATAAGGTCACAGCATGGTCAAAGGTTAAATAGGTGCATTTTCGTATTAGAATCGTCATTATTTTTTTTACATTGCTAAGGATGCTATTCAAATCATTCTAATTATGTTTAATATGCTGAAAACTAATAGTAAGATATAGAAATGTTGGAAAGAATAGTTTGTGGAATGTTATATCTTTTATGGGATAGAAAAAATATACTTTCCGCAGAAAAATCAGTGATTTTGGAGTAGACTTTTCATATTTACAGTCTTTTTTTCAACGACATTTTCAATCATGCCTTAGTTAATTACCACTCACAAGGAATGCTTGTACATTGTGTCATTTGATTGGTAATATGGTCTTCAATAAATTTGAATGCTGTTATACTTTGACAATACACAAAGATGGAGGGGGTAACTTTTCACAATTCTGGACACAGATTGGCTCTTGGTCATGTGAATGATATGAAGTGTCTGGGAAATGTACATGCACCAGCAAATTACAGAAGAAGACTCAAATTTGAAATACCACAGATATATTAATCAAGATGTGAATCATTAATTTATGGTGTAAGGATGCATCTTGGTCGCTTATTGTGTGTGCTCTTTAGATATTAAGGCCCCGCTATTCATATATCCAGTTGATTGATCTGACCATGAAATTCTCAAAATTTGACAAAGGCCTCAAAAAGGGGATACTTTAGAAAGTTCCTCTGAAGATGGCACGATGTCAGACACTTAACTGAAGTCTGTTACAAGAACTGCTATATTCTGTCACAAAATTATGGCTATATCTGATGAAGACACCTGGTCATGCTGATCTATAACAAGGCATAGACCAAGAACACATTGAAAAAAGCATTCCTGAGAGATTGTTCCTGTTTGTTAGTCTCATCTTTGAGGGTATGGATATTTTGGAGGGTTTGATGATGAGCCTGTTGGAACTGTGATGCCAAGAGGGCTATAAAGACGTAATATATGGTGTGTCAAGCCACAAAAAGTTAATAACTAGGCATATAGATGAACTTAGAAGAGAGATGCTGGTTGATTTACTTTAATTGTCTTACTGATGTCTTGTGACTGTTTGTGTTATGTTATCTCTGTCTTCCTCGCAGTTCCTTTGTTTTGCCAGCAATGTGTTATTGTGTATTTCCTGATCATACTCACTTTTTTATTTCTAATCGAGCTTTACACCAGGCAACCAGATTGAAAAACCTAATTAGCTGTTAAATGCAGAAAGCCACGCTATTGGAATAAAGCCAGTCTATGTAATTGACGATGCGATTGCAAAGTACGTTTTGGACAAATGGATATGTCCCTGATAATATTGACACAGAATGGAACATTTTTTGATTTGATTTGATTTGATTTGATTCTTTATGTCCCATCAACAGTCTTTCAGTTATGAAGAGACAGGTCTTCCTGGGTTGAACCAGTACTAAGCTAGAATTTTTGTGTCTCATCCTCAAGGACACAACGCATTGACGCCGGTGAGGCTCGAACCCGCAGCCCCTCTGTCTCGAGTCAAGCACTCTACCACTGAGCCACTATGCTCCCACGAATTTTCATACGATAATATTGCTTTGCTAAAAGCAACAGTTGATAGCAAATTATTCACATTACATTGCACAGAGATGATGGCATTGCAGCGCAGTTCTGACAACAGTTTGACAGAAAGCTTTGTACAACAGACCTGCAAAGCTTGACCAAGTGTTAACACGTTTTCACAAGCTAGATAAGCCAAACTTCCATCAAATGGAAGGGTCAATTGCCGTTTTTAAAATAGAACAGAGTATGAAATAGAAAAGATAGTAAGTAAGAAAACACATACATGTTTGTTCGCTTATACTAACTTGGCATTGATGTTAGCTAAAGAGTTTTGCTCAGGTGACCAGAATGTTCCAATCTGATGCATAATAGATAAAGACCTCTGTTTATTAAATCCACATGTACAAAATACATGTTGGAAGTAGTACCCGGAAGCACAAACAATGATACAGTCATAAAGTAGAGGCTTGCAGGAATTTTTCCCCTGTATGGGTGTTACGTTGAAGGAGAAAATGTTGATATTGATTTGACACGATTCAATCTTTTCTTCAAGTTGAGAAAAGGGTTTGTACAACCTCTAAAGGCACTGTTTGAGAGTTGATTATCAGGCAAAAACATGAATAGTGTCACAATGTGACAAAAATGCCCACAAAGACAATATATTTTCATAAATGAGACCAGAGGTCAAGGTCAGTGATCTATAAAAATAGTGTGTGACACTCTGCAACCCCAAGATGTAGCCACACACTAAATTTGGGATTCTACCTCCAATAATATATAGGAGATGTGCCAGAGGTCAAGATCAAAGTAACCCCAAAACAGTACGGGACACTCTGGCACCCCAACATGTATCAACACTCTAAATTTGGGTTTCTTTCCTTAAAACAATACACGATATATGCTCTGCATAAGATTTTTCTAAGACTGGGGACAGAGGACAAGGCCAAGGCCACAGTTACACAGAAACAGTATGCGACACTCTGCCATCCCAATGTGTATCCACACACTAAATTTAGGATTCCTGCCTCAAATTATATATGTATGCTCTAGACACGATTAAGGTTCAGACTGACGAATGGCTTGCATGGAGCTCATCACCGCTTGTGGCTACAAAAAAGTGCAGCACCATCAGATATAAATGTTAACGGCTAATCAGATCTGCATGATAGAATGTACATACGATGCAGTGGGATGTTCCTATCTTATAGGACTACAAGTTGCCCTAAGCTAAATCACAATCCCGTCTGTAGAGACTTAGGTCACCTGCGAAAAGGTGTCTAAAATTATAAGCATATAGGCACTTTTTCGAAGCTATGTGTATGCTAAATGAAGTCATACACCAAATTGATAAATGTAGATGCGAATTAAAAGTGCCTTGGATAATATAAAGGGTCATTTTCCGTACAATTTACATGTATAGTACCAGTCAGGGACAATTTTTCATTGCTGCCAAATTGTTCATTAGAATCTCCAAACACCTCCATTCTTCAGGTGCCATGGGTCCCATGTAATTGCATATATTCCAAGTGGGTTTATTTTTTGACAATATTTTGTCATTAAGGCTACCCCACTAAACAAGTTGACATACATGAGAAAATGTCCTAGGGGTACAAGGAAGGTCAGATTACCACCTCCCCTTCCCATCTCCCAAGTTTTATAGTTTTCACATGACTTTCACATGTCTTGTTTTGTTCTGCTTTCATGCACGTCTGTTTGTTGGTGCCTTGTGGTCACCTGCTGGGAAAGGGCTGACCTCTTGGCTTTCGTTTGTGATGTCTAATTGTGACGTTGTCATTTTCCCATTGGTATCCTGGGTCAGGTGTGGTGCTTGATTGTATCTGCCTACTTTTTTACTTTCCCTCATTTTATAAAATTAAACATATATATCTATGGATATGCAAAAATAGGACCATTGGATGAATGGACTTGTCAAATTGCATCACTTATGACATAAACATATGCATCAATGATAATATGGGGATGCAATCAGCTTATTTATGTTTTAATGATTTTCCTTTTTTAACGTTTTATTAATATTCACGAAAACGCAAATAATGTAGATTAGATAATTTGCTTATGCCAAAAATTGACATAAGGTCAATTTCTACGCTTTAATTTGGTACCAGTTTTAGTCGGTTATGATAAGAAGCAACTGAGATATTATTGATTTTGAAGGTACACTCCCATTCTTGAATCACATTTTTAATATTTTCATAAATATTTATGCAAATTAATTAGATAAATCAGATAATGTGCATAAGTAATAATGGATGAAAGGACCATGACTAAGTCTTAATTTGACACCATGTTTAGAAGTCTAGCACAAGTAGCGGCTGAGATATGAGTAATTTTGTAGGTACATCCCCGTTCTTGATTCGCATTATGGGTTGCCAGAGGTTGCCATGGGAACCATGCATTTTCACATAGTCAACCTCCTTCAAAATGTATTGATCTATATATTTATCTTTCAGTCTTTTAAATTATGCTCCTCTTTCATTGCATCTTAACGTCATATAAGGGAATAATTGTCTAAGTTCTAACAGCTGTCATTTTGTCAAAAAAAAATTTTTCAACCAGACTCCTTCATGCATATGTTCGATGTGTCTATATTGTATAGGTAAAAGACAGGTTCATTTTAAGAGTTTTGTTTTGCATTTAGGGGGTCGTAATAAACGATTTGGCACCCAAGTAAAACTGTCCTGGGGTGCAAGGTAAGCTTAATTGACCCCAGTCTATATTGTTCTTTGATTTGTATTGAGCCTGCATGTTTATTATTATAAATACGGTATATTTTTTGCAAATGTCAATTTGGAGGCTGTGGGAAGCCTCTGTGCCATTCTATTTTCACGCGTATGTTTTTTTGTTCATATTGGTAGCATTTTGTGATGATAAAAAAAAATTACTATATCTAAATGGCATTTTTCTGCATAATTGCACTTACTTGACCTTTGACCTCACCCTGACCTTAAATAAAAAAAATCACGCTTGGCATCCACCCCTATGTTGTTTGTAATAGTTCAAGGAATAATTCTAGCCTAGATGCCAAGCATTAACAAAAATGCCATCAGGAGTCCTTGTAGAAATTAAAGGCGGCAGACTATTATTATTACGTTGACGTAACAAAAACTCTTGTTTGGCGTAGCGCACGTATAAAGTAAAGCATTGGCGCTTTTTATGGCGCTACTTAATAAGATTATTTGTAAAAGTTAATTTTTAGCTAGAAACCTTTTTCATGCTCAACATACATTTGCATGAAACTTATCATGCTCATAAATGTTAAAATATCAACAATTGTTGACATTTTAACATCCATCAGCATGACAAATACAGCACTTTTATGTAGCTACAGTTTAAAGCTTGTAAAAGATATTTCAGCCAAGTCATGTTATTTATCGCATACGCGACAGGATAAATATTAAAACATTCATTTACAACTATCTAGCGAGGCAAGGCGCCTACATTTCGGCATGTGTATTCACCAATGGTCCGAAACTATCAATCCCTTCCATTCTCATCCTAGGCGAAAAAAAATATAGGTTTAACTTATTTTCATGCAAAGCCTTAAATTAGCATGAAATCTATCATGCTCATAAATGTCAAATGCCCCTAATTGTTGGCATTAAAACATCCATCAGCATAACAAACACAACATCCGAAAGCCTGAAAAACAGAAAAGCTTTCATCTTTAGTATTTTTGCTATTTTGAGTAATTTTAATCCCATGCTCAGGCGAAATGAGCATGAAAAAGCCCCATAAGCCCCGGGTCTTGTTTCTTGTTTGATTAAGCACCTAGGTATTTGTCAAATTCCTATTGATATTCAAATATATAAATTGATATTCAAATATATACATATATATTCCGAAGAAGCAAACAAGTAAGTCCATAATACGGGTCATAAATAATTAAAAATCAAAAAAAGACACACTGGAAAACTTTAAGTTATTTTTTTTTCTCTTTTTCTCAGTAACCGGTATCATCATTGAATTTTCAAGCTGTTTGTTAACGTTATTATTACGTTGACGTAACAAAAACTTTTTTTTGGCGTAGCGCACGTATAAAGTAAAGCATTGGCGCTTTTTATGACGCTACTTAATTAGATTATTTGTAAAAGTTAATTTTTAGCTCTAAACCTTTTACAAGCTGAACATTAAATTAGCATGAAACTTATCATGCTCATAATTTTTTAGCTAGTAAATAACATGACTTGGCTGAAATATATTTTACAAGCATTAAACTTTAACTACATACAAGTGCTGTGTTTGTCATGCTGATGGACGTTAAAGTGCCAACAATTGTTGATATTTTAATTTCTATGAGCATGATAAAAAGACAAAACCCCCTATTATGTTATATAAAATTAGCCTTTATCTCCCTAGGTACTCATAGATTTCCAAATTCTCAAAGAGCGTACAGACACTTACAAAGATAACAAAGAAGAGATACAACTGCACTTGAAGACTCTAAACGACTCTCTACAAGAAATTAGAGATATGCATCTCGAGAACACACAAAAGATTAACGAGAGGCTCGCTGTGCTTGAGACTAAATCAACTTTATTAATGGAGCAGCAAACGGCCTTTGCACAAAACGAAAGTCATATTAAAGACCAACACCATGAGATTCATAAGACTCTTTCTGAAACAGGCTTTGCAACAGGTAAATTGTTTTCTCTTAAACAAGGCTATCGGTATCATACACTTGGGAAAATTTATTCTAAATTTTATTGCTGATACTACGACTTGATATCTAAATTCCATGCCAGACTTAAATTTCTCTCACGACAGAGAACCAGAGTTTTTGGCGATCAAGTGAATAAATTAAAGACTAGACAATGGTTGGCACTTTTAGTTTTTCAGCACAGTTTATTAAAATGGTTTTTCATGATAAAAAATATTTTCTATTAAATTAATCTTTTGCAGCAAACTGCATGCTTGTTGGTCAACCCAATCGTGGTTGGCAACTTTGCCTTCCTCTTTAATTGCAGAACGGCAAGCCAGACCTTAGATTCAATGACTGTTCAGACTCAAATACTTATCTATAGATGGGATGGTTGGGGCCCGATGCTGCGTCTGTTGTGGGGTCCAATGGGGTTTAGCTGTTGGATTTCTTTTGCTCCAGTATTTAGTTATATCTACTTTTGAGTCCTTATCTTTGTTTTATCTCATTTTATCTTGATTTATATGTACTAGGAGATTATTAATTTATAATATAGGGAATTTTTTATGCAAACCAAACATTTACGTGTCTGGATCCACATCAGAATTAAGGGCGAAGTTTGTACTGTTAAAAATAGTAAGTGAGTATGATCAGAAAATACCACAATCACAAACTGCAGACAGCCCCGTGGCACCGCGAGCAAGAGCCGCTCAACCATCACGGGACACCAGGAAGACAAATTAAGTAAAGCAACCAGCTCTCTCTTCCCCATCAAGATGATTGCAATACTAGAATGGTCATAAAGTAACGGACAACAAAACATAGAACAATAACAGACTCCCACAATGGGAGTAACAATAAACAAAAAGTCAACAACTACAGAACCACGGCCTTAGAATGGACAGCAGCTTAAGCCACCGGGGGGCTTAAATGCATTTTACTGGTACCAAATCTTCGCCCTAGATTCTGCTGTTGTTGAAGTACAAGAAATGTTCAGCTCGCATGGAGGCCATCTAACTAATGCAATGTATCATCATGGGGAAACACTCTAATCAAATTAACACACCATGATGAAACAAAGAAAAGGGCTCTGACACACAGATAGTCAGAGCTAAAGAAAACCTCAAGTTGAGCCATGGTGGGTCCAGCTACAGATAAGCATCAGGCACCAACCCACCGATTAGAGCTTTACGTCAGAGCCGTCATAGAGTCTGAGGCCTGATCCACCGTCGTGCATTTAAAGAGGAAACCATAGCTTTAACCATTATGGGTTTAAAACTAGCATGTAGACTGTCGCATGATATCCAAGTTATATCCAACCCTTATACTGTATAGCGTTTTACTATCTTTTTGAATTGATCACTAAAATTAGGTTTTCCAAAAATTCGTTTGAATTTATATACTAAATCACCATAAAATATAGGTTCTGATATGCCTTGTTGCAGAAGAGTTTTTAACCCAATGTTGTATTTAACAATTAACTCTGAGTGTCTGTAGTAGAATTTAGAAAATGCTTTTCAAATTTTATGATATCTATAACCTTGTTTTAATAACTTAGCAGTTAAAAATAAGTTTCTGTTGTTGATGTCATCAACATTAGAACACACTCAAGCAAAACGAATAAGCTGGGAAATATATACACCATAGGAAGGAGAGCGAGGAACATCTCCATCAAGAAAGATGAAATTTACTATTTCAAAATTAAAATCATCCGGTTTATCATAAATTTTAGAAGAAACTATGCCATTTGTTATTGACAAGTTCAAGTCCGAAAACGGAGCTTCAGTATCAGAATAATTCGCCTTATTTAACTGAAGTTCAGTGGGATATATCTGCCCTACCATTTGTTTAAAATAAGGATAATCAATATTAAATAAGCCATCTAAATATCTGGAGGTTGAGTTAAAAGCTTCAATAATATCAGTTTGATTATTGTCTGACAGAGACAACATAAAGTCTCTCTCATTACAAAACAAAAACAAATCTGCAACAAGAAGAGCACAATTGGTACCCATTGGAATACCTACAATTTTTCTATATAATTTCGAGCCAAATCTTATAAATATATTGTTCAAAAGATAATGGAGCGCATCACACATTTTCTGACATGACCACAATTTAAATCGTTTAGGTTGTTCAGAAGTAAAAAAGGCATTTTAATCATTACAAGCCAAATAAAGTGAGCCCTCTCTGATAAATGTATGTTCAATTAATTATGTTAGTTTTTCTTTGATTAGATAATGTTTAAGCACTCCAGTATTTCTTTAGTGACCGTTCCAAGGCGGTGCTTCTTTTGTGGATCTTATTTGTTATTTGTATTTGGCTTTGCCATACTGCCATGTCTGTTTCTTGCAGCCTTGATGTCACCTCTTGGGAAAAGGCTGACCTCTTTGTTCTCTTGTATGTGATGTTTCTTGTGTTCTTGTCAATTTCTCATACGATTTCCTGGGTTAGGTGTGGTACTTGATTGTATTGGTCCCTTATTTTTGCCTTCTATCTTCCTTAGTTCATTGTACAATCTCGGTAGTTTTAGATGTTGTTGAATCGAGGCATATATCAAGCGCTTATCAAAACTTTGGTGACTTTCTCCCCTGAATGACCTTAGTTTTACTTTTAGCCTGCTTACTTTCATTTTAAAACTTAACTTTGGCTTAATTTACCTGGCTTGCTAAACCTTGAATTTACAAAAGGTCATTTCTGTGTGTGGATATTAAAGTTCCCTATGTCATAAAACAATAACTGGGAGGGCGATTGTATTTTTAATTAAACTGATAAAATTACAAAATAAAATAGACGTGCTATTATTTGATTTGTTTACAGGTTTTAACTGTTTCTAAAATAGTAACAGCTGATCAGATTGATTTGTAACGCCTAAACAAAGGAGCTCTAGCGATAAGGCGTATATTTTCCCTAGTTGACATGATTACAAACCCTAAATTTTCAAATTGCCCTAATGTTTTTAAAATTGGACTGTTTTGGTAGTAAAATATGCATAGAAAGCATCAAAATAGGTTTCAAAGCGATTCATCATTTACAAAGCCGTGAAAACTTGCGCCTTCTACTCCCACCCCTCATTCAGACCGGAGTTTTAGTAAATCCTTTGCATGTTTTCAAAAATAAAAAGTGCTAAAATATTAAGGATATATGTGCCCTTCATTTCCAAAACTTTGCGGTATTCCTTCTACGCATGCGTACGGAATATACTTAAAATTGTGACGTTTGTCCTTGAAAATATGAAACTGTCGTCTTTCAGTTTGTCTTTAGATGCTTCCTCCCCCCTAGACCCAAGATGCCCTTTGGACAATTAAATGTCGCTATACAAGTATATAATATATGTAAAGGGCGTCTTGGGTCTAGGGGGGGAAAGGGGTTGTATAAGCGAAAGAAGACACCAAATATCTGACAAAAATAGACCATTTTGCAAGATGTTCGTTTTTATTGTACATCAACTGTATAAATAGCTTTACTGTACATAGCGTGGTTCCTTGTTTAACGGTCTAGTTCCCATATATGTTACTGAATAACAAGCACAGTTGATGATCGAAATAAATTATCATTCAATAAGAAGTAGAATTATTACATGCATGAAGGAAACCCCATTTTAAATATACAAATTCGGGGGCAATGGTGCATCGACGGCTCGTCTATATATATCTATTGAATGTGCCTAGTTTCTCCAGTCGTTATTTCAACAAATAAAACAATCGTCTCGTTTAGGGCAATTGCTCGCCTTATCGCTAGAAATTCTTACGTCGATAAGGTGTTACCTTTCATTAGAAACAGCTTACGCTGATAACATTTATAACGATGCATGCAAACCAAATGTGCTCATTGTGGTTATATTTTGACAGCAGCAAGACGCCTTCAAGTAAGTCTAGTCGAAGAATACAAACGCAGTGGGGTGTTTGATGTTCCCATATCACCAATATATGATGGTCTAAATGATGATTTGCTGAAGGTCAATATTGATGAAATATATACGGATCTAGTAATTGTAAATTCAGAAAAGAAAAAGAGTAATCCTCCCTTATCTTCCAACGACGAAATTCCTCTCCTATCTTACAAAGACATGTTCAGTAGCAAAGGAAAATCGAACAGGGCCATATTTTTAAAAGGAGAAGCTGGAGTAGGGAAATCAACATGGTGTGTTCAACTACTATATGCTTGGGTCAAAACACATGACAAAGACTTAGAAAAGTCTGTGGATCATGAAATATGTAGCAGTAACAATTCGAATGACAAGATAAAAGATTTGGAAGAAGCTGTTTCAAGATTTGATTATTTGTTTTTTGTTCCTCTTCGATATGTGAAAGAAAAAACCACCATTAAGGAAGCTATCTTTTCCTCACTGTTAGAGAGAATATCAAGTCAAGTACAGACTGTTTCCAGCGTAATTGAAAACTGTTCTGATAAAGTTCTTATTATTAGTGATGGCTTAGACGAGTATACAGAGGGTTTAAGTTATGAAGGATTAAATCAATGCACTGTTATTACAACAACAAGACCTTGGAAATATGATCATATTTGCGATTCAAACTTTGGCCAAAAAGTAGATATTGTTTTAGTGTTAAAAGGACTCCATCAAAGTGGTATCAAACGACTTACACAGAGGGTTTGTAAAGCTTTCATTGAGGTTGAAGATAAATCAGCCTCATTACCCAAAGTATCGGTAAACGATGACCATGTAGAGGCTTTCCTAAATAACGCACACCACTGTGGCCTGACAGACGCACTTAAAGTTCCTCTAACGCTAATCATTTTGCTTGAAACTTTTTTAGAACGTGGCTCTTTTTCTAATTCAAGGACAAGTAATCAAGTTATGTTGTTAGAAGTTCTTATTCAAAGAGGGGAGCGAAAGATGTTGCAGTCAGTGCTGGAGGAGCACGTACTAAGGAACTGCAAAGGCAATAGTTTACACGATTATGGCATTTCATTATTTGCTGAAAACGAGATAATGTCTGACTATACTTCTCTGCTACAAAAGCTATCAAAACTTGCATTTAATGGAATATTAAATTCCCAGAAAGAAGAAGCGCTGGTATTTAGTGAAAAGCAACTCAGTCAGATTTTTACTAAAGACGAACTTCATTTGTGTTTAAAGTTTGGGTTGCTTTCACAGTCACACTATTTCATTTCCATGTTGAGTAAATTGAAGCAATCAGTTTCTTTCTATCACAAAATCGTACAAGAGTTTTTCGCTGCTGCATGGATAATTGGCAATCCTGAAGCAGTAGATGTATTCAAAAAGTATGTTACATCAGTCAGTGCAATTCTTGAATTGGAAAATGTGTTTTTATTCATTTGTGGTATAGATGCACACATTGGATCAGAGATAACGAAGCACTTTGTAGATGTACATAAAACAGGCAGTGAAATTGGTTGGAGGGTATACCAAAACAAAATTGTGTTTTCACAACAATTAATTGACATGACACGTCTAATGATTAAAGGACAAAAAGAAGTAGATTTAAGTACAAAGCCACATGAACCGTTGTATGTTTTAGATATGCCTTACACTGTTCTCACGTTTTCTGGAGAGGAAAACACTATTCTTAAACTTCTTAAGGCAAGCGTAAAGTGCCTAAGATATTTATGTGTGAGAAATGCATTAGGTTTCTCATTATCTAATAACTGCATATCAGAGCTCATAAAAGTTATTAAGCATGGAGTTAAGTTACAGCAAATAGCTGTGTATGATGTTTTTGGTCAAGTAACGAATAGCCTTCATGCTGACCACCTTCAGTGTCTGCAGATAAATTTTTCAAACCACACGAGGCTCTACAATGTAGTACTGATTGTAAACAGATGTTCAGCGCTGTATCTGCCCATACTTTCATCATTAAGATCTCTTCCCAATCTTAAGAGCCTACATTTGGTTGGACAAGATGATGGTCCTTGCAAAAGTATTTTGGAGGTTGTACCAAGTCTTCAGAAATTAGAGAATTTGACAATAGAATGCATTCACATATTAGGTGGTGATCTTAAAGTACAAAGCCCAAAAATGAAAAATCTTTATGTAAGGAACTTGAACATCAGTGAATCAGGCTTCATATTCAGAAATTCTCATGAATTGGAATGTGTATCAATCGATGGCTTGATATTGTCCATGAGCGGTTGGTCAAAACTTTTTAGGCAGTTGGGCAAACAGAGTAATTTAATCAAATTGGAGATTAAAAATATAGGTAAAAGAAGAGAAGGCTTACATCTTTCAAAGAGTGTTCAAATGAAAAAGTTGTGTGTTTCATTTTTGGAATTACCTGCTTTAACTGTTTGTAATGGAACAGATCCAGAGGAACTCATCTTTGAAAAGGTTAGAATGCCTGAATCTGCATGGTGCGAGCTGTTCTTGTTATTTAGATTCAGAAGCCTAAAAGTCATTCAGCTGACTGACTTGAACATAGGTCCTGCTGAAATTGATCTTTCCAAGGCCATGAAACTGGAAGAAATAATCATTGATAATGTCAGGTTGTGTCATCAAAATTGTTCAAAACAATGCCAGTCTGATAATACACTCCGTATGCAGCCAAACAGCACAGGCTGGGAGATGTACTTTAAAACTGATTGGGAAATATTCTTTAGCACTTTACCAACAAGGAGCCTTCGTTATCTGAGTCTGTATAATCTAGACATAGGAACAGCCATAATAAATATGGATAAACAAAGTGGTATGTCTCGGATTTGTCTTGGGAATGTAAAAATGTCAAGAAAGGCTATGGATACTTTGTATGCGAGCTTGGCGACTTTGAAAAAACTTCAGACTGTTGATATTGATAAGGTAAAAGTTGAAGAAGAAATAATAAGTATGACTCTTGAAGACATAGTAAAAATAAGCCACAGTCCAGTAACGTCACATTACAAGTGCGTGTCACAGAGTAACGTATATAATGAGCTGAAGAGAAAATTGATTGAAGGTGCATCGTTTGTTATCACACGGCCTTTATTGCACTTAGAAGATTTGCTGAAATGTGCGTCAACCACTGAGTAGACATATAGAATTGTGCTCTATCTGTCTTCCAATAGAGATATGAACCAGTGCAAACGGTGTAAAGAAATAAAAAGGAATAAGTAAAAGTCAGGATCAAAACCCATGTGCTGAGACCAATTTTTCACTGTATTATAGTTTTAATAAACATGCTTAGATCATATCAAAATGCTACTGTCCATTCTAAAACGTTTTTTTTCTATTGTTGTTGTTGATTATTGTTTTGCGTACCTCCCTTTGTTTGTAGACGTGCTGTGATGTTTTTTGTTTCGGTAGGTATTACTTTATGACCTTTCTATTTTTGCTAACATCTTGATGAGAAAAAGAGAGCATATTGCTTTGTTTTTGATGCTTTTCTGGTGTCTTGTTACTGTAAGTGTTCTGTGGCTCTTCTTCACTATTTTAGTTTGTGATTGTGGTATTTCTTTTTTATTTCCGACTCAACACCTTCATCTGACATACCAAAGAGAACCATCCATCTAAAACATAACTAAAAAGATATTTTTCAATTAATTGGTTGATATGGTCAGATATGGGTTTTCACACTCTCTAACTCCATTCATGCTTTATGGTAAGCACTCTCTAACAAAGGCGCCGTTCAGTGGTTTGGCGTGTAAAAAACTTTACATGCATGTGTACCATGTCACTCTGTGCCTGTATTTTATCACATTTAATATAAAAGGGTGTTGTACAATGCAGCTTGAGTATTTTATCACATTTAATATCAAAGGGTGTTGTACAATGCAGCTTGACAAAATACTATTATTTTTATAATACTTAGTTTACCGTATTCTATCTAATTGGTGTGTTGCTGAATTTCATATAACCCTTTCTTTTGTTAGAAAACTTACCTCATCGTCTTTGATGATATAACTGGTCTCACATGAAGATAAATGTCTCTTCTTTATATTTGATTTGATCGTTTGCCCAGAGATGGGAAGCGTCACAGTGAAAAAAGGATTGATTACTATATTAGCTGAAAACAAAATCAGAAATTACGAAAAAGAATTTTCAAAGTTCAAATCCATTGTTTATTGCAAATTATTTAAGTGTCAAAATAAATGTTTACTGTCAGTACTTTATAGGAATTGTGTATTGCCGCCCGGCTGTCTATAGCTTTTAGGTCTAGTGCCAGCCAGCTGGCAAAATACAGAAAATATAGTGCCAGCCAGAAACTGGAATATAGATAAAATAGATGAAAGGGAAATAAAACTTATAAGATATTTATATAAGTGTATTAAACAATGCTAATACACATTATATACTTGGCCAAAAAAGAAACGCCGCATACAGTAATCAAAAATATTGTAAGTTAACTGAGAGTGGCAAATTTCATCTCCTATCTATGTTTTGCTATTATTCCTGCCGCACATTTTCCTCATTGTTTTATTGAGGTCAGTCAATCAAAACCATTGTACTGACCCATTTTCCTGTTTTTCACGTGCACACGGAGTCCATTCATTTACATGTGTACTAACTACTGAAATCTCTAGTCAATCATCCGAAACGTCTAAAAACATTTAAAAACTTTGGCATTTAAGATTACACATTGCTAATTCGCGGTGACAAAATTGGCACATGTGGAACGCAAATGTGCAATAGGAATGATACAACTAACATGACGCCATTGACAGTAGCCAAACGATTTCGGTGTCATGTTAGGACGATTGGGCATCTTTAGAATCGTTTCCGGCAAATTGGGACGTCACACTGGCAAATTGGGACGTCACACCGTCGGCGTCTAGGGCGTCGACGTGTCTCCATGCGATGTCAAGATCGAGGCATCCAAATGTCTCATTTGTGCAATCGATTTCATCTGGAGTCAGTCACAGCTATGACATCCCAAGGAACTCATAGTCTAAAAACCAGGGTTCAAGCTGTGAGAAATTGTTTCAAGATATTTGTTTAAAACCCCACCTCCCAACGTTTGGCGGAACTTAACTTTGATGCAGTATTTACGTCAAATTAAGGAACCCGCGGTCTTACTAACGTCTTAATTAATTGAAAAAACTGGCAAAGAGCATTCTCACGACCATTTTGCTCTCAATTTTTCTAATCACTGCATATTTTTAATGAAATACATAACTGGTACAGTTAGTACTTTTCAAAAATAGCGGCATTTCTTTTTTGGCCTAGTATATAAGGAAATATAGAGAAATTGGGTAAAATATACATGTGTCGTTATAATCAATTAACAGCTAGAAAGATAGCATTGCATTGGCTTTTCAAGTATACTTAAAACCGACTAAGATCATTCCCTGCTATACAAGGGGTGTTTCATTTTTTTTGAACAAATTTGAAAATTGCTGTTGCTCATTTATTTCTCAATATATTTTGTAATAATTGATTTACATAGGTTAGTCTGATCTCCAAGAATACGCAATCACAAAAAATAGCTCTTAACTTAATTCGCTGGTTTGAAATAGTCTCTGAAGGTGAGTAGTCAAATTTTAAGCGTTTAAGAATGATGTCTGAAACGAAATCTTCTGAAACGTTCTCGAACGATTTCTTTAAAATACATGAAGTTTGTCTCTTAGAACCTATAATAAATTGTACATGAATAATTAAAGTGAGTTCTGTTAGAAAATAAATCATTTCATTTGGATATTTGCTTTTTGAAAGCAACTTGAACATCATATTTTAGGGTTTACAGTTTCCAAGGCAACACTAAATTGTATGCGAAATACAGGAATACAATATTTGGTGATCAGTTTTATTGGCGATATATTCTTAAACTATCTAAGAATTTAAGTTAGCTATGAATTTTGAGAACTTGTTTCTCACAATTCTTCCAGGACACATTTTAAATATGAAGTACCCATTTGGGCACTTGCATGGTAGAATTTATTAAGCCCAGTTGTCAAGCAACAGGCGCACAGAAGATGTTTTTCATTTGAATAGTTGACTGAAGGTTCAACTTATCATTAAAGAAAACTGCTCACTGAAATACGCATTTTATGAAAGATACACCGGTTTTAGCACTTAAAATCATTAAAAGTGGGGTGGGCGTGTATTTTGGGCCACCATTTTATGGTCATGCTTTAAGTTGCAATTTTGTCTATTTGACCATACCATGGACACGTCCGTCATATATAAGAAAGTAAAATTTGTTTGTTTTATTTATATGCAACCGCTAAAAGTGAAATTCACATCTGTTCAAATAAACATGAAACGGTCTCGTACAGTGGCAATTTTTACTGTCTACTTTTGTACTTGACGAACAGTTTGGACCTAGCTCAGACTGGATCTGATCTGGATCCAAACTGTTTGGCACTATGGTGGTATTTTTGAAAGAATTACTTAAGCAAGTTAACTGTAAAATATGTGGTTCACGAAAAGGCTTGCCTAATTATCAAGGAGTTAATTATTTGGGTGCCAACACCAAACTATTCTGACAGAATAAAAAACCAGTGCCTAAGGCCCCTCGATTGCTCACCTGAGTCCTTGTCATGGAAGTGGTGTTAACCATAAAATACAATCCCATTTTCTAACGTCTAAGTCCATCTTAAGTTCCCTTCACACCTAGACAAATTCCATGAAGTTCGCACTACGTCCTGTAAAAGTCTTTCGAATTGGATGAGCGTAGTAGAGACATGGTCAAAGTTTGTGAAATATGTAATTTCCACGTTCATACTACGTTGTTACTATGTCGCTACCAGGTTTTTACTGCGTCTAACTAAACTGTAGCCATCTTTCTACTGAAAGATGAGAACAAAACCAGCAAAATCTGCGTCTTCCTCTATTCCGTATACGTCGTTCTCATCATCAAATGAGTGACCTGTTCATCAAGCAGAGCTTGAAGCCATTGAAAGAGACAAAGTGGCAGTAGTAATTAAGGATTTTGTACAGAATTCATGTTGACTGTGTCTTTATTGGAACAGAAGTGAGTGTCTGAGAAATTTTATAAAATATTTATACTCAAATCCCAGGACGTGACAAGGGCACAGTGAGAACCTACTACGAACGTGCATGGACGTTGTAAGCACCGAAAGAACCTGTTAAGAGCGTAGTGCGATCTTCTCCAAGGTGGTAAGCACGTACCATGGTCGTGGCATGAGCGTGGTATGGTGGTAGAGAGAACTTTATGGACGTAGCAAGAACCCAGTGGCAACGCAGTGAGACGGTAGAGAAACCTATCTCGTCCGTGCCACGCTCGCACCACGTCAATGAAGTTCCTACTACGACTTGCCTACGTTGCCACTTCGTCCATGCCGTTCTTTCTGCATCCTGATTCGGCCACGTTCTAACTACGCTTTTTTGAACATGTTCAAAGTTCGACCACGTCCTTCACGTCCATGAAGACCTTACTACGCTTTTATCGGTTTCTACTACGCTCCTGTGTCGTCCTACAACTCCTTACTGAGTCCATCCCATTTTTCAAGGACGTAGTAATAACGTGGCGCAGTGTGAAGGGGGCATTAGGTATCACACATATCATAATCTAAGACTGTCAATTTACTAAGTTCAATCCAAATACACATATCTGCAAATTTCAAGGTTTGACCTTTTTAGGCTAGGAGTGTGCAGAAGGTCAGCATTTTATACGCAAAATCTTCTACACTTCTTTCTTTTTAATTTGATGTGCAACATGACCTTCATCAGATAAAAAAAACAATGTGACAATTTGACCTATCCTGGGGTCATGGGTCACCAGGATGTATAAGAGGGCAGACTTTTTGCTTGCATTGTGATCTCTCTTTCATACAAGTTAATTTGATATGCAACATGATATTTTTCAGAAAAGAAAATGACCTTTTGATCCCATCCAAGTGATCTATGGTATGTGTTTGGACAAAATATGTGCTAGCATGTTCATGTATGCTTCATTTCTTTTACTTTGATATGCAACAGGACCATAATCAGAAAAAATGATTTTATAAAAAGCCTATGTAGCCCTTGCGGTGGGACTTTTTTTGGCCCAGGACCATAATTTACTAAGACAAAATACATGTATGTGCTAGCATGTTAATGTTTGCTTCATTTCTTTTAATTTGATATGCAACATGACCATAATCTGATTTTTATATAGTCCTTTGTGGCACTTGCGCTGGGCCCGTTTGGGTCAGGACCATAATTTGAAAAAAAATGGTAGATGTCCACTAGATAATGCTACATACCAAATACCCAGGATCTAGGGCTAAGCTTTTCTCAGTTACAAGCGAAAGTATGTGCACGAAGTACTGGTTAACTGCTTGTTCAAGCTTGCCCAGGAAAAAGTGTGGTTAGGTGAACTTACCGTCCCACCATGACCATAGCTGTTGACTTGGGACATAAAGCAACAAAACAAACACCGGTATAAATGTAGGTCTGAATGGGGGGGTCTGGTACTCACTAGTCATTAAAAATTTAGCCCATTATTCATCTCATTAAAATTTTGGGTTATTCATTAAAATTAGACCAATTATTCATTACAAGTGAGAAAGATGGCAAAGAAATCTGATTATTCACTATTCATTATTTTTTCTCGAATTCATTAAAAATAGGATTTTTCATTATTTTTAGGTCCTCATTATTCACTATTTATTATTTTTTTTGCTCATTATTCACTATTCATGATAAAAAAGGGCCATTATTCACTAATCATTATACCCCATCCAGACCCTCATAAATCTTGAATATGTTTTCATTAATCAAACAAGCAATCCAAGAGAAAAGTAGATTTAATAGGAGGACAATATAATTGTTTGCTTTTTGTTGGTAAATTTGTCCAATACTTGCTTTGCTTTAGTTATACATGTACATGAATACTGTATCGCAGTCTTGTATAAAATGCCAGTGACGCCGTAAAAGTGCAGATTTCAGCTTGTATTTCCAAATATGATTCTTCTGAACCAGTAAGGCTCAAACAAACCTGCTCAGCTGCAGAGACTAGCCAGAATATTGAACGCTTGCATGGAGTAAGATTGACTATTATACTATATCACAGAAGGCTCTGATCAGACTTTGCGGATGCACTGGTTGGTCTGTGGATTTAGTTTTTGTATGCAACAAAGTCATGTTTTCTCGCTCTCGGAGCCATTATATACTCATGATAAAAAAGAAGGCCACTTCGAGCGTTGAATAATAGGTATTATTATATAACTAAGAAAAAAGACTGATTTTCATTGGCTTAGAGCGCTCACGTGGCCAGTCAATATATTGTCATATTCACTGGCTTGCGCGCGCTTGCCAGTGTATATTAGTTACTAAAATTAGACTCCCTGTTGTTTTTTTCTTTCCGGTTCTGCTTTTCTAAAGCGTGGCTAATAATCATATCGTAGTTGCTGAAAACGCAACAAATCACGCACTGGAGCTGATCTATTTCGATTTTAATGCACAATAAACGACGAAAACCAATTTGAAGTCTTCAGCTTCTTCCAACTTTCCGCCTTTGCACTGAAGAACTCCCGCCAATACTTAGATCACGTCGCATACGTTTACATGTATTTGTTACGTCTTTCAAGCGTAAAAACGACGTTACACCGTCTAACGCCATGAATGACGTCGTTTACCAGTAACATATGACGTCAGCTATCACACATTTTCCCTGCGCTTTCAAAGCTGTGAATTATTGTTTGGCATATCACACTTATTTTATCATCGGCTCTACATGCGAAGTGTGTTAGAATTCTTGTTTGTAAATGTTGAATGATGACACTCATGCACAACATATATGCAATAGTAAAAGAGTGGTCTTATTTAGGTTTGCACCGTTTCTGCTGAATGCTTGACTGTCCCAAAACGTGTATATACGTTCAGTATTTTTCCAGGTGCAATGATACCTGTACATCTTTCTCTAAATGTTATATAATAAAACAGTTATTGACTAATGAGGCATTGGATATGATGTGATATCGACCAGAGAATACCAATATTGACCTCGGCTTCGCCTCGGTCAATATTGGTATTATCAGGCCGATATCACATCATATCCAATGCCTCATTAGTCAATAATTGTATAATGTTACATGGTCGTTTACTTCGCATACATGTATTGTGAGGCACGCTTACATGCCAATGCTTTGTGGATGAAGGTCTTCACCCGCATGTCCTACCAATTTATCAGACTGTAGGAAACAATTTCCTTTTCCAGCAAGACAAAGCCCCACCCAATAACTGCATTATGGCAAGGAGCTGTTTGCGTGCCAGTCATGCCAACACTCTACCCTGGCCATTCTGATCCTCTGGTATACCCCAATCAAACACCTCTGGGTTATTCTAGGCTGAAGCACGACATTGTTTCCCTTCCCAGCTGCAACATTACCCTGGAACACCGGCTGGCTGAAAAAATGGCAAGGCAATACTTAGGTTTTCCTATAAGCATGCGCAATAAGGTCACAGAATGCATCATAAGATATTGACTTACAATAAATATGTAATCATTATAATTATTTTCATGCCCATACTTATTTTCAACAAAGCGGGAGAATTGGGGTGGCCTTCTGTTTTAGCATGAGTATATTTCAATAAAATGAATGAAACAGAAAACGCGATTTTCGTACCTCTTTCACTGGAAAAAGCGAATATTTCGAGGAAACTGCACATCGGAACCATCTCGGTAGGGCATCCACTTCTCGCATATACAGAGTTAAAAAGTAGATGAAGGCTCATGTGCTGATACAGAGAAGGAGAAGGGGTTTGAATCCCCTGGAAATCACAATTCTTTGGGTTCCTTGGCATTACTGGTTCGGATCCTCTGGAAAATCACAAAGTTACCAAGCCAGCAATCAATGTTGTTTAGCCATCATCAGGCCGCCAGCGAAACGCAATTTAAATGGCGTTTCGCAGATGGCCCGGTTTTAGTGGTGCATGTATTTGGATCTTCTTACCCCATATCAGCTAAACAAACAAATAACAAAAAAAAACAAAAAAAAAAACGTTTTCAGAGTTGAGTTCGAACCTCTCTGGCAAAACTTTCTGTATCTGCGCACGAGGCTCTCTCTAGTACTAGACTGTATATAGTCGCATTAGTTTAGATACACATATAGGGAATAAAATATTCAAAATATTCATTTGGGGAGGTAAATTGTTGGTTATCACATATTCGGGACGCTATTTGCCACGATAACCCAAAGTCTGCATATGCAATAAGCTCTTTCTCGCCCACTGGTTGCCGTATGATAATCGGAAAAGTCATATATTTTGAACGGAGAGAGGCTTTCTAGACTTGTTCTCTCACCTACATTAGCTGATGTAGGGATCGGTTATCAATAATCCAACCGGGCGAAAATCTACCCGTGTCACGGAATTTCACGAATCCAGCAAGATTTTATCAGATTTGTCAAAAAGTTCCATACAGGCTACATTGTACCAATACAGCTTAGGGGTTTTCTATTAAATATCGCTATATTATTTCTTTTTTACGTTTATTGCATTTGTAACGCTGCATTCAAACTTGTTATTGTGTTGGCATGGTTTTCGTGACATGACGTCAGATGTAAACAAATGGCGTGGCATAACCCAAAGTTTACGTCAATCCTGTTTTACTTACATTTTTGTTCGTCAAAAGCGTTAAATCAGTGAATTGGAATATGTAATATGCAGATTATCTCACGGGGTTTTGATAATCGTCGCCAGAATCAACACTCGACCATTATGAGCTCTCACGCTGAAGCTCTCGGGCTGATAATGGGGTCTTTGATATATACTTCAGGCAAAAACCAAAACGCGGTGAGATAGACTCTAATTATAAGGTCGGAAATTTAGTTTACGGAGCCATAAAACCTGATTTCTGAACGTATAACTGGGCCAAATTGAAAAACTTCAATGGTTATCCCCATTCTAATGCACTTCTGCAGTGGAGTTTTGTTTAGGGAGCGCAGTGGTAGAGTGCTTGACTCGAGACCGAAGGGTAGCGGGTTCGAGCCTCACCGGCGTCACTGCGTTGTGGTCCTTGAGCAAGACACATTTATCCTAGCTTAGTACTGGTTAAACCCAGGAAGAACCGTCCCACATAACTGAAAAATTGTTGAGTGGACGTAAAGAATCAAATCAAAAAAACAAACAGTGGAGTGTTGCAAGCCACATAAAGCCACACAATATCCAACGAAATGTGACGTAATTAATGACGTCAAAAAATTTCTACAGTTTATACTGTCGCAAATTTTAACGTTATCCAATCTGATGTCGCTTTACAAAAGCAAAGCAGCATTAGAATATACAATTGTAGCTGGGCATGTGTATTAGAAGAGTAACCGTTTATAACGAGGCAACCACCAAGTTAGCATTTCACTCCAATGGAACATCTAAAGATAAGCTGTGAATAATATACAATTGGATGTCTATCATTGTCATCCAGGTGCATGCCAAACTACACAAAACCTTATACATGTACATTTCTACATGCTCATTACATTGAAACATAAAAAAGTAGTTGAAAAGTTTGTTAAAAAAAGTTTATGGTTAAAACACTCATTTATTGAATTGACATGTGACACGTTGTAGGTGCACATTTGAATTTCTTCTATGTGTACCAACACCATATATTACTGAAAATAAGGTAACCTTTTTTGAAATATACGCTTATCAAGAATCATTTCCATTAGTTTTGCCCCTTTAAAATCATCTCAAGCTGCCAATTAGTTTTAAAATACCTGTCACAATCTAGCAAATTGTTTATATTTACATGACAGCTCTATCATCAAATTTGAATTCATGCGCCTTTTGCTAAGCTGGTAGTTGCATGGTTGTAAAACATATGTGATAGAACCATATTCTCGTGGGCTGGCACAAATGTCGTCTGCTAGTGTCTTCTGATAACGTTTCCAAACAGTTTAGACCTAGATTAATAACATTTCGTCGGGCTTGATCTTGATCTTAACTGTCTGACGAACTCGACAATGAAAGCAAATTCTAATGCACTTGCTTTTGCAACACGACATCTGATTGGATAACGTCAAAAATTAGCGACTGCGAAATACTGTCGGATAAACATTGATGTCATTAATTATGTCATATTCGTTGGATGAAGTGTACCTTTGTGCGGCTCGCAACGCTCTGATTTGAGAGGAGACTGCAGAAGCGCATTACAATGGGAATAGCCATATTCAAATTTTCGCCGTAAAACTAAATTTCTAACCCTATATCGGACGATATACCTCCCCAAATGAAACATATGAATACAGCTATCCATAAAATACCGAGCATATATGGGATTAAGAGCCTAGTGATAGAAAATGTTTAACAATAATGTCTTATAATTTTACTGTTACAGAAAAAAACCTGTGTAAAAAGGTCACTCTCAAAAAGACCACTTATCGCTTAATGCAGGTCAAACGTATTGCAGAACATTCTGCAATACGTCCGACCTTCATTAAGCTACCATTTGTCATAAAGGTTTTTGTTTTGCCCATTTTTGAGCGGTCGTTTCACACAGGTTTAACTGTATAATCCTATTAGGAATAAAATCAATTATGATAATCAGCTACGATAAATTAATAATTTCAAAAGTATTTGTTTTACATTTCTTCTCCATGTTTTTGTATACTCTTGGTCTGTTGACTCGAAATATTAAAAAAAACGCAAAAACAACAAAAGAACACTTTACCCTTAATGAAGGGAGCGAAGTGGCTCAGTGGTAGAGCGCTTGACTCGTGGGTCATGGGTTCGAGCCTCACTGTGTTGTGTTCTTGAGCAGGACACATTAATCCTTACTTAGTACTGGTTCAACCGGGAATACCCGTCTCGACATAGCTGAAAAATTGTTGACTGGGACGTCAAAGAATCAAATCAAACAAACAAATACCCTTAATGAAATTGAGTTGAGTCCTTATCTTTGTTTTATCCCCTTTTTATATCTCGGTTTATATTGTACTAGGAAATGATACGTCGATAAGTTAGGTATTCATGCGAACCAAACATCTATGTTTCTTGATCCACATCAGATATAAGGGTAAGGTTGCTACCATCAAAAATGTAAAAGCCCTCTTCTTTGAACTGGCCGTTCCAAGGCGGTGCTTCTTTTGTGGATCCTTTTTTGTTATTTGTGTATCGTGTCTGTCATGCTGCCTTGACTGCTCCTTACAGCCTTGTGGTCACCTGCTGAGAAAGGGCTGCCCTCTTGTCACTCTTGTATGTGATGTTTCTTGAGTTTTTGTCACTTCCATATGGTGTCCTAGGTCAGGTGTGGTATTTGATTGTATCGATTCCTGATCTTTGCATTCTTCCTTACTTTTTTTCTTCGTTATGTTTTTAACTTTCTTCATTGCTTTTCTTTTTGTTAGAAATGTTAAAAGCTACCATTTTGACAACATTAATGATAAGCCATCTATCAAACTTCTTTTCGCAAATGTTAACAAAAATTACCAAAAATTTCACCACGTACTATCTAAATATTTTTTTCCCAAATTCAGCCGTTACATATTACGCAATTCATAGCTTTCAGCCTAAAACAAGGTCTGAAAGGATCATCAACACAAACCCAAGTAGGGGGCGTCAATTATATGAACAGAATGATGGGTCATTCCAACATTGCAGATCATTTCATTATAAAAAAGATTCTCCGCTCTACACAGAAACTAACACAAACACAGGACAAATGCTTGCCCATTACCGTTTCTATCCTGAAAGCACTACCTAGAGCTTTATCATGCACCGTCTTATCACCGTATGATCACGCACTTTATCAGGCTATGTTTCTCACAGCCTTTTTCGCTTTACCCAGAATTGGGGAATTGACTACAACACAGTTCGGCTCAGCCAATGTAATTCAGTATAGTCATGTCGAATTAGTAAACAACAAAGCAGGCCTTTCACATATCCTGATTCACATGCGGCAACATAAACATTCGCAACATTTGCCTTATTTGTTATTTTTGGAAAAAAGCGGCAATAAGTAGTAGATCTAACAACATTTTGTCTAAAACTTGGGTGAATAAATTTTGACTCCCCCATGGTGATTGAAATGGCAGTGTAAACCTTGACGTCGTCCACGACTCGTACCTTAATGCGTGACGGGTCACATTTTTGAACCAAAAAATCGTGAAGTGATAGAAAATTATTTCAAAGCATCGCTTAATTTTAGCCGATTGAAAGGCACATATTTGGGCAAAATTCATTTCAATATCATAATAATTGGGGCGTCAGAAAGATGAAATTGAAAAGTGGCCCGATAGCTTCTGTTCAGTGTAAACCGTTAACAACAGAATGGGGGTAATCTCTTTCAAACCTTCCAGGATGCACGTAAAATCGGGGCACTGCCGGCTTGTCAGCGAAACGCCATCCGAATGGCGTTTCGCTGAAGGGCCGATTGTGGCCCGCGATTGGATTCTGGCTGGTATTACTCTTGGATCATATATCAAATAAAAACCTGCTAATCAGTAGCAATGGGTAACGATGAACATGAATGGACAATTCTACGCATGTATAATAAAACAAACAGGATAGACCAATCCATGTGAGTTGAATTCAAAGCTTTGTTTTGTTTCATTTGATTCTTAACGTCCCATCAACAATCTTTTAGTTAAACAGGGACGGGTCATCCAGTACTAACCAGTACTAAGCTAGGATAAATGTGTCTTGCTTAAGGACCACAACGCAGTGGCGCCGGTGAGACTCGAACCCGCGGACTCTCGGTCTCTGAATTCAAAGTTATATTTGATTTAAAATCTGATATCATTTTTATTGTGACGATTACATTGTGTTATTTCATGGGTTGTCCGTGTGTTCTGGAAGCTAACTCACGGGCCTAAGAGAGAGGATTATCACTCGTACATGCGAATAAACCACACATTAACTTGCGTATTGCACCGGCATGGACATGCACTGTGTTCGTTGCGTAATATATAACGATCATTGAAATAATAAAGCCAACATTGTGTATCGAGTCTCAGTCTGTCTATTTTCTCTTTTCGGCACCATTTCGTCTGCCCAGTACATCCATCCGTCCGTCTTACTACTTATCACTTATTACTTACTACTTATTACTTATATCATTTATCACCCCTATAAGGGCGGGAAGCTCCATTGTACATTCCCTGTAATAGCCGTAGCAGCAGCGGCAGCAGCAGTAGTAGAAGTAGTAGAAGAAGTAGTAGTAGTAGTAGTAGTAGTAGTAGTAGTAGTAGTAGTAGTAGTAGTAGTAGTAGTAGTAGTTGTAGTAGTAGTAGTAGTAGTAGTAGGATTAGCAGTAGTAGTAGTAGTAGTAGTAGTAGTAGTAGTTGTAGTAGTAGTAGTAGTAGGATTAGCAGTAGTAGTAGTAGTAGTAGGATTAGCAGTAGTAGTAGTAGTAGTAGTAGAAGTAGCATATGTGTAGTTGGTGTTGCTGTGTTGGCTCTATTATTATTATTCTTATTATAATTATTATTATTACTATTATTATTATTATTAGTAGTAGTAGTAGTAGTAGTTTATGAGTAGTTGGTGTTGCTGTTTTTGCTGTAGTAGTAGTGGTTGTAGTAGTAGTAGTAGTAGTAGTAGTAGTTGTAGTAGTAGTAGTTTATGAGTAGTTGGTGTTGCTGTTTTTGCTGTAGTAGTAGTGGTTGTAGTAGTTGTAGTAGTAGTAGTAGTAGTAGTTGTAGTAGTAGTAGTAGTAGTAAAAGTGGTGTGTTTATGAAGTAGGAAAATTGGTTGTTATTGATTTTGTAGTAGTGTATTAGTAAAATAGTGATAGTTATAGTTTGTAGATGTTGTGTGATGTTGTAGTAGTGTTGTTGTAATTGTAGTAGTAATAATACCACCACTATTACCACTACTATCACAACAACACTACTACAGCATCAAACAACATCAACAAACTATTACTCTTATAATCTACTGATACATTACTACTACTACTACTACTACTACTACTACTACTACTACTACTACTACTACTACTACTACTACTTACAAGTAAGTATTAAGTAATAAGTAGTAAGTAATAACTAATAAGTATTAAGTAATAAGTAATAAGTATTAAGTAATAAGTAATAAGTATTAAGTAATAACTAGTAAGTATTAAGTAATAACTAATAAGTCATATGGTATAGCAAATAAGTCATAAGTTATAGCAAAAAAGTCACAACTATAACCACCACTACTACTATTACTAACCACCACCACAACCACCACCACCGCCACCACCACTATTACAACAACACTACTACAACACCAAACAGCATCTACAAACTATTCTACTGATACACTTCTATAACATCAATATCATCCAGTATTCCTACTACTTAAACCACCACTTTTACTTCACTACCACTACTAATACTACTGCTGCTGCTACTACTACTACTTCTTCTACTCTTACTGCTACACTACTACTGCTACTACTGCTACTACTGCTACTACATCTACTACTACTACTACTACTACTACTACTACTACTACTACTACTACTACTACTACTACTACTACTACTACTACAACTACTACTACTACTACTACTACTACTACTACTACTACTACTACTACTACTAATAATAATAATAATAATAATAATAATAATGATAATAATAATAATAATAAAATAATAATAATAATAATACCACAGCTACGACTTTTACTATAACTATCTTTATGTTACAACTGCTACTTTAACCTTTAACAACAACCATTTTCTATTGCTACATCTACCGCTTTTACTCTACAACTACAACTACTACTTATACTATTACTTCTACTACTACTACTTCTGCTACTTCTACTACTACTACTACTACTACTACTACTACTACTACTACTACTACAACAACTACTACAACTACTACTACCGCTTCTACTACTACTACTACGACTATTCTACTACTACTTTTCAACTACTACTACAACCACCACTTTTTTCTATTATTACTACTCCTACTGCTAACAAGTAAGTAAGGGCTTCCGTACTCTACGGCTATTACAGGGAATGTACAATGGGGTTTCCCTCCGTTAAAGGGGTGATAAATAATATGAAAAGTAATAAGTAGTAAGTAATAAGTGATAAGTAGTAAGTAATAAGTAATAAGTGATAAGTAATATGTAGTAAGTAATAAGTAGTAAGTAATAAGTGATAAGTAATAAGTAGTAAGTAATAAGTGATAACTAATAAGTAAAAATGTCCCTCCAGGGCTTCCGTACTTTTGTATTCCGCTAGATTTTCCAAAACAGATTGTTACAGTACGTATAGGATTGTTGATTATGCACATTAAGGGGTCACAGTTGACATTTTCTAAATTATGGTGTATTTCTGTCCCTGACGGTTGTTTTACTCTTGCATGTAGCAGACAGTGCAGACCCTGATGAAATGCAGCATTATGCTGCCTTCACTATTTGCCAAAGAACCCGTTTAGGGGCTTCCCGTATACAAAGGGTTAAACTGTATATCACATTCAGTCTTGTGGTATTCCTGTATTCCTGAAAGATCATGCGCGGATTCAGAGTTTTTCAGAGGGGGTCCAACGTTTTACGTTTTTTTTATTGATTAGGGGAGAAATGATCCAAATACCACTTTAAGCGGGTCATCATCGGCTCGCCAGCGAAACGCCATTTAAATGGCGGTTCGCTGGCGGCCCTATGGTGGCCCAACACTGAAAACTTGCTTGTAAGCTTTGTGGTTTTACAGGGGATCCAGACCAATATTGCTAAGAAACCCTATAATTTTGTGATTTTTCAGGGGGGGGGGGTCCGGACTCCCTGTCCCCCCCCCCCCTCTGGATCCGCGCATGAAGATGCTTTTGGGATAAAAATAGAAAAGGATAGCAACATGCTGACTTACTGGCAACTTAACCCTTAAAGCGCCACTTATAATTTGCAGCAGACGACAATTTCAAATTTTGCTGCATTTTCAAAAATAACAAATAAGGCATGATATTTCAGGCAGACGATTCTCATGAAATATCATACCTTATTTTTTTCGAAAATTAGAAAAGATGTTGAAAAGTTTGTCGTCTGCTGCAGTTGTTAAATGCGCTGTGTCTGAGCAGCACAGCTACTGCTGTACCAATGTTTTGCCTCCTTTTATCAATTGGACCAGTCCATTTCCGTTTTAAGGGTTATTGGGTCAGGTAATTTACATTTTTATTCAAATTTTAATTGAATATACTTTTAGCAAACAGTAGAGACCCCGATCAGACGCCGCGTTCTGTGGCGTCTGCACTGTTTGCCTCTGTCAGACAAAAAGGACGCTAGGTTTATATTATTATGTTATTGCTCAAGCTATTTGGTATTGACTCAGTTACAGGCCCGAGGTCAGCTGTATTGGTCCGAGGCCGAAGATACAGCTGACCAATACTGAAAACATGCACCCTGGTTGTTTCGCCCCTAATAGTATGCATTTTTTGTGCATTGTTCATTTTCAGAGGTTTGTTTCAATCATCCTGACGATCCAGAAAATCAGCGAAAGGCAGGGTGTACCTTATATGCTGTTCATTAAAATAAGGTGCTACATGTAGCGATGTGGCAAGATTTTTTGTGAAAGCTTATACTTGTTATACCCAAATTGTTTGCAAATCCGATCTAAACCAACTAGACTTCGAGCTAAAAAAGGTCCTGCTCCCCCCCCCCCCCCTAGGGAATTTTGCAGACATATCCTATCTTAAAGAAAATTTCAAGCCGCATCTTTTAAGAGATGTTTGCACTCTGTGCTCCGGGGCGTTAGTCTCTGACAGCCTGTTACATATGTTACTGTAACAAACTAAGGAAAAAATCAAAATGAAAGTTTGAGCTACAGAAAGAAGACATTAAACCATCTAATTATTCAAATTTCTTATGTAGTTTGCAAGCTGGATGCTTAAGCTACATAAAAGCAGCATATTTTAACAAAATTACAGCCTTCAATGGTGTTATATGCGTTACATAGATTAAATTTCCCTTTGAAAGTTGAAATCGTGACTAACATCATTTATTTTACAGACGATTTGTGCATTTTTACAAGTGTTTTTAATCTTAGTTTACTAAAATACTCATTTGACTAATAGAAAAAACAAAGTTTGCTTTTCTATCTCAAATACATTGTTTTATACGAGCTATTAAACAACCCTACCCCCAATTTTAAGTATCCAATTTTGGTATCTATTATTGAAGAAAAATATATGAAAATATTTGACGCTTGTGGATATCTTCCATTTTTGGCACTGTCTTGCTAATGCAATAAAGAATCATACATTTGCAAGTTTGACATCAGGATCAGAGCACTTATTAAAGTATGTTACGTATGTTACATGGCATAATGAATGAGCTAGAAAATTTTCTTGGAAGTAAGAGATGATATTTCAGAAAAATACCGTTTTTCACATGTTTTCCAATTAATCTCTAGCCTCTGGTGCCTTAGTCTTAGTAATTACAGTCATTGCTGATAACAAGCCCTTGGAATTGTGCTACATATGTTATATATAACCTTTTAATCACATATTTCCTGATGCCTATAATATTAAAATATATAGACATATAGATAGAAAATAATAGTTCTCATTTAAATGACACAACTTAATGAATATTTTCCTATTAAATTAAATTATTCAAAAACAATCTTTATTCAAGTCACCCTCACAATGTCTATCATTGTGTCTCCTTTATTGCATCATAATCACCCATTTCATCACAACCAGTAGAATCATGGCATTGTATTAGGACTGCAAACTGAGTACAAATCAGTTCCTCTCCACCCTTTTGGGAATTGTGCAGACATATCCTACCTTAAAGAACAATTTAAGCTGCATCAAATAAGAGATGTTTGCACTCTATTAACTAGGGGGTTAGCCTGTAATGATATGATACGTATATTACCATATCAATTTAAGAATAAATGAATTGACAGTCAGAGAAACAGAAAGAAGACATAAAACTATCTATTTATTTGAATTATTCATGTAGTTTGCATGCTGAATACCTTTGATACATAAGAAAAGATTTTTTAACAAATACACAGCTTCCTATGGTGTTATATGTGTTACATTAATTAAGATTACTTTTTAAAATTGGTAATTGTGACAAACATCACTTATAAGCATCTCGTGTGATCCTCCTCTTTAGCCACCAAAAGACTTAATTTACTTTGTATGTGTGGCCAGTGCCAGCGTCAAACAACTTGACTCAGCCAAACTTGAATCCTTAGCATTCTTCAAAAGCAGAAACAGCATGTCAGTGTCATGGGATCAAACACGTGATTAAATATGGGTTTAATGCCATTTCACATGTATGCATACAATGGAGTACGACTCTGGTATATATCTCTTCCTGTGAAGTGGCAAGAGCAATCTAACTGCAGCTGCCTCTGCATTCATGCTGGTCAAATGATAACTTTGCTCTGATTTTGCAAAATCTATGTCTCTACTGTGTACCTCTAAGAATACTTTAAGATTTCTGACATTGGTCATACAGAAATTTGATAGGCTGCTTTTTTGCATCATTTGCCATGGAACCTATCCAGTCTTCTGGTGCTTAAGTCCTCAGGTCTTAGATCAATAGTATTTTGCTGCGCCCAAAGAACTTTATAGGTTTTCTTTAGTTACAATGTTGACTCTTGGTGGTTTTGGCAGACCGTCTGAAGCAATTTTTGTTACACCTTGAAAGTTATCTGGTATAAGAGAAAGAATATGAAGTTGGACATTGCCATCATTTATGTTTGCAGTTGGTTGTTTTTGATGTCAGTACATTGAAGCATGTCTTAAAATAATGTAAAACCTATGATTTCTCAGTTTTTGCAGCCATATCATTAGCTGTTGCATTCAAAAGAAGGAAAGTGGACTATAGGTAGAATGGGATAACAAGTAGTTCTATATTATGCTCTATGAAAGATTTATACAAAGTAAACAAGTTGATAAGGTGCCTCATTTCATGATCCATTGAAAACACTGAAATTGAAAACACTTGCCTCTGACTGTGTAATAAAAAAGGATGTCACGACAATGCCCTTGCTCATTTATTATGACGAGTTATATATGTTACATCCTTTAATAAGCGCTCTTATCTTAGAAACTTAGTGATTCATTGAATTGAAAGGGTCTAATTTGGGCTCTGTTCATCCTGCATTTCATTGCTTTACCTGCTGTTATACATCTAGTTCGTTTATCTGAAGGGAAATAGTTACCTCGGTTTCAGCACTTCAGAAGTACTAAGACTTCAAATAAGTTTTTGAATGCTTGGGAAAAGATAATAAGTGCAGAGACATTATTAGATGAAAATATGTGGGTTGCATGTATGGAAAGGTTACATTTATAAAAGTTAACCAACTAAGATATGATTCTTTATCACAGAAATATCAAGGTACATCAGTCCAGGTACTCATTGCTCTTAATGGCATAGTTTTCCTCCTTGTAAAGCTTATGTCTTTCTCCTACTTGCAGAGTATCACTTGAAACACATATTCAAAGAGCCAGCTATTAGGAATCCATATTCATATCAGTTTCCGAATGTTCCAAGCCATAAATGACAAAATTGGAAAGTAGAAGATGGCTCATCAATTTTGAGTGGACTGGTGGTATAATTGAATAACTTGAAATATTGTGTGACTATTCTACTAGTTGCATGGAGGCGTGTGATAATAATGATAACCACAGAAGCAGACAACGACAAACGTTTAACATGAGTGTTAAATCAATGAGAAATAGTTTGCACCATTTTATTTATTGTATTTTCTTGTAAAAATGTAAAACTATCTTTTCTATTTGTGGCTCTATATTTAGCATTATATGCACAGTATTAGGAAATGAGTCCAAAAGGTCATTGATAACATCTGTAACACCAGTCCATGGGCTTGATAATCAGAAATGAATATAATTTCTAGTGTTTTGGCACCAAAGTCTTATAAGTACACATTAAGTGTCCTGATCTTTAACTTAATGGCATCTTGTAGATATATGAGCAAGACAGACTAAGGAAATGAAAAATATCCACACGCTGTAATCGCTTTCATTTGTTTTACTTAAACGGTAATAACAAAATTCGCTTCTCTGAAAACCTGGGAGTAGGGCTGTGTATTAGCTCCTATAAGACAATATATTTAAGATAGAAAAGCAAACTTGTTTTTACTATTCATCAATTGAGTATATGTTTGTAAAATCTAATAAAACAGTTAGAAACCAAGCCATAGTAGTTGTTTAACTACATGACAATAGCCACAATTATAGCTTTTAAATTATAATTAGGTTCATGTAACGCACATAACACCACAGTTAGCCGTATTAATGTAAAACAGCTTCCATATGTAGTAAAGACATCCAGTATAAAGACTATAAGAATGTCAATTGATTAGATAAATTTAATGTCTTCTTTTGGTAGCTCTAACATTCAAATTTCTTATTCTCAAATTGATATAGTAACATATGTAACAAGCTGTTACAGGCTAACGCCCCGACTTACAGAGTGCAAACATTTCTTATTAAATGCACCTTGAATGGTTACATAAGATGTAGTTTGTCTGCAGAATTCCAAAGGGGATTAGGATGGAGCAGGCCCTTACTCAGCTTGATGTCAAAATACTGTTTGATGATTTTACTTATCACGCTAACATATGTAACACTCTCTGATCTTTAAAACTTGATGACAACTAGCAGATCTATAAGTCTTTATCATAGGAGCCAGTTTAAAATCCCTAAACAAATGTAAGATATCCAACAGCTGCGATTTTATATAGTAACGCATGTAACACGCTGTTTCAGACTAACGCCCCAACATAGAAAGTGCAAACATCCCTTATTCGATGCAGCTTGAGTTGTACTATAAGAAGGAATATGTCTGCGAAATTCCCTCGAGGGGATTAAAACATTTTTAGGCAAATCTTAGGCATCTGACAATGAGCTTGCCCATTTATTACATCAGGTAACATATGTTACAGCCTCTGATATTAGAAATTTTGCAACAAACTTGCAGATTTAAGAGTCTTTTCATATAAGCAAATAAATCCCAAACAATGAAACACATTCATCAACTGCAAATATTTTTTAACTATTTTTACTTTAGTTTTAATACCAAACATTTCACCTTAAAACTGGGTAGGGGTAGGGTTGTTCAATTGCTTATTTCAGAAAAAATATTTAAGCTAGGGAAACAAACTTTGATTTTTCTGTTAGCTAATTGCATAAGCTTGTCAGACATGGTTTAAAACATTTTGCAAAACACACAGAGAGAATGTGAATGTAAATGATGTTAGCCACAGTTGCAAATTTTAATGGGTTATCTAATTTATGTAACGCATATGACACCTTAGGAAGCCGCAATTTTGTTCAAATGGCTGTCATACGTAGATAAGATATCCAGTATGCAGACTATATGAATGATTTTTAAAAATAAATATTTTAATGTCTTTAATTTGTAGCCCAAACTTTCAATTTACTTTTTCTTTGTTTGATTAAGTAACGTATGTTACAGGCTCTTACAGACTAACGCCCCGGAGCACAGAGTGCAAACATCTCTTAAAAGACTCGGCATTCAATTCTCTACAAGATAGGATATGTCTGCAAAATTCCCTAGGGGGGGGGGGGAGCAAACCCATTCTCAGCCATCCGTCTAAACCCAGTTTGATAAAACAGTTGTATTTTTCTGTGTTGTGAAATTAGGTCGCTTATCTGCTTGCTAAGATGATGTTGCAAAAATGAAATGTACGGAACAGGAGAAGTGTCGTGTCACCAAGAAAATGTCTCCGTGAAAATGTGCTCCCGCTGTTGAACCTTAAACAATCATGGAAAACCAGGTACATCATAGATATAGATGTACCACGACCTCTGACCAATGACCTTTGGGTCTCTCTATTGTAAACGATTGATGCAGAATACGCAAAATGAGCCAGTCCGGCTAGAACATATGTGTATGTCAAAGCATTTATGTAAATGTAAATGAATGCCTGATACATTTTTTTAGAACAACATATCAATATTGTAATTAGAGTCACGCTTCAAAACTTTTGGTTTATCTGTACATTTATTTGAGCCATGACACGTGATTTCCAACAATGTGGCATTTTGACGAGCGTAGCCTCAGACAAGCCTGTGCATCCTCCCTTTAAGCTTAGAAACCCCAAACACTGTTCAGTCAGTAGCCTAACACTCATAGAGAGCTCACGCGACAAGCAAATGCTCTGATCAGACTGCGCGTATGCGCAGAATGATCTGAGGCTTTGCTGGTCGCACATACCACATTGTTGGAAATCTCATGCCACGCTAAATTTTCATTTGAGGAGGTATATAGTCGGATATTCGGTCGAGAAAATATTTCTTATCTTGAGTTCTGGCAGCCCCTATGTTAGGTGGAGCAAAACCATTTGTGCAATTTTGGTATAGGGCATCGTGAGAAACAATTCTGTGAAATTATTTTGTGTTTGGCCCAGTTGTTCAGGAGGAGATGTCGACAAGCCTCGTGATGCCAAACTTTGATTCTCGGAACGGAATTTTATCCCACCCTCACACTCATGATAGATTCTTATATTCCCCTAAGTGAGGTCTCTGTCGGCTGACTGATGAGCAATTGTTGTTTGTTTGTTGTTTATTGATTTGATTCTTTACGTCCCATCAACAATCTTTCAGTTAAACACGGACGGATCTTCCTGGGGTGAACCAGTACTAAGCTAGGATTAAAAAGTCTTGCTCAAGGTCCACAACGCAGTGACGCCGGTGAGGCCCGAACCCGCGGCCCCTCGGTCACGTTTCAAGCACTCTACCACTGAGCCACTGCGCTCTCTGATGAGCAATTGTAACGCAGATGTCTCTTCTCAGTTTATAGTCCGACCAGTTAATAGAGACTGGGCGGTTCTTAGCAAAGACTCACCCCTGGACATTTCTATATAAAAATCGGTACGACAGGGTGTATTTATTCACCTGTGAAAATACCTGTATACCTCAAGTAGTTTTGAGCCCAATGTGAGAAAAAGGCATCTCGAATTAATTTGGATAACAAGGAGACTGACTAGTCTAGATATATGCGCTCTCATTATGTTTCTAAATTTTAACTATTTAAATTATATACTGAATAAGAGAATAAAATAAAAGGTCCGCAATGAAAAATTAATACTATAAATTGGTCAGCACACGAAATAATGGTTCTAATTACATCGGCGTGTGGCGAAGGCTCTGACGAGCCTGCATGTACGCATGACCTCGCCAGGGCTTTCGCTTCTCGCATAAACAAAGTATGCAAGTTGAAGAAGACTCCAAACAACTTTTAGACATCCAGTCGCTCTGGACACGCCAGAATGAGCGATTATTAGAGGCTTTTTTGAATATGCGGTAAGACCAAATCTCGTGTTTGTATGCCCTTTTCTCATGATCCAGATATTTAACCCTTGTCACGCTGAGTTCTAATTGGTGTTTTATTATTATTGCGTCAGGCTAAAAAATCAAACAAGTTTTGCCATACAGACAAAATTTGAAGAAAGTGCAAACCTCCCCTCCCCGAAAACTTTCACAACATATCCATCACTGCAGCAGGTCACCAGCAGCATACTAAAGATAAACGTTTGCCAGGCATGCTAACGTAAAGTTGGCCACCCTTGTCGTCTGCGCTTCAGTTGGTTGCACGAGTAAAGCGTACATAGGCTATTACACCCGATTTACTGTAGACTAGTCTTATTTGACAGTGTATGACAGCGCTCTGTCTGACACGCCCAGTCTTTGTTAGCTGGTCGCACTATACCAGCATCGGAATAGCCACGTTGTCAATATGAGTGGGGTGTTTTCTAGAGCCATGTTTATGAATAGGGTCGTTTTGAAACATTACATATACCAGTTCTGTAGAAATTGTCTTATCCTGGGAGTGAAATAACGCCATGCTCGGACCCAATAGATAGAGTTTATTAATCGTTCCATTTATAAACCGAGGGAGGTGGTAAATCCGATATAGAAACGAGTGCGCTTGCGCACGAGTTTCTTTATCGGATTTACCACCTCCCGAGGTTTATAAATCCCATATTTTAAATGGAACGATTTAATAAACTGTATATTACATGTATTCTGCTTGAACTGCTTGCTCAAATCAAGAAAATACTACGGTATGCGATGTGGTAAAACTAGCGGGGTCATGACATTCTTACACGAGTAGTAATACATCAGCTACATGTAGCTGTTCCCTGGAAGTCCGCCATTTTGGAAATCTTCTTCATAGAGTCCACCTCAGAATTTCAAACGTCTGTAACTGTTATAGTTGTGAACGAAAACATAAAGTGTGGGTAGTCATTTTCTTAGTTAGATCGTAACAAATATTTTGGCACTAAATTCATTGTGATTTTCTAGAATTTTTCGTTTTTGTTCCTCGATCCATCAGTTTCAGTGCTGGAAGACAGAAACGTTATGCAACGTCATCACATGTGCAAATGACGTCATTTGTTAATGTTTGTGACGTAAAAAAGCTCTTGTTTAAAAATTGTAAATGATAAAACGAAATTGAATATGACAAGCGTTTTATCTCATCGATGCCTTGGGTCACCTGTGGTCAGGAAAAAGGAGTTCCGGCTATAGGGATTTATTTCCCTAGAGGAAATAAATCTTTCCAGGTAGAAACAAAATTACCAATTTTATTTGTTTGATAAATTATGGTATTTTCCCGTCAAACATGTAATATGACGTTATGATGTCCATAACAACGTTGCGTACATAATGACAAAATTATAACGTTTTTACGCCAAAGTATTTGTCATATGATAAATAGAATCTAACATTCGTGCTCTTGTATTAAGGCCATTTCACATATACACCGAAACCGAACCGAAAAAATAAAATGCCTTAAACCCAATGAGAGCTTTCACATATGCGCCGAAACCGAAACCGAACCGAAACCGAACGCCGAACCGAAAACGTGCACGATTTTGATTATATATTTTTCGGTTTCGGTGGCCGAATTTCAGCAAACACGACAGGTAATTATTGAATTTAAAGGCCATTTCACATACACACCGAAACCGAACCGAAACCGAACCGAAAAATTAAAATGCCTTAAACCCTATGGGCGCTTTCACATATGCGCCGAAACCGAAACCGAACCGAACGCTGAACCGAAAACGTGCACGATTTTGATTTTATTTTTTTCGGTTTCGGTGGCCGAATTTCAGCAAACACGACAGGTAATTTTAATGAAATCTGCACATACACAACCACGTGCGTTTTATATAACTTAGTTATCATGAAAGCCATTGATGGATTGACCAGCGAGACAATTGTGCAATTATTTTACAAGCACAGTACTTTTGACTACAGACTTTTGTGGGACAATACCCAGAGCGACTATAAAGACCACGAACTTAATGCAGTGATATGGAACAATTTGTATTGTAAAGGTATTTCTGCTATCTGAGAGGGAAATTAGTCCAAATTATACAGGCATTTTCTTAGATTTCGTCCACGGATTCGGTTCATATGTGAAAGGTCTGCCGAAAACGAAACGATGCAATTCGGTGGCCGTTACGGTTTCGGTTCGGTTTCGGTTCGGATTCGGTGTATATGTGAAACAGCCCTAACAAACTCGTTGCGAAAAAGAGATAAAATGCTCGGCAAGCCTCGCATTTTATCTCTTTTCCCCAACTCGTCTAATAAATTCAATAAAACATGAGCACGCATGTAAGATCCTCTGTCAATGACCAACCAATCACAGAAGACGTGATAAAGCGCAAGTGTCACCAACAAGCCTCCATAATTTATCAGGTAATATGTCCAACCGGGACAGGTGGCAATCGGGAACACTCTTAACATTCAACGAACGCTGATCAAAAGTCGCTAGAAACAGTGTTTTCGATTGTCATTTGTCGCCATTTGGGCGACAAATCGTCGCTTCAGTGCTATAGTGTTCTTAGTGACATTTTGGTCAAAATTGAGTTATGCATACCGTTGGAAAAGGGGTCAAATGTTCCATCGACTCTAAAAGGTTTCATTTGCCTATCTCCATTCAGTAAGCTTCAAATCGCTGTGCTTTTCTGTTCTATCTACAAAAAGTCAATTTCGTTCAGCGCTAAAGTGATCTAAGTGATTAAGATCCAATGACCGATGCTGATTTATGTCACGTGACTGAGTGAGATCAGTGCCATACTGTTCTATCTGCAAAAAGTCACTTCCCTTGGAGAAATTTGTAAAATTTGCAGTTACCTTCCTTACATAAACTTTAATGTCATAAATTGAAGCAGTTTGTTGGTGTTATGAAAAACTAATGGCTATATCTGCCACTTCTAGTTCCATATAATCCGCTCAGTCAAAAATAGTATACAGGTTTACTCCATGTAAAATATGATAAGCTGTAGAAACAAATTAACTCCCTTACACATATTTAAACTGCTTAAATGGAAGCAATGTGTTGGTGTAATGACAAATTAATGGCTAAATCTGCTACTTTTAGGTCCAAATAATCAGTTCAGTCAAACCTATTATTCACATTGACCCCATGAACAGATAATTAAACTGTAGAAACAGATTTCCTCCCTTATACACATTTTAACTGCCTAATCCGTGCGGTTTCTTGCTGTAATGACAAACACATGACTAAATCTGCTTCTTTTAGGTACAAATAATCAGTTCTGTTCAGAGTATTATACAAATTGAATCCATACACAGAATAATAAGTTGTAGGAAAAGATAGAACACTATAGCACTGAACGCAGAAGGCTGTGTTTAGGGCATAATGTTCTATCTGCAAACTGAAAAAATGTCCGTAGATTCCATATTACTGTGAAATTAAGAAATTAAAGTTCATTTACATTTTAATTTCATTTGGATATATTTTAACCCTCTGGTATGATTCAAAGGTTTGTGAAAAATGAGGCATCAAAAATCAATATGCTAAAATTTTCAAACTCATTTTCTCAAAGCTCGTGCAATTGTAGATAGAACACTATAACACTGAAGCGACGAAATGGCAATCGAAAACCCTGTTTCTAACTATTTTTGATCTACGTTCGTAGATAGTATTAACGATTTCTATTGCCGCCTATCCCGGACTTGACAAAGCGCAAATGTCACCAACAATCCTCCATAACTTTCTTCTGAATCCCATTTGTATAGTGGTTGTGTTGTAATCGTATTATGTGTTGCATATATCACATGTATGATATTATACAAATAAAATAAAGTTTAACCCTTAATGCGCCAAACCCAACAAAAGTCGTCTACTTTTCTCGTCTGCTGAAATGTTGAAGAAGCCACTTTGGCAAACAGTGTGGACCCAGATCAGACTGCTCCTATAGGAGCAGTCTGTTCTGTGTCCATGCTGTTTGCTTCTATACTTAATTCGTCAATATTGTTAGGCAATTATTTGCAGCAGACGACATTTTCAGATGCATTTTTTCTTGGCGCTTTAATGGTTAAACCAATCCTCCATAATTTATCAGGTAACGATCATAAACACCGTCTTATCAGTCAGGTAAAATAAAACAAATAAACCAACCCAAATGACAACGGCGCTTAATGCATATGCTATGAGCAAAGACTCGGAAAAGCATGTGTATTTGCACAATCTCATGAGAGTTTTCGCTGCTCATACACAGCAGATATTGAAGTATGGTGATTCAGCCGAAGAAATGGGTATTTCAGCGAGAGCATTGAAATTGTGTAACGCTTTTGCTAAATGCTTCGTTTTCATGTAATCTGGGGAAAAATAAAGGTTTGTCCGTTTCACTCTGCATGACCAGTTACATGCATTTTAAAGTACAAATCAGCTTAATAAGGTCGAAGGCACCCAATTAACTCTGAATGGCAAAACAATCTTTTTATGCTTGGATTTTTCTGTTTTGGAATATATTCTACGTATCCCCAGAGCCAGGTTTGTAAATACAGCGACTCTCCATAACTGACTCATGATAACTCAAAATACCAACTTAACGTTTTGCATGCTGAGCAATTCGGCCTGTTTTTCGCCTGCTGATCCTTTTTTCAGAATAAGCATATTAAAAAAAAATCAGAAATACTTTGACAATGTTTAGCAGTGTAGCGCCAGAAGAATAAAAGTGCGACGATTTTTCTATCCCACCTTCATACCATTCTCGCGAGACCTGACGATACCTCATCTAGGTCAGTGCATGCTCATTGTCTGCGCAGGCTCGATACTCAAAGGATCGACCTGTCTGCTATGGGACATCACGACTGAAAAGTCGGGTTTGTGTCAATACGCGGTATGCATTACTGAAAACACCTACATAAAAAGTAACAAGCAACAAGTGCCTATAAATAATCTATCTGTAAGAAATCTAGCCATCTTTGATAGCAAAATCATAAGAATGATAGGTATTGCGGTATTTGGCTATTTTATGCACTAAACATTTATGAAAACATTCTTCACATGGCCATATCGGTGACACGCGATCATGGTTATGACACTGCTTGATAAACAATATTGAATCAACCAATCGGGCGAATCACATGACTTTGTGACGCGTTTCGGGTAAACAAAATGTCACATGTACCCACAATGCTCAAATCAGACCGGTCAGTATTTGAAAAAATGCTTCCTGTCAAGACAATGAGTGCATGCTAGAGTGCTTCCTGTCTGCGGTCGCTCATATTGGAGTCCCATCAATATATATTAAACCATAGTTTTCTTAGAAACCATCAAGCCAATTGAACTGAATTTTCATTGAAGACTCCTTACGACAAATTAATCAAAATTTATAAAAAATGTTTTGGTCACATGACCAAGATGGCCGACATGTCAATACATGGTAAAACCCAATCAAAAACCTTCTTCTTAAGAACCAGAAGGCCCATAATCTTGGGACTTGGTATGTAGCACTAGGGATGTGGTACCTACCAAGTTAGTTCAAATGATGATCCTAGATTGATCTTGACCTACTTAACATCAAGGTCAAATTTGCTTCCTTCTTTTTTTGAAAAGTTGATTTTATAAATACTGTTGAAGCCAAAGTTATAATGTTTAGTTGATATGTTAAACCTAATGAGACAATGTCTATAAATAAGTTCCAAAGGTCAAGGTTGACCTTTGATTTTTCAGCCAAGGTCTCTCATATTGGAGTCCCAACACTATAATAAAACAGTTTTCTCGGAAACCACGAGGCCAGTTTAGCTCCATAAGTTGAGAGGAGTAAATTTATAACAAATATTAATGGTCACATGACCAAGGTGGCCGCCATGACCATGTTAGGTAAAAACCCTTTAAAATATCCTTCTCTGGAACCAGAAGACCAATGGTCATCGGCGTCACTGCGTTGTGCCCTTGAGCAAGACACGTTAACCCTAGCTTAGTACTGGTTCAACCCAGGATGACCCGTCCCTTTATAACTGAAAGATTGTTGATGGGACGTAAATAATCAAATCAAACAAACAAAAAGACCAATGGCCTTGGGACTTGGTATGCAGCATTTGGGATGTGGGCCCTATCAAGTTTGCACAAATGATGAATCTGGGCTGACATTTTTTACGACAATGGCAATTTGATTCCTAATGTATTTATATTGGAATAGTCTTATAATGGTCATGTTCTATAACTGTTTAAGTGGAAATCATAATACTTGCAAGCAATGTTAAAGGGGACGGCAACCCTGATGATTACTATGTTTTATATGAAAGATCTTAATAAACCATGAATTTTGATAACAGTTTCATCTAAATCGATTGAAAAATGTGGAAGTTGTGGGCGTTTGAATATTTGCAAATGGACTGTAATGGAAGCGGCCATATTGTAGGCTTAGTGATGTAACTCAGCCTAATTAAATATGCGTAATCAAAATAAAAGACAAACCAATGAATTGTTTGCATTAATATTTAATGAAACATTTTCCTTATGTATAAAGCTACATATCTGCTGAAACAAAGATGATGTGATAGTAGTGATAACTGAAAATTAAGAAGTTGAAAAAATTCTGAAAACTAATTAAATATTCAAAGTGGCGGCTAAATGGCGGCCATATTGAATTCTTGAAATGCTCATAACTTTCCCATTTTTCAACCGATTTTGATGATATTTGTATCAAATTCATGGTTCGTAGAGCTCTTTCTGATAAATAAAACTTATCATTAGGGTTGCTGTCCCCTTTAAACCTAATGAGACAGCACCAACGGTCAAGCTGACCTTTCATCCAAGGCCACTCATTTTGGACTGCCACATACGTTTCTCAGCCGCGCCGCGAAGCGCAGTCGGTAACGTGTCTGACTACAGATACGTGTCTGACTGCAGATGCAGGTGTTGCAAGTTCGATCCCGGCCGGGTTCCATACATTCGTGGAGATTGATCATGAAATATTTTCTACAGTCATTCTCCTCTCTTCCGCTGATTCATTCAAGAAGGGCTGTTGTCAGTTACAAGCGAAAGTATGAACGCGAAGTACTGGTTAATCGCTTGTTCAAGCTTACCCAAGAAAAAGTGTGGTTAGGTTAACTGACCGTCCCAACATGACCACATCTGTTGACTGGGGCGTAAAGCAGCAAAACAAACATGTTTTTCAGAAATCACTGGGCTGTTTGAACTTATATAATACTATTCAGTAAAAAACAACAAAGTATTAATATGATATTTATTTTAGGTCACTTGACGAAAATGGCCACAATGCCCATATATGGTAAAACAAAATGTGTTTAAATAATAAGCCTTAGTTGACCTTGACCTATTCTAACATTATTAAGGAGATCAGGTGAGTGCTTCATGACCTTCAGGTCCTCTAGTTTATCCTTCCCTTGGATTGGTACGGGGTATGTGAGATAGAAAATTCTTAAATGAGTAAAACAGCAAAAAATCCGAAAGGTGGGGTGGGGGGTTGGGGGTAAGAAATACAATACATGTATCAACTACTTTAATATTAAAGCGAGAATTGCTGATTTTGTTGCATGCGAACATCAAAAGCGCAGACCAACATTTGTGATTCGCTTTCTAAAAGGTATTATAGCTTCCATTGTTGCATGCAATATTTCACAAATTCTAGTATGTTTTAGTAGCTCCGCATGCGGATTTTATCCTTATCTGGACAGGTTTTATCGCGCGACGAGGCCCATTATGGCTCCTGAGTTCACAATATAAGAATCTATCATGAGTGTGACGGTAGTAGGACAGAATAAATTTTCCTTGGTTAAAGGAGGGCTTGCCTAGTCTAAAAACAGTATGTGCACCTTGTATATGGGTAACACCTCCAAATTTGGTTATTTTTACTCTGCACTAAAACCACGCCATAGACGAACATCAACGTAATTGAGTCAGTCGGTCCGATACTCTTCTGGCAAAAGAAATACACAGTTATCTAAAGCGGCACCTAGCGCCATACACTGAAGGACTTTAAAAACGCAAAAAATGAAATGAATAAATTAAATATACTTTTAATGTATCATTTTTTTTTATTTTTGCAACAATGAACATTAACATGTCAACAAAACACGTTTTTAATTTCATGTCAAAATGATAAATAATGTTAGGACAACAGTTTATAGAATAGCAATACCCTTAGATTCTAAAGTTGTAATTTGAAATTTGTCTAGAAATCAGAGGTGATTTAAAGCAATTGTATTAAAATATTTTTATAAAAAATCTGGATACAAATTACCCTGGAAGCCCTAATATTTGTACGGAACGGACGATAGCCAGCCAGATCGCATATCATTGATGCAAATATCGTTGATACACGCGACGTTAGTTGCCATCTTAACTTCCAGTCGTCCTTTTTGGTTAACCAGACCTGCGTCGATATTAAACTGTCCCTGTAGCCTGATAACGATCTCTTAGGTGCTGTATAGTTGATGGCCTTTCCCAAAGGCCTAGAACTTTTTAAATAGTCATTTCATTTTTTCCATATAAACATATTCCTACTTTGTTGCTAGTCTATTAGCTGATGCTAAGTTCTGATAATCATACAACTCCACCTAAGACAATAACATTTATAGACTAGTCATGATTATAACCGTTTGGAAAAGATGAAAAATATTATTATAATATTTTACTTGTATTAATGGCCACTTTTATTATCAGACTGATAGCTATTCTATATATAGTACTATAGTAACTTAAGTTCGATTCAAACATCGATAGTCGCTACTATAGTGACGTCACGAACCTACTATAGATTAACGGTGGGTCAGAGCACCATAACTCTAGTAGCTTGTCTGGTTCCCTCCTCTAGACCTATCTAGCATGATGGGTTCAAGATCAATCAATAGCCTCATAAAAAAAAATTTAAATAATAAATCCTTGATGTGTTCTAATTGCGGTCCCTCTTATTAGTAATTGTTAATTAGAGTAGGCTGTGCAGTTTATGCACACCCTTTTCGTCTACGATGAAGAATTGAGGCGGGGAATATAGGGATATTCACTTTGTTTACTTTGACAACTAATTAAAAGGTTTCAACTGTAGCCGTTCCGTTGTAAATGTACGCACGCATCTATTACATAAGAACTTTAGTAGCAACTTTAGTTTGATTCGAAGTGGGTCAATATCATTCCAATTGCGCCAGATCGAGACATGATTAATAAAGTTATAAAACTTAAGCTACACTATTTTAAACATGTTTATATACAAGCTACATGTCAAAGAGACCCAGAAGTGTATGCGACATGCCATGATTCCAAAATATATCCTCTCACAAAATTTGGGATTCCTTCCTCAAATTATATACAGATATGCTCTGGGCTCAACCTTGCTAGAACTGAAGCCAGAGGTCAAGGTCACAGTGACCTGGAAACAGTTGGTTACTCGCCAGGGCCCAAGAGGTATCTACATACCAAATATGGAACTGCTACCATAAATAATATAGGCGATCTGCTGTGGGTGCATTTTTTTCAAGACCTGACTCCTGAGATCAAGGTCACAGTGGATGAAAACAGTGAGCGACATCCCATGACCCCAACATATATTCACAAATTGAATCTGGGGGTTAATATGTCATATTATATGAGACATGCTCTTAACACTGTGTATTGCTTGCTGTCGGTGAGTTGTCTTGTCGGTGAATTGTTTTCGCTTACACACGACCGTTATGCTAACAGTATGTTATATAAATAGACAACCAGGTAGAGGGTATCACTATTCCGACACAAATGCTTGCGGCGAGAGCGCCGCAAGCAAAAACCGTCCCGAGGATCGCTGTTTGGCATCACATGGCGATGACAAACGGTGATCCCGAGGGACGGATTTTTTTATCCTACCCTCACACGAATAATGGATTCTTTTTCTTGATCACCACTATCATCTTTATTAATTAATTTATTTATTTATTTTAAAATAAGCTTCCAGAACTCCCTAAATACACTAAGATGCAATTTCACATGATGACATTACTTGACGTCCTGGTTAAGATAGCATGGGTAAGATTATAACAATCCACCATGAGTGTCCATGTAGGATAGAGATATCTCGCCCCAGGGGTCGAATTTTAACCAGGGACGAGGCTTGCCGAGTCCCTGGTTAAATTCCGACTCGAGGGTGAGCTTTCTCTATCCTACACGGACAGGCTCATGATGGATTGTTTTTCTCCCACTTTTCCAAGTTTTTTTGTCTGAACATAAAAAGTCCTAAAAACGTGAAAAATTGAACTTTTTATTCGTTGGATTTACATTATTTCTGAGTTCACGAGTGTTTTATCTCGATTGGAGCATTAATTTAGTTGCGAAATGCAAATTAATATCCTGCTTGGTCACTGTGCCATTAGCGTCACATTGCCATTAAAGCTGCATACTCTGTAACTATGAACATTTTTCGAAAAATTTTATTTTCTTTTTAAATCATTTGTAAAAGTAGAATTAAGGTATGTTTTCACAATAAAAATGTTCAGTACAGCTGAAAATTGCATGAAAAAGTGAATTATCTCATCAAATAGGTGTGTTTTTCTCTTGTTGGTAATTATTTGCGTCCCTCCAATAATTCTAGACCGTTGAATTTTAACATAAATGCAGTTGTTTTAATTGTGATACCTTGTTAAGATTCACGAAAATGGTAAAATGTTTACCTGAATTTAAGTATTTTTACTGTGTTCTTGAAAAATAAAAACATTATTTTTGAAATTAGAAGATCAAAAGTTACAGACTATGCAGCTTTAAGTAGCGCTTACCCTTGCTTGGCGCCTTTGAGTTACCTAGGCGCAATATATACTGAGGGAAAAAAGTTTAACAGTTATTTATAATGGGGTTTCCCATAGGCTATCTTTGAAGCATTTGATCTTTTTAATTGACAGAGGCGCAAACATGTCGGTTATTTGAAAATGACCTAATGGCTACCCGAAAGTAGTCAAAAGAAACAAAATCCAGCTCTTTTGTGCTGATTTAATCTGCTGAGCATTTTAATTTTAAACGTTATTCAATTGAAAGGGAGGTAATTTGGAAAAATACGATTTTCAACTAAAAACTGTACGAAAAGGGTGAACATAACATTCAGTTTTAACCGGTTTTCACTGTCTTGCTTTTGGATCTAAACACTTGACAGAATATTGAAACTTTTAGTCGAATATTATTCGCACTATTGCCAGATGAGCTGTTTTAGCAAGGGGACATAAAATCTGACTTTACATTATGTGAAATGTCAACCTGTTAATGTCATCGTACTCGTGAAAGTTTGTCAACATATATTTTTGACACTATGAAATTAAAAGCCCCATCTCTTCTTAACTGTGAATCCTCAAAGTATATTGCTAAACTTTTTTCCCTCTGTATATTTGTCCTTTGAATATATATTTTTTGGGAAAAATAAATATTTTACTCTGCCCATGTAAGAAAGCAGTCACGTGTTCATGTAAGATAGAAATTTCTTACATGAGCTGACAGCCTATCTTACATGGGCAATGGTGGGAGAAAAGCTTTTCTATTCCGGGGTAAAATCTCAGATATCCTTATCAGGTGTGCAAGAAAATCTTTTCTTTTTACAGTGACAACAGACAGGCCTATAGGGGTGCCGGACAGACCAACAAACTTGGCATTCAGTAATGTAACTTCAAGCAGCGTCACGTTAACCTGGACGTCGGGTTATGATGGCGGCGCTCAACAACAGTTTATGATTTGGCAAGATATGGTTGTAGGATACATGGGGGTATACAATTAATTCTACTGTTTTTGTTTTTTCTACTCGATTTTTTTTATTCAAGTTGTTTATTCATTCGGGCCAGCACGTTCGATTTTGATACTTCTAGCATATGCGCAAAAGCCTCATTTAAACATCCATGCTGTTAAGCACTACTAACTCCGAAGCTAAATTTTCCAGAGCAGGGATATGCCATGTAATAAATCTTATATTTATAATGATAGCTGCATCATTTAAGAAATGAATTCGAATTTCGGAAGGTTCATGGAATCATGAATACATGTACTTCGGGTCTCTTGCAAAGTTAACGTGAAGCTCGAAGTATTCATGATTCCATGAACATTCCAAAAATGCATTTATTGCTTATATTAACATTTTATTATAGATTTATAAGATATAGAAATTATTCATAATTTAGGAAAAAAAGTTTTGTATCTAATATGTATTAACGGTTTTGTTGGAGTGTAAAACGGAAAAGCGGAACAGTCAGTTTGAACACGGACAGCCAATGGAGCAAACAAGACGCTTGTTTTGCACGTGCGACTCAGGTGTGGCTCGCTGTCAATCAGAACACCAGTGTCACTTCTGGCGAATGGATTCGATGCTCGAAGCGTCTTGCACGTGCAAGTGAGCTTGGGAGCTGTCAATCAAATCTATGTAGTTCCTGAGGCGATGAACGGTTGCAAAAATCTTGCTTTGAAAATGTAAATGTACAGAGATAAGATAGTGAAACAATCATGCTATTTTGCCAAAGCATGTGATTTTGAGTTCAACAAAAAACACATAAAGGCCGACTTATTTTCATTGCAACTTCGTGTACGTGAAAATTTGTTATTTACATTGCTTCCTTTTGTGTGTAAGCAGTAAATGTTATTTCGAGATTTCGCAGTCACGCAGGCTCGTATCATAATTGTATACCACCCTTATCAACTTAAGCACTAAATAGCTCATAATGTACAAGATTTTCACTGATGTAGGTGGTATAATATAGTTATACCATGTTGTCCATCTGTACGTGAGATAATCCACTCGCTTAAGCTCGTGGATTATCTCCATGTACAGGCGGGACAACCCATGGTATAACTATCACTAATCTTCTCAACAATTTATTTGTGTCTGATATCTACACGGATTTATGCTCCATATTCTAACAGAGTAAGAATTAGATTTTTTTGACACAGACAGCATTTTTTTTTCAAAATACGGAATATATTTTAACATATTTCTATACTTCACACACACACACACACACACACACACACACACACACACACACACACACACACACTAGATAACTTTAACTATCTGGCAATTAGAAATAGATTCGTGCTCGCAGTGATTTGTTGCTTAACAAATTACTGGCTGAGGCCTAGGTCAGTTGGAATAAATCACGAGTGCGAAGCGCGGGTGATTTATCCACTTATGACTGACTGACAGACAGTGACATATTAAGCAACAAATTACTGCCAGTGCGAATTTATTTCGATTCTAACACACAGAAAGATTAAAAATATGAACGAATCCTTCAGAGTCTATAACGATTCTGCCATCTTGAACAGAGTATAAGAATTTCCCATTACTCTTGTTTGGACTGAAACGCGTATTTTACGTAGTACTACGTTTTGAACGTCCATTAGCTATAAAAGCGAAGTAACGCCGTCTATTGTCAACGTTACAAGGCTGTATGTGATATATGACGTCATGAAATTAAACTGGCGACCGAATGACGTCACGCCAGTCCGTGCCCAGTCCGTGGAGTGATTTATCAACCAATAAATCACTGAATTTAACCATTGGCTATATAGGCGACCAGTTTTAGAATAATTGATAATTGTATATTACGATATTTTCAATCGCAGCAAATTAATTATGTTTTTTTTAAATATCTGAATACACAAAGTGACAAAAAACACAAAAACAATACTTTTTCAGATTTCCAAGACCCTCTTCGCCAAAGCACAAAATTGTTTTCAGATATCTGATCGCATTTAGGACAAGTATCATAAGACTTTCCATGCGCGGATCCAGAAAGTTTTATCAGAGGGGGGTCCAACTTTGACAACCGGTTTTTTTTTTGTTTTTTTTTTAGTTGATGAGGGGAGAAAGAATCCAAGTACCACTTTAAGCGGGCCTTTATCGGCCCGCCAGCGAATCGCCATTAAATGGCGTTTCGCTGGCGTGCCGATGATGGTCCAACATTGAATGCTGGCTTGGTAGCTGCGATTTTCAGGGGATCCGGACCTGTATCGCTAGAAAACCCTATATTTTTATGATTTTTCAGGGGGGGGGGGGGCGGAACCCTGTCCTCTCCTCTGGATCCGCACATGCTTTCACCATCAACAACAACATTATTTTTTTCGCAGATATCTGAACCTATCTATGACAACTCAAGTAATCATGGTGTGGGGAATAAGTTCACATATGTCCTTCAACATCTGGGCGAAACATCATGGTATAACCTAACAGTTGGCGCTACCAATTTCCACGGAGGCTCTTACGTGTTTGCTAATTTTGTGAACTTTTGGACAACAGGTTAGATATAATACGGGCCGCGACACGACAAAACCTGTCTTCGGGGTTTCCGATATAGCGAGACTCAAACCTGTCTCCTCATGTACAGAGACTAGCTAGAAAATTGAAATTTCGCTTGTAGCAAGTCTAGATATGGTGCATCCTAAAAAACGAATAACAAAGGCCCTGATCAGTCTGCGCGGATGCGCAGGCTGGTCTGCACCTTTGTTGTTCGCAAACCGCCGAAGACAGGTTTTCTCAATGATTGCTTGTCACCATCAATCTAAGCTGAATTTTGATACTGCAGCAAAAATACAATGTTCAAAGATATCAGTTATATAGCTCTGTTAAACATTTAACCCATTTAAGCTGAATGGAATTTCCCACTCTTATCAATTGGACCAGTCAATTTCCGTTTTCAGAGCTGTTGTGTGGTATTTTTTCCATTTAATAGAACAAACATTCGGCAAGCAAAGAATGGAGATCCTGATCAGACGCCGCAGCGTCTGATCTGGGTCTGCACTATTTGCATATGTCCCACATACTTGGGGAGAGGATTTTCTTTGGGAGAGGATTTTCTAATGTTGTTATAACTTGTATGCAATCCCTTTGTTTAAACATAATAGAATGTGTTTCATCTAATCCACAAGAAGGACGATTAGTTTACAGAGTTAAATGTATGGCATTAAAAACGAGATTGCACCTCATTATTTCTTTTAAGTATGAGCTGTCAACTAAACTCCAGCTGTAATGTTTTAGAACTGTTTTCTCACGATAGCTTTTTACTACATCTTTTATTGAAAAACTTCTCCGATGAAAAGTATTCAGGAACACCTCCACCAACTTCTCCAAACAGTTTCACCACCATCCAAGATGCTGGCGATTACTCTGTGCTTAGATGCTCTCTTTGGATATTTTAAGCAAACCAAGTCCAACATGCTAGTCAAAAAGTTACATTGCACCGCCCAAATTCAATTTCTAAAGCAATGGATGGCTTGTTCAAATATAATGGAAATCGCGCATGCAAACTTTCAGTGTGAAGTAACTTGTATGTAAAATTTTAAAAACGAAAAACTGTGTTCCATTTGAGGTCCGATACTCCAATAGTACTGTCAATGTTTATATGAAAGAAGAAGGCAAATATCAGGAATCGATACAATCAAGTACCACACCTGACCCGAGACACCATATGATATGCACACCGTACAACCGGCTGCTTAGATGACAGGTTACTAACAATGATGACAGATACGGGATTTTATGTCCCATGAAGGGTAGGTTATAATTTTGGGGTGGTAAAATTGTTAGAGAAGCCCTCTGGTACTCTGTGGTGGGTGAGTACACTTGTTAGTGTTGAGAGGTTCTACAGAAACAAGCTGACGTTATATATCTCACAAATAAAGCCACACTTGATCATCATTTCAGAGGTTTCCTGAGAAATGTCACAAAAAACGGTTATCTGTTCATGTTATGCGTCTCTCTGCCAAAGTCTGCTGTCTGCTCTTATATACAATACAACTACTATCATTCAGCTACATTTCTGCCAAATTTGAAGCCGCAGTTTGATTTTATAAAGTTATTGGAGCCCATCAAAGATGACAGGTAGAGGAAAAATGGCTGCCTTTGTCAACAGATCGATTTTGAAGTGGCTGTCTTTGATGACAGGTCATGAATTTTAGTGGCTAACATGGATGACAGGTCATTACTATAGAAAGTTACTTTAAATCAACATATTTCTTCAGCCTTTGGTCTTAATTGAGAGCATAAATCATCTTCCCTTTTGCTTTCCGATGCAAATAATCTTATATGCCAGTTGGTTAACGGATATTGAGCACCGTCTAGATCCGGACCAGACACTGTAGAAACAGGGTCCATATTGTTTCTTTACCGGGCCACGTTGCACAGTCGGTAAGGTGTCTGCCAACAGATATGAGTCTGCCTGCAGATCCAAGGGTCGCCAGTTTGATCCCGACTCAGTCCAATACTTTTGTGGAGATTGATAATGAAATAAGTTCTATCGTCATTCTCCTCCCATGTGCTGAATCATTCAAGAAGGATTGTTGTCAGTTAAAAGCAAAAGTATTTGCAAAAAGTACTGATTAACTGCTTGATCAAGCTTGCCCAAGAAAAAGTGTGGTTAGGTGAACTGACCATCCCACCATGACCATAGCTATTGACTTGGGACGTAAAGCAACAAAACAAACAAAAAAATACTGTTTCTTAGAGGATATAGATACAAAACATAACTCCAAATGTACATCTAGATCAGATATCATTTAGATGACAAATGGGCGTATCTACTTTTCAGTAAAATATTGAGTTGTAATATCAGTTATTTCATAATTTCTGCTTTAAGGACAGGGTTTGGTTTGTGTTGTGCCACTTCCTGGTCATTGCTCATGTTATTTTTTTCCTTGCAGTACCAGTACCTGGGGACAATATTACACCTCCCCTATACATATCAACGGATAGTTGTGCACCACTCTTACAGGCTGAATGGCAACAAATAATATCCTGATCTCTCCACACAGCAAAATATATTCAGCCTTGATATAGTAAATTGACACCATTTGATGTTTAAAGCTAAACAGGCATGTTGTCTACTGGCGTTTTGACTGTTATCTATTGTGTTGTGCTTTGGTAACCAAAGTATTTGTTTAAACAGATTTTGACGGTGTATCACAACTTGGAATATTTAGAGTTTGAGGACCCCTAAGATTTACCCCTATTGATGGATCCATATCGTCAAAATCTGTAAAACAAATACTTTGATCATCAAGGCACAACAAAATAGATACCAACAAGACGCAAGAAGACACCATGCCTGTTTAGCACATGATGTCAACTTGCATACTATAATCAAGGCTGAAAATATTTTGCTGTTGGGAAAGATCAGGTTGCCATTCAACCTGTAACTGTGACTCACAACTTTCTGTTGATTCATTATAGTGGAAGAGAAATTTTGTCACCAGGTACTGGTATTACTTTAACATGAGCAGTAACCAGGAAGTTGCACAACTCAAACCAAGCCCTGTCCTTAACACCCAAACGTGCAGTAAAGTGACATTACAATAATATATAGTGAGTATGATCAAGAAATACTAGAATCACAAACTGCAGACAAATCCATGGCACTGGGAGGAAGAGCTACACAACAATCACGAGACACCAGGAAGACAAACTAAACAAAGCAACCATCTCTCTCTTCTCCACTCAGATGATTGCATAACTAGAATGAATATAAAGTAACGTACAACAAAACATAGAAAAATTACAGACTCCCACAATGGGAGTTACAATAAACAACACACAATGGGAGTTTCAATAAACAACAAGTCAAAAACAACAGAACCACCACCCTAGAACAGACAGCAGCCCAAGCCACTGAGGTGCTTAAATGCATTCTACTGGCACCAAATTTCCAACCCAGATTCTGCCACCGTTGAAGCACAAGAAATGCCCAGGTCACACAGAACCCTTCTTACTATTGCAAAGTATCATCATCGAGAAACACTCCTATCAAATTAACACACTATGGCAAAACAAAGAAAAGGGGCCACAACCCACAGACAAAGCTCAAGATTTCACTGAAAAGTGGATATGCCTATTTGTCATCTGACTGATATCTGATCTAGAATTACATATTGAGCTTATTTTTTGTATCTATGTCCTTTAAGAAGCTGTATGGACCCTGTTTCTAAAGTGTGTGGTCTGGATGCTCAATATCAGTCAGCCAACTGGCAGATAAGATTATTTTGACCTGAATGTAAAAAGGATGATGATTTATCCTAGTTGAGACCAAAGGCTGAAGAAATATGTTGATTTAAATTAACTTACTACAATAATGACCTGTCATCAATGTTAGCCACTAAAATTCATGACCTGTCATCAAAGACAGCCACTTCAAAATTGATCTGTTGGCAAAGGCAGCCATTTTTCCTCTACCTGTCGTCTTTGATGTGCTCCAATAACTTTATAAAATCAAACTGCGGCTTCAAATTTGGCAGAAATGTAGCTGAATGATAGTAGTTGTATTGTGTATAAGTGCAGACAGCAGACTTTGGCAGAGAGACGCACAACCTGAACAGATAACCGTGTTTTGTTATCTTTCTCGAGAAACCTCTGAAATGATGATCAATTGTGGCTTTATTTGTGAGAGATATAACGTCAGCTTGTTTCTGTAGGACCTCTCAACACTAACAAGTGTACTCACCCACCACAGAGTACCAGAGGGCTTCTCTAACAATTTTGCCAACCCAAAATTATAACCTACCCTTCATGGGACATAAAATCCCGTATCTGTCATCATTGTTAGTAACCTGTCATCTAAGCAGCCGGTTGTACGGTGTGATATGGGAAAGTGACATAAATACAAGAAACCATCACACACAAGAGAGCCAAGATGTCAGCCCTTTCCCAGTAGATGGTTACAAGGCAGAAAGGCACAGACAAGACAGCGTAATAAAGACAACTCATTTTTACCTGCGTCGCTTTAGCTAAAGCAGGTCTAGTAGTGGGTCCACTCCGTCCGTCCGTCTGTTCGTATGTTCGTTCGTATGTTCGTCCGTTCGTCTGTCTGTCCGTCTGTCCGCAACACTTTTTGGTGCCTAGTTTGTGTAATCTGTAACTCCAACAGTTTTCATTCCTTTATATTCAAACTTTGCCTAATGATTGTTCATACTTTGAAGATGTGCACCTCCTATTTTGTGCACATTTGATAAATATTTACTTATTTTTTACGGGTGTTGAACTTAGACATTTTTTCCATCGGTAATGCGTAGTGGGTGTCAGGTTTGTGTAATCTGTAACTCGAATAGTTTTCATTCCTTTATATTCAAACTTTGCATAATGACTTTTCACGCATTGAAGATGTGCACCTACTATTTTGTGCACATTTTATAAATATTTTAACATTTTTTATGGGTGTTGAACTTAGACATTTTTCCATCTAAAATGCATAGGGGGTGTCTGGTTTGTGTAATCTGTAACTCCAACAGTTTTCATTCCTTTATATTCAAACTTTGCACAATGATTGTTCATACATTGAAGTTGGGCACCTTCTATTTTGTATAAATTTCATGATTTTATTTTCATTTTTGGCGGTCTTGAACTTAGACTTTTTTTCTGTAAAATGCTTAGAGGGTGTCTGGTTTCTGTAATCTGTAACACCAAAGTTTTCATTCCTTAATATTCAAACTTTGCATAATGATTATTCATACATTGAACATGTGCACCTAGTATTTTGTGCACATTTGATAAATATTTTCTTATTTTTTAGGTCTGTCGAACTTAGATATTTAACCATCCGAAATGCTAAAGGGGTGTCTGGTTTGTGTTATCTGTGACTCCAGCAGTTTTCATTCCTTAATCTTCAAACTAAATACATTATGATTTTTCATTATTATGACTGCTCACACATTGAACATGTGTGCGTCCTATATTTTGTGCACATTTGATAATATTTTTGGGATTGTTGAACTTAGACATTATGACGTCAACACCACCTTTGGAGTGCTTACATTGTTTATTTGTATGCAATCTGCAATTCAAACAGATTTCATTCCTTTATATTCACACTTTGCATAATGATTGTTCACCCATTGAAGATGTGCACTGACGACGCAGGTCCAGAGCAGAGTTTGGTCTTGTTTGGAACATAACCTGCTCAGTTAAATGCACGTACTTGTTCTAGTTTGCTACAACAATTACGTGAAATGTACACAACATGAAGAATGTGAAAAACTGCACCAGTTTCATATTTTGTTCATTCAAGCGGTCGTACATTTTGACAAAACTCTAAGCGGGAGCTTTGACAAGAATGCGTCATGCCATCAACGTCTGTACTGCTTGATAGGATAGAAATAATCGGGACCGATGTCCATCTTGATTTAAAAATAGCAATTGTGATCCTTTGATATTTACAATCATTTGCATAGTTCCCATTACGCAGTTACGCACGTGCGTAATAAAAATGGTAACATTCAAGACGGGTCACCTAATGTGATAAAAGTGCTTTTAGATAACATTAGGAACTGCCCATAAAGGAAAGAATTCGCTCCCTCTGGGAGTAAATTCTTTCCTTTAATAGAAAGTCCAATTTCGAAAAGGGACGCGATTGAAGACAGAACCACTGCTTGATCCAGTAGTCTCCCTTTCATGTGCGTAACTTTTTCGGCGTCCTAGCTACGCCACTGTGTGCAATAAAGCGGCCAAAGTTCAGTGTTTCAAACGAATGGATGAATTCATAAGTATCCACTGGGTTATGGTGTGTTAACCCTTAAAGCGCCACCTATAATTTGCAGCAGACGACACTTTCAAATTTTGCCGCCTTTTCAGAAAATAACAATAAGGCATGATGTTTCATGAGAATCGTCTGCTGGCAGACGATTCTCATGAAATATCTTACCTTATTTTTTTTTTTTCGAAAATTCAAAAGATGTCGAAAAATTTGTCGTCTGCTGCAGTCGTGATTGGCGCTTTAAGGGTTAAACATTGATAATCTTTACAGGTCCACCGACGAAGCCGACAAACCTTGCTATTTCTGATATTGGTAACGACAGCGCGCAGTTACACTGGACCTCGGGGTACGACGGAGGCTCTCAGCAACATTTCATTGTTTTTAGGCGTTTAAGCACTTCTGACTGGGTTCAGGTAAGATCTACCCTCTCACACTTATAACATAGCAAGTTACGCTAAAACCTGTCTTAAGCGGCCACTCATAAAGGCCTACTGACCGTTCCAAGTAGGTACTTCTTTTGTGGATCATTTATGTTTTTTTCTGTCTTGTGTTTTATATGCCTTTGTGCGCGTCTGTTTATTTGTGCCTTGTGGTCACCTGCTGGGAAATGGCTTACCTCTTGGCTCTCGTTTGTGGTGTCATACTGTGAGTTTGTCACTTTCCCATTTATATCCTGGGTCAGGTGTGGTACTTAATTGTATCGATTCCTGATCTTTGCACCCTTACTTATAAATTGAGTTTCCAGACCGAGTATCGCTTAATGCAGGTCAAAAGTATTGCAGAATGCTCCAATGGCATTTTGCAATACTTTCGATCTTCATTAAGCTACAATTTGCCATAAAAACTTTTGTTTTGTCCAATTTGTTTAGTTCACCTTTGGAATAATCTTCCTCCTAATTTATTTTAATAAATAAAATATAAACCCAACTATAACACTGTCACACTGAACTTCACCTTACATTGTATCAAGTCACGTGATTGCAGCTGACACCAGCGTATCTAATGCCATCGTCATTGTTAATCATATTTCAAGTAATTAGTAAAGCGACCTCTACACATGTACATGTAAGGTTCCATTTATATCAGCCAATACTAAGAATGACCAAGAAATGCCATAATCGCACACTTCAGACCAATTCACGTCAAAGCGAAGAAGAGACAAAATCCAACAACAGAAACTTGAAATTCAGGAGAGTCTCAGTCGTATTATTGGGTCAAGATAAGGCTAAAATTGCATTTTTTCCTTACCTATCAATTTAAACATGGGTTTTTTGGTGCTCAAAAGAACCGTCTCATTGAGAATTGACGACTACAAAACTAGAAATGACACAAAGTACTGCAGAATAAAACAAGACCTTACATAAAACCTCAAGAAAAATGGGAGCAACAATAAACAACGAATAAACAATAGAAGAGCCACCGCCTTAGACTGGACAGCAGCCGAAGCCACTGGGGAGGGGGCTTGAATTATTTTTTCTGGCCAAATCTTTCCCCTAGATTCAGTTGTTGTAAAAACGCAAAACTAGTTTAGCTCACGGGGAGGCTTCCTAACTTATCCAATGTATCATCACAGGGAAACAACCAATCAATTAACAAACTGTTATGAAACAAAGACAATGGCTCTCAACTCAAAGATGGTTGGAGCTTAAGATAATTCCCAGTTGAGACACGGTGTGCCTAGCCTTAGACAACCATTAGGCACTGACCAATTGATTAAAGCTTGAATCCAGGTTCGCCATTGAGTCAGAGGTCTGACCAACCGTCTTTGCAATTAAATAGAAAAACATAAGCTATAAACCGTAATTGGGTTTATAAATCGGCATGCAGACTGCCACATAACATCCATGCTATTTCCCAATATTTTTATATTTAGACTTCGAGCTAAAAAGGGTCCTGCTCCCCCCCTCCCCTAGGGAATTTTGCAGACATATCTTATCTTGAAGAAAATTTCAAGCCGTATCTTTTAAGAGATATTTGCACTCTGTGCTCCGGGGCGTTAGTCTCTGACAGCCTGTTACATATGTTACTGTAACAAACTAAGGAAACAATCAAAATGAAAGTTTGAGCTACAGAAATAAGACATAAATCCATCTAATTATTTAAATTTCTTATGTAGTTTGCAAGCTGGATGCCTAAGCTACATAAAAGCAGCATTTTAAACAAAATTACAGCTTCCAATGGTGTTATATGCGTTACATAGATTAAATTTCCCTTTGAAAGTTGAAATCGTGACTAACATCATTCATTTTACAGACGATTTGTGCATTTTTACAAGTGTTTTTAATCTTAGTTTACTAAAATACTCATTTGACTAAAAGAAAAAAAAAGTTTGCTTTTCTATCTCAAATACATTGTTTTATATGAGCTATTAAACAACCCTACCCCTAATTTTAAGTATCCAATTTTGGTATCTATTATTGGAGAAAAATATATGAAAATATTTGACGCTTGTTGATATCTTAGATTTTAGGCACTGTCTTGCTAATGCAATAAAGAATCATACATTTGCAAGTTTGACATCAGGATCAGAGCACTTATTAAAGTATGTAACGTATGTTACATGGCATAATGAATGAGCTAGGAAATTTTCTTGGAAGTAAGAGGTGATATTTCAGAAAAATACCGTTTTCACATGTTTTCCTATTAATCTCTAGCCTCTGGTGCCTTATTCTTAGAAATTACAGTCATTGCTGATAACAAGCCCATGGAATTGTGTTACCTATTTATAATAACCTTTTTAATCACATATATCCTACTGCCTATAATATTAAAATAAATAGACATATAGATAGAAAATAATAGTTCTCATTTAAATGACAAAATTTAATAAATATTCCTATTGAATAAAATTATTCAAAAACAATCTTTATTCAAGTCACCCTCACAATGTCTATCATTATGTCTGCTTCTATTGCAAAATAATCACCAATTTCATCACAACCAGTAGGATCATGGCATTGTATTAGGACTGCAAACTGAGTACAATCCTGTTCCTCTCCACCCCTTTGGGAATTGTGCAGACATATCCTACCTTAAAGAACAATTCAAGCTGAATCAAATAAGAGATGTTTGCACTCTATTAACTAGGGGGTTAGCCTGTAATGGTATGATATGTATGTTACCATATCAATTTAAGTATAAATGAATTGAAAGTCTGAGAAACAGAAAGAAGACATAAAACTATCTATTTATTTGAGTTATTCATGTAGTTTGCATGCCGAATACCTTTGATACATAAGAAAAGATTTTTTAACAAATATACAGCTTCCTATGGTGTTATATGTGTTACATTAATTAAGATTACTTTTTAAAATTGTTAATTGTGACAAACATCACTTATAAGCATTTCTTGTGATCCTCCTCTTTAGCCATCAAACGACTAAATTTTCTTGATATGTGTGGCCAGTGCCAGCGTCAAACAACTTGACTCAGCCAAACTTGAATCCTTAGCATTCTGCAAAAGCAGAAACAGCATGTCAGTGTCATGTGATCAAACACCTGATTAAATATGGGTTAAATGCCATTTCACATATATGCATACAATGGAGTATGACTCTGGTATATATCTCTTCCTGTGAAGTGGCAAGAGCAATCTAACTGCAGCTGCCTCTGCATCCGTGCTAGTCAAATGATATCTTTGCTCTGATTTTGCAAAATCTATGTCTCTACCGTGTACCTCTAAGAATACTTTAAGATTTCTGACATTGGTCAAACAGATATTTGATAGGCTGCTTTTTTCATCATTTGCCATGGAACCTATCCAGTCTTTTAGTGCTTAAGTCCTCAGATCTTAGATCAATAGTATTTTACTGCGCCCAAAGAACTTTATAAGTTTTCTTTAGTTACAATGTTGACTCTTGATGGTTTGGCAGACCGTCTGAAACAATTTCTGTTACACCTTGAAAGTTATCTGGTTTAATAGAAAGAACATGAAGTTGGACATTGCCATCAATTATGTTTGCAGTTGGTTGTTTTTTGATGGCAGTACATTGAAGCATGTCTTAAAATAATGTAAAACCTATGATTTCTCAGTTTTTGCAGCCATATCATTAGCTGTTGCATTCAAAAGAAGGAAAGTGGACTATAGGTAGAATGGGATAACCAGTAGTTCTATATTATGCTCTATGGTAGGTTTATACAGAGTAAACACGTTGATAAGGTTGCCCCATTTCATGATCCATTGAAAACACTGAATTTAAAAACACTTGCCTCTGACTGTGTAATCAAAAAGAATGTCACGACAATGCCCTTGCTCATTTATTATGACGAGTTATATATGTTACATACTTTAATAAGCGCCCTTATCTTAGAAACTTAGTGAATCATTGAATTGAAAGGGTCTAATTTGCGCTCTGTTCATCCTGCATTTCATTGCTTTACCTGCTGTGATACATCTAGTTCGTTTATCTGAAGGGAAAAAGTTACCTCGGTTTCAGCACTTCAGAAGTACTAAGACTTCAAGTAAGTTTTTGAATGCTTGGGAAAAGATAATAAGTGCAGAGACATTATTAGATGGAAATATGTGGGTTGCATGTATGGAAAGGCTATATTTATAAAAGTTAACCAGCTAAGATATGATTCTTTATCACAGAAATATCAAGGTACATCAGTCCAGGTACTCATTGCTCTTAATGGCATAGTTTCGTCCTTGTAAAGATTTAGTCTTTCTCTTACTTGCAGAGTATCACTTGAAACACATACTCAAAGAGCCAACTATTAGGAATTCATATCTGTTTCCGAATGTTCCAAGCCATGAATGGCAAAATTGGAAAGTTGATAATGGCTCATCAATTTTGAGTGGACTGGTGGTAAAAACTGAATAACAGTAAATGATTGAAATATTGTGTGATGATTCTACTAGTTGCAAGGAGGCGTGTGATAATAATGATTACCACAGAAGCAGACAACGACAAACGTTTAACATGAGTGTTAAATCGATGAGAAATAGTTTGGACCATTTCATTTTGTGGCTCTATATTTAGCATTATATGCACAGTATTAGGAATGTGTCCAAAAGGTCATTGATAACATCTGTAACAACAGTCCATGGGCTTGATAATCAGAAATGAATATAATTTCTAGTGTTTTGGCACCAACGACTTATAAGTACACATTAAGTGTCCTGATCTTTAACTTGATGACATCTTGTAGATATATGAGCAAGACAGACTAAGAAAATGAAAAATATCCACACGGTGTAATCGCTTTCATGTGTTTTACTTAAACTGTAATAACAAAATTCGCTTCTCTGTAAAACTGGGAGTAGGGCTGTGTATTAGCTCCTATAAGATAATATATTTAAGATAGAAAAGCAAACTTGGTTTTTCCTATTCATCAATTGAGTATATGTTTGTAAAATCTAATAAGACAGTTTGAAACCAAGTCATAATAGTTGTTTAACTACATGACGATAGCCACAATTATAGCTTTTAAATTATAATTAGGTTCATGTAACGCACATAACACCACAGTAAGCCGTATTAATGTTAAACAGCTTCCATATGTAGTAAAGACATCCAGTATAAAGACAATAAGAATGTGACTTTATTAGATAATTTTAATGTCTTCTTTTGGTAGCTCAAACATTCAAATCTCTTATTCTCAAATTGATATAGTAACATATGTAACACGCTGTAACAGGCTAACGCCCAGACTTACAGAGTGCAAACATTTCTTATTAAATGCACCTTGAATGGTTACATAAGATGTAATTTGTCTGCAGAATTCCAAAGGGGATTAGGATGGAGCAGGCCCTTACTCAGCTTGATGCCAAAATACTGTTTGATGATTTTACTTATCATGCTAACATATGTAACGCTCTCTGATCTTTAAAACTTGATGACAGTAGCAGATCTATAAGTCTTTATCATAGGAGCCAATTTAAAATCCCTAAACAATGTAAGATATCCAACAGCTGCGAGTTTTTTTTTCACAATTTTAGCTCAAACTTTCAAACTACATTTCCTTTATTTGATTCAAAAACGCATGTAACATGCTGTTTCAGACAAACGCCCCAACATAGAGAGTGCAAACATCCCTTATTCGATGCAGCCTGAGTTGTTCTATAAGAAGGAATATGTCTGCAAAATTCCCTCGAGGAGGTTAAAACATTTTTAGGCATATCTTACGTAAAGACAATGAGCTTGCCCATTTATTACATCAGGTAACATATGTTACAGCCTCTGATATTTAAATTTTTGCAACAAACTTGCAGATTTATGAGTCTTTTCATATAAGCAAATAAATCCCAAACAATGAAACACATTCATCAACTGCAAATATTTTTAACTATTTTTACTTTAGTTTTAATACCAAACATTTCACCTTAAAACTGGGTAGGGGTAGGGTTGTTTAATTGCTTATTTCAGAAAAAATATTTAAGCTAGGAAAATAAACTTTAATTTTTCTGTTAGCCAATTGCATAAGCTAGTCAGACATGGTTAAAAACATTTTGTAAAACACACAGAGAGATTGTGAATGTAAATGATGTTAGCCACACTTGCAAATTCTAATGGGTTATCTGATTTATGTAACGCATATGACACCTTAGGAAGCCGCAATTTTGTTCAAATGGCTGTCATACGTAATTAAAATATCCAGTATGCAGACTATATGAATGATTTTTAAAAATAAATATTTAAATGTCTTTAATTTGTAGCCCAAACTTTCAATTTACATTTTCTTAGTTTGATTAAGTAACTTATGTTACAGGCTCTTACAGACTAACGCCCCGGAGCCAAGAGTGCAAACATCTCTTAAAAGACTCGGCTTTCAATTTTCTACAAGATAGGATATGTCTGCAAAATTCCTTAGGGGGGGGAGCAAACCCATTCTCAGCCATCCGTCTATTTGTTTGATGATCTTTTTAAATTGATCGTGAAAAGAAGGCATTCCAACGATTCTTTGAATTTATAAAGCATATCGCAATACAATAATGGCTCTGAAATGTCTTGTTGCAGAAGAGTCTTCAAGCCATCATCACACTGGGTAGACGGCAATCGAAAACGCCAGTACTTTCGTGGAACGTAGATAAAAATCGAAAGAAACGGTGTTTTCGATTGCCATTCGTCGTCAGAAACAGTGCTTTTGATTGTCATTTGTCACCAAAAATAGTGTTTTCGATTGCCATTTGTCGCCACACTGGCGACAAATTGCAGTTTCTGTCGATTTTGATCCGCGTTCGTCGATTGATGATAGCGTTTTCGATTGCCGCCTACCTGGTGTGGTCATTGTATTTTAACAATCAACCCTGAGTGTCCTCAATCAACCAGTGAATTTTGCCTGACAGTGACTGTCATGTGTTTTCTTCTATTTTAGTTTTCAGACTTCATATATGACGAGACTCCAGACCATGGCCTGAATGATAATTTCACCTACCTGGCGAAACATCTAGATCCGAGTAAACACTATGTCTTAAAAGTTGCGGCAGATAATAATGAAAGTCGACCACAGATGTCGGAGTCGATGGTCGACTTCTGGACGATAGGTATACTAATTCGCTCGACTGTCGACTAAGGTTGAAGTTTGAAGTTTGCATTAAAGATGCACAACCACGTAAAATGTAAAAAATATGAAACCTGGGTTTCAAATTTTGTCCATTTTTACATAGCAAGTTTATGCATGCTCCATATTAGCGAATGCATGTTGAAAGAAAGAGAGTCGGAATAAGCAGAGTACTTTTAATGGGCTGTAAGGCCACGGTAGTTGGTGGGCAGTATTTAGATTGAACAATGTACATTAATAACTGGGGTATGTGAAGATTATATTAGCTCTGCTATTGTCTTTCGAAAGATGCGTGTAGAGAAAGTACTATGATTTGAAAGTTAGATAATATTCAAATCGAAACAATTGTTTGTAAAGAAACCTCAAAAACTCCGCATGCCCAGACCCTATATAGGGTATTTTCGGCTCAGTTACATCAAATGTTTATAGTCTTAAGTGTTGAAAAATAAAGGATTTGCAATCTAGCGTTTTTTTTTTTGTTGTTGTTGTTTTTTTGTTTTTAGGGCCACCTCAAAAACCAACGAATCTCTGGTTCTCTGCACTAAGCAGCAATAGTGTGATAATCCACTGGTCATCAGGTTATGACGGCGGGTCCCAGCAAGAGTTTATGGTGATGAAGTGGCTTGAGGAACCAAACGTTAATATTCAGGTAATCAATATTTTTAGGGCTCATGCAACTAATTGCATAAATCGGAACTGCCTCAGCCAATTCCGTGGAATTAGACCGCGAATGTACATTGAGGATCTTTGATAACGCGGGTGATAACGTGACGCTCACGTTATATAACGTAACGCTGACGTCACAGAACCATGCCAGCACAATAACAAGTGTGATTGCTGCATAACAAACGGTTATGAACGAAGTTTATGTGTGTTTTTTTCCAATAAAATAGCGATATTTTGAAAAATACATAAGCTGCATTGAAGAACTCCCGCCACAACTTAGACCTACATGTATTTGATGTATTTGTAAGGTCTTTCAAGCATAAAAACGCCGTTACAGCGTCTAACGTCATGAATGACGTCATTTTCCAGTAATAAATGACGTCAGCTATCACGTATTTTCCCTGAGCTTTCAAAGCTGTGAATTAAGTATTGTTTGATATATCACACTATACTATTTTAACATTGACTCTACATGTGAGGCGTATTAGAATTCTTGTTAGTATATGTTGAATAATTACAACTGTCATAACATTTATTGAGATCCGTTAATCTGATTGGTCAAGAACGGTCATCTGATCGCATTGACCTGAATTTCATTTTTCAATGAACCCGGTCCGTATTCATGAGGGGCCGGGCCATTCACGACAAAACTACTTTTGTGATACTGTGCAATGCTTCTATGGAGAGAAATGGACGGCCCTCAGGACAGCCTGCAACCTTACACATACACATATATTTTCAGCTTGAAAAGCAAAGATTACTTACATGCGACCCTAAACCAACAGTAGTCATACCGATCAATTGTCTGCTGCGATCCGCAAAATGATGCGATCGCCTCTTGCACCTGTGCTTGTTTTCCTACAACTTCGTTGTATGTTTTCAGTCGAACCCCGCAATAAAATCGTTTCATGAACTTACTGTCTGTTGCATGGTTTATCCAATATTTTTTTGCAATTCGTCTTTGCTTTCTTCAATCACTCAATAAAGATAGCACAATTTATTTTTGCTGGGGGTGATTTTTTTCCTTTCCAAGCCATTTTGACAGATGATTTCGTCACCAGCGTAAACGAATAACGTCATATCCGATGACGTAACTATCGTAACATTCTAAAGAACACCCATGTAAAGTAAAAAAACGGATTCTAGTCGCTGAAATGTAGTTGTTTATTTTCAATTGGAGAACGGCCGCCATTTTTTTGAACATCGTAACGTCTGCGTACGCACATCATAGTCTAAGTATGCGAAACGTTATTAGGAAAACCTAATTATTATAAATACTGAATAAGAAAGAATAACGAAAGAAGTTGTAATTATAAGAATTGAAAGTTATTTTTCTGCGTTTCACTGAGGTATGAAATGTCGTTTAAATTACATCTAATTTTAGCATGAAAACAATCAGACGTAATTTTCCTGACAGTTCATACCTCAGTGAAACCCAGAAAAATAACTTTCAATTCTTAAATGAACAACATATTTTAAATAGTAAACGGGTGGTCTTATCTAGGTCTGCACTGTTTCTGCTATATTCTTGAATGTCCTAAGGAGATCTAGCGATAAGGCGTATATTTTCCCTATTTGACATGATTACAAAACCTTAATTTTCAAATTGCCCTTATGTTTTTAAAATTGGACTGTTTCGAAAGTAAAATATGCATAGAAAGCATCAAAATATGTTTCAAAGCGATTCATCATTTACAAAGCCGTGAAAACTTGCGCCATCTACTCCCACCCCTCATTTTACGTCGTTAGACTGGGTGCCGTTTAGACGAGAGTTTTAGTAAATTCTTTGCAGGTTTTCAAAATGTAAAAATTCTAAAATATTAAGGATATAAGTGCCCTTCATTTCCAAAAAAATGCGGTATTCCTTCTGCGCATGCGTATTAAATATACTTATACTTTGTGACGTTTGTCATTGAAAATATGAAACTGGCGTCTTTCAGTTTGTTTTTAGATGCTTTCCCCCCTAGACCCAAGATGCCCTTTGGACAATTAAATGCCGCTATACAAATATATAACATATGTAAAGGGCGTCTTTGGTCTAGGGGGGCGGGGGGAAGGGATTGTATAAGCGAAAGAAGACATCAAATATCTGACAAGAATAGACCACTTTGCAAGATGGTCGTTTTTATTGTACATCAACTGTGTAAATAGCTTTACTGTACATAGCGTGGTTCCTTGTTTAACGGTCTAGTTCCCATATATATTACTGAATAACAAGCACAGTTGATGATCGAAATAAATTCTCATTCAATAAGAAGTAGAGTCATTACATGCATGAAGGAAACCCCGTTTTAAATATACAAATTCGGGAGCAATGGTGCATCGACGGCTCTTCTATATATATTTGTTGAATGTGCCTAGTTTCTCCAGTCGTTATTTCAACAAAATAAAATTAACGTCTCGTTTAGGGAGATTGCTCGCCTTATCGCTAGAAATTCTTTCAGTGCTAAGTTATACAAAAATATGATTAGATCTAGAAGGATCTCCCGAGATGCTTCTAATTAGTGAGAGATGCTTCTAATTAGTATCTAAATAATATTTTATTGATAAAAGATTTGAAATTACACGCCTTTTACAATCATTATGTAGTTGCATAATGATTTTGATGATAGTCTCCGAATTCACTCGCAAAAATTTCCGTAATAACGTTGAATAGAGTATACAAATGCCATCTTTAATTAAGACTGTTTCCTTATGTATGATAATGTCATTTTCAGTTTTCAAATAATATACTCGACGACTCTCCAGATCACGGCGTCGAAGACCAATTTTGTCTTAAACTTACAGTTCTTCACCCAAATACATATTACAGACTATCAGTGGCATCGCGAAACTCACGTGATGCTGTGATGTCAGAAAGCTACGTAGAATTTACAACGCTTGGTAAGTCAGCTGTGTTTCATATTTTCAAATAAAACTTTCTAATTTATAAGTTAACTTGGAGCTATGATTTGTGGGTGGCATGCAAAGCTGTGTTGCAGACATTTTTGGGCATCATCGCGAGAAAACCTGTCTTCGAGGTTTGCGAACAACAAAGACACAGACCAGCCTGCGCATCCGCACAGTCTGGTCAGCGCCTTTGTTATTCGCTGTTTGAAAGACCATATCTAAGCTTGCTACAAGCGAAACTTCGTTTTTCTAGCTAGTCTCTGTAGCTGTGGAGACTGGTTTGAGTCTCCCTTTTGTCGGAGACTCCAAAGACGAGGAGGCCCAATTAGCATCTTACTGCCAAGGGACTAAACTAGAAGTGAGAAGTTAGGGTTGCTTCTCTTCGCTTACTGAATAAATTTTATTTGATTTGATTCTTTACGTCCCATTAACAATCTTTCCGTTAAATAGGGACGGGTCTTCCTGGGTCGAACCAATACTAAGCTAGGATAAATGTGTCTTGCTCAAGGACCACAACGCAGTAACGCCAGTGAGGCTCGAACCCGCGGCCTCTCGGTCTTGAGTCAAGCACTCTACCACTGAGCCACTGTGCTCCCTCTTACTGAATAAAGGTTGTGAGAAATAGTTTATGTAATAAAAAAAGTCAAATGATTGTTTGAAAAATAAATCCATTATCCCATGAGTGACGTGGAGAATATGTAAATTTCATAAGTGGTGAATCATGAGTGGTTTCACCACATGTTTTCTGCTTTAGTCATGAAATTAAATTTGCCACAAATGAGCACACAGATTTTCCACTCTGCTCATGGAATAAGACATATTCAAAGTGGAAATATGTGTAGTTTATGAGTAACATACATATTTGCACTTCAATCGTCAAATAAAAGACAAAGCTATCAAAAGCATTTGAATAGAGTTTTATAACCTCGGGACCAGGTCCAATGGACAAAGCAAAGTTCTGATAACGCAGACTGACAGATGCCAACACGCACATAAACACATATACATGTTTCAAGTTGTGAACACCGGGAGGCTTAGCGCACTTGGTCTTTTGTCTGACTGCAGATACGTGTCTGACTGCAGATCAAGGGGCTGTGAGTTCCATCCCAGCCCGGTCCCATACTTTCGTGGATATTGATCATGAAATAATTTCTACAAGTGCTGACCCCGACCCCACCCCCCTCTGGATCTAGGCATGAAATCTATGCAAATGCTAAAAAATGGAAATGTGCACCGCGTTCCTCGCCAGAAATGTGATCACCTGTAATATACACAATCCATACGTCATTTTAAAATCTGAACTAAAGTAAAAAAAAAAATAAAACAACAACGACCACTCAAAAATAGACAAAACAAAGATCTTAATGACAAATTGTAGCTTAAAGCTGCATAGTTCTGTAACTTTTTATCTCTTAATTTTTGAGGTAAAATTTCTATTTTTCAAGAATACAGTAAAATACTCAAATTCAGGCAAACATTTTACCATTTTCGGAAATCTTAACAAATTATCACTATCAAAACAACAGCATTTATGTTAAAAATCAACTGTATAGAATTATTGAAGGGACGCAAATAATTACTAACAAGAGAAAAATCACCTGTTTTTATAAGATAATTCACTTTTCCATGCAGTTTTCAGCTGTAATGAACATATTTATTGTGAAAACATAACTTAATTCTATTTTTACAAATGATTTAAAAAAAAATAATCGAAAAATGTTCATATTTACAGACCTAGTCCCTTTAACGGAGGTCGAAAGTATTGCAGAATGCTCCCCTTGGAGCATTCTGCAATACTTTTGACCTGTAGTCTTGAACGCCAATTTATGTTCTTTTTGAGAGTGATCGTTTTACACAGGTTTTACTGTATTGCATTTATTGCCCCTTATGATTATTATTACAGGTCCAGGCTCAAAGCTGTCAGGGCAGGTCAAGACCAACGTCATAATTGGTTCAACAGTTGGTGGAGTAGTATTGGTTTTATTCCTGCTGTTTATGGTCTACATGCTGCGATACAGAGGCAAGCGCACTTCATGTAAGAAGGATAGTCGTTTACATAATTTTTACAAGTAGGGTTGTCCTTTGCAAGTTATGCAATGAGATAGTCGACCATGTTATATATTCAAGTAGCACATTCGTTGATATAATTTATGCAAAGTCAAATGTTTATACTTGTAATCTATTTTAGCTAGACAGACGTTTATATGATAAATGCAAATAGAAAAGCCATTTAATAATATATATCAGAATATTGGACATTCGTTTAATGATTTTAACACGTAGGATGATCGCTGATACAATTGATGCAAATAGGGCAATTGTTGATATAAATCTAGTAAGATGGTCAGTCTTTAACATAATTTATGCATATATTACAGCTGTTCAGATAGATTATACAAGTAGGAGAGGCGTTTACATATTTTATGGTAGTAGGACAGTTGTTTACATAAATCTAGTAAGATGGTCCGTCTTTTTCATATTTTTTGCATATAGGACAGATGTTCATATAAAATAAACAAGAAGGACAGGCGTTCATATAGTTTGTGCTAGTAGGACATTTGTTTATATAGTTTATATATAACTGATAGTCAAATACATTTTATGCAAGTCGAAGAGTTGATTATATATGTTTTATGCATGGCATCTGTTTATATGAATTAGAAAGTAGAACAGTTGTTGAAATATTTTTGCTAGCAGGACAACTATTTATAAAGTTTATAGAAGTAGGATATTCATTTACATAAATTATGTAGGTAGAAAAGTCGCTTATATGTAATTTATGCAAATACATAAGAGCCGCCACATGTGATTTCCAACAATGTGGCAGTTGACCCAGAAGTGCCTTTGCAGTCTCCTTTTAAGCTTAGAAACCCCAAACTATGTTCTGTCAGTAGCTCAATATTCATATAATATTCAAGCTACTAGCAAAGGATCTGATCAGACTGCGCATATGCGCAGGCTGATCTGAGGCTTTGCTGGTCGCTCACACCACATTGTTGGAAATCTCATTTCGCGGCCCATAAGTCACTTATATAGTTTTATGCGATCAGAATCGTCGTAAAACGTAGGTAATTTATACAAGTACAGTAAAACCTGTGTAAAATCCGCCTCTCAAAAGATCTTAATGACAAATGGTAGCATAATGAAGGTCGAAAGTATTATATTGCAGAATGCTCAAGGGGAGCATTCTGCTTTACTTTTGACCTGCATTAAGCGATAATTGGTCTGCAAACCAATGTTGGTCATTTTGAGAAAGGCAGTTTTACACTGGTAGGATTATAGTCAACGATTAATGCAATGGGGCAGTCTTTGTATAATTCATGCAATAAGAAAAGTCGTTTATACAGTACATGTATAATCGTGTACATAATGCATGCACGTAGGACAGTCGTATATATACTTAGCGGAAATAGGACATTCGTTTATTTGATTAATGCAAGTAAGATATATGCAAGTAGGATAATTGTTTATACAACCATGCTTAATTCACACATGTGTGAAAGAAGTTTATGTGATTTATTTTATTTAGTAAGGCATAGTAAGGATACTGTACATATATTTGCAGCAGAACATTCGTTTGTATTATTTACGAATTTAGAAAAATCAGTTATAAAATTAATGCAAGAAGGTGATTTAGAATATACAATACAATATGAACTAGTGTGAGGATGGGGTAGACAAATCCCGGGGGGGGGGGGGGGGGGGGTACTCTGATATTTTTTATTCATACGTAGGCTCGGGTCATGTTTTGGGTTCAAAATTTTGAATTTCAATATTTTTGGCGGTTTTCAGAAAAACGAATATTTTTTGGGTATGAAGATTTTGTGGATATTATTTTGGGGTCTTCACGAAATTGGACAATATGAAGGGGTCATTTCTATGCATTTTATGGTCTTTTTTAAGATAAAGGTACGGAATGGGGGTATTTTGTTGGGGTTGCTAAGAGTTCAAATATTTTTTTGGGTGCTTGAAATTGCTGATATTTTTTGGGGTCAACGGTAGATGCTGGGCCCGGAGCCTACGTATGAAGAAAAAAAGAGAGTACCCCCCCACCCCTGGGAGACAAATATGTCCCTAGGATCACCGTTTGGCATCTCAAGATGCCGAAATGTCACTTTAAAGGATGAATTGTTCTGTCACATCCTCATACAAATGGCTGATTTTCTTTTGACTAGGGTAAAGTTGGGCATATTAGGACAGACAGCTAAATTCGGACAGCCGCCTTGTTTGTTTCATAGTTCAAATATTGGAATAAAAAATAAAATTACTAAGCAAACAGTGAAAATCCTGATGAGACGGCTCATAAGGAGCCGTCTCATCTGGATTTCCACTGTTTGCAAACGTGTGTCCGAATTTATCTGATGTCCGATTTTACCCGACTTTACCCTAAGCATTCGATACCGCATTTACAAAAACACCTAGTTCACAAATGCAATGCGATGCGATATTACCATGATGATGACGTCACTTTGACATAACAATGAAGTCACTTGACGACATATGCATGAGTTAGCCTAACTGTAAGTGCAGTCTGAACTGGGTTAACACTGTTTTTCCCCGTACTTAAATTAGTCAAATAATGCTAGAAAAATATGCATCAGATGATTTAAGCAGACCTCATTGGTAGATGAAGTTTTGATTGGGCTTTAAGGGTTAGGGTAAAAGCAGGTGACTTCAGAGATCAGGTAAATTCGGACAGCAACCTTGTTTATTTCATATTTTAATTATTGGAATAAAAAAATAAATTAACTCAGCAAACAGTAAAATCCTGATGAGACTGCTCATAAGGAGCCATCTCATCTTTATTTCCACTGTTTGCAAATGTGTGTCCGAATTTACCTGAAGTCCAAAGTTACCTGACTGAACCATAATGTTTATTTCAGATTCAAACATGGAAGGGGAAAATAGAGGATCAACCAAAATTAATAGAACCTTACCGCTTGAAAGCAGCGAGCAGAAGCATGTTCAAAAGATACCTCTATAAGAAACTGGTGTAACCAAATATATTCTATAACTTGAAGTCAACGAGCAGAGCCATGTTCAAAAGATACCCCTGTAGGAAACTGGTGTAGCCAAATATATTCTATAACTTGAAGTCAGAGAGCAGAAGCATGTTCAAAAGATACCTCTATAAGAAACTGGTGTAGCCAAATATATTCTATAACTTGAAGTCAGAGAGCAGAAGCATGTTCAAAAGATACCCCTGTAGGAAACTGGTGTAGCCAAATATATTCTATAACTTGAAGTCAACGAGCAGAAGCATGTTCAAAAGATACCTCTATAAGAAACTGGTGTAACTAAATATATTCTATAACTTGAAGTCAACGAGCTGTAACCAAATATATTCTATAACTTGAAGTCAGAGAGCAGAATCATGTTCAAAAGATACCCCTATAAGAAACTGTTGTAACCAAATATATTCTATAACTTAAAGTCAACGAGCAGAAGCATGTTCAAAAGATACCCCTATAATAAGAAACTGTTGTAACCAAATATATTCTATAACTTGAAGTCAATGAGCAGAAGCATGTTCAAAAGATACCCCTATAAGAAAGTGGTTTAACTAAATATATTATATAACTTAAAGTCAAAGAGCAGAGGCATGTTCAAAAGATACCCCTATAAGAAAGTGGTTAAATTAAATATATTATATAACTTAAAGTCAACGAGCAGAAGCATGTTCAAAAGATACCCCTATAATAAGAAACTGGTGTAACCAAATATATTCTATAACTTGAAGTCAACGAGCAGAGGCATGTTCCAAAGATACCCCTATAAGAAACTGGTATGGCCAAATATATTCTATAACTTGAAGTCAACGAGCAGAGGCATGTTCAAAAGATACCCCTATGAGAAACTGGTTTAACTAAATATATTCTATAACTTAAAGCCAAAGAGCAGAGGCAAGTTCAAAAGATACCTTTATAAGAAAATGGTGTATCAAATATATTCTATAACTTGAAGTCAAGGAGCAGAAGCATGTTCAAAAGATACCCCTATGAGAAACTGGTTAAATAAATATATTCTATAACTTAAAGTCAAAGAGCAGAGGCATGTTCAAAAGATACCTTTATAAGAAAATGGTGTATCAAATATATTCTATAACTTAAAGTCAAAGAGCAGACTCATGTTCAAAAGATACCTTTATAAGAAAATGGTGTATCAAATTTATTCTATAACTTGAAGTCAAAGAGCAGAAGCATGTTCAAAAGATACCTCTATAAGAAACTGTTGTAACCAAATATATTCTATAACTTAAAGTCAACGAGCAGAAGCATGTTCAAAAGATACCCCTATAAAAAGAAACTGTTGTAACCAAATATATTCTATAACTTGAAGTCAAAAAGCAGAAGCATGTTCAAAAGATACCTCTATAAGAAACTGTTGTAACCAAATATATTCTATAACTTGAAGTCAATGAGCAGAAGCATGTTCAAAAGATACCCCTATAAGAAACTGTTGTAACTAAGCCCCAAGGTTATAAAACTTGAGTTCATTCTCAAAATCAAGATAAAGCGCAATGATTGGCAGCTTGCGGACACAAGCAAGCAGCCAATCATTGCGCTTTATTTTGAGTTTGAGACTATATCAAGTTTTATAGCCTCGAGGCCAAATATGTTCTATAACTTGGAGAGTCGTTAAGAAGCATGTTCAAAAGATGAACCCATAAGAAACTGACCCAAGCAAATATATTCTATAACTTGACGAGCCCAGAAGAACCATGATGAAAAGAAGGGGTTCAAAATATAACCATATCAGCAACTGGTGTAACATGAAACATATACTATTGCTTAAATACCTGATTTTTACACTATAAAAGTGGTACTACTGCCTGAAGGCTATTCCAGGCAGATCAATGCTATTTTTATGGGGCTTTATGACCTCATTGCAATAAAGTGGCCCCATGAAGGGTTTAGTTATTTCTGATAAAATCTGATATTTATTTTAGTGAAAACAATTTTGTTTGTACAGATAAGTCCCATCTTGTGGCCCCAGTACAGTGAAATACTGAAATTGATTTAATCCAGGACTTTAGTTAAGAGTGCGTAACGAAAAACTAATTTCTTTATTTCTCAACCAAAACATATGCTGTGGGTACTCAAAAGAACCGTCTGAGCACCCAAAACATATGTTAAAATTGATGGGTAAGAAAATATTTATAATTATATATTGAAAACTTTAAATCTCTCCCTTATCAGTGAATCAACTAATGACCTCACATAGACAGAAATATAGGCCTTTAAGCAAGTGAAAAAACGTATTAAAGCTGCCCCGCAACCCATTTAGGGACTGGAGTCCATTAAATGGGTAATTTGGCAACCAGTGAAGTCCCAGATTAAATGCCTCATGATGAGGCATTTCATCGGGGTCTGAGGGCAGCTTTGAAAGAAATGCTCAAAACAGTCTGCTTAGCTACAGGGACTTGTTAGAATATAGAATTTTGCACGTAACAAATGGAGTAATTCTACAATCTATAAAGCGAATAGCAAAGGTGCTGATTAGACTGCATAGATGCCCAGGCTAGTCTGTGCCTGCAAGAAGCGCCCAAGCTTAATTATTAAATAACAGCTGTAAGGTTGTTTGAGTTCAGAGTTAATATGCTCGAAAGCTGGATACCCTTTAAGCTTAATAGGAAACTTACACTGTCACTGTCATGCCAGCCAAAGGTGACAGTGACGTGATACTTTGTCTACAATTACTTAGTAAGACACTAATGTGTACACTTCACTTGAGCTAATGTGAATCGATAGACCACGTGTGTATTAATCCTATCCTGAGGATAGGATTAATACACAAGCGATTTATTGATTATGCGACCTTAATAACTAAGTAAACGAAACATGACGTCACTGTCCCTCTTGGTCGGCAGCGCAGTAAAGTGAAAATAGTCGGTTGTTTAAGTTTAGAGTTATCATGCTCAGAAGATACCGTAAATTCGGAAATTTTCGTGAGAATTTTATTTCCCGAATAGTGTTAAAAGACATATTTGCGACATTAAAAATTCGCAACTGGAGCATGATTTACCTACATCAGTAAACCACAGAGTGATTTTGCCATTTCGTTAGGGTTTTGTTTTCACGAAACTTCGCATAATAATTATGGGAAGTTTCGCAAAAAATAAAACTCTCGCGAAAATTTCCGAATTTACAGTACTTTCCTTAATACCTCATATATTTGCATTTTAACATGAACTTACAAAGAATGGTGATGAATATACCATTACAATGCATCCCATTTAAAAGTTTTAAAATGCCTTGAATAAAAGGTGCCCTTAATTTAATAGTATTGTTAATATGATGCCATTTTTGTACCATATTATATATAGAGAGAGACTAATGCACCAAACGAGATATCTATCCTGTGGCACTGGATCCAGTAAAGGATGCTAAATTGACTTGAGAAATAAATATAAAAGGATATAAATAAAAAAAAAAACAGTGCAAATTTTTTGTGCGCTGTGTATAATTCATAAACAATGTGCAGTCATATTTGTGAAAATCCACGCATATTAACTGGGCCCTTCAATCTATTTATCTAATTTCACTTGTATCCTTGGATCCATCAGGCTTTCACTTGCGAACGAAATAGATGCCATGCATTGAAAAGGAACCAATATACGACATGTACTGCATCAGGCGTCGTCAATATCAGCGCTTCCTGAACATCCTTTTTTGGGGATGTCTCAGTGGCGCAGTTGGTAGCGTCAATGTCTGGTGTAGTGCTAGGCGGTGTTGTCGAGGTCGTGGGTTCGAATCTCGCTGGAGGCAAAAAATTTACAGCATCTATCGGCTCAGTTGATTCACTATATCCCTCTGTATATATATATATATAATATATATAATTACAATATATATATATCATTTCAATTAGGTGTTTCAATACACATTTACAGTTTAATGAGGTTTTCATGGCAAAACTCTATAAACATGCTGTGAAGTTTAAGGGTTCGTCTTAAATGTTATTTTTAAACCGGACCTCGTCGCAAGATAACCTGTCTTCGGGGGGTTTGCCAACAACAAAGGTGCAGAAAGGCCCACTCATCCGCTAAGTCTGATCACCGAATTTGTTATTCACTTATTGGAAATAATCATATATCGACTTGCTATAAGCGATATTTCAATTTTCTAGCTAGTCTCTGAAGCTGAACAGGCTTGTTTGAATCTCACAGCATCGGAAACCCTGAAGACAGGTGTTCTCGTGTCGCTAACTATTGTTGTCAGATCATTGTAGTTCTTGTTCATGCCAATGTTTCTTTCTTAAGTTCCCCCAGCGTGTCACAATATTGCAAACGGTATTAAACCAGGAAGTAACTCTAAAAGACTGATAAGCATGCTGCTGATTGCTCTTAAGCTTTATGTTTGGGCGTAAAGTGATCTATGTGAGATGTATAAATTGTTCATACAACAATGTGGCCAAAGGTATCCTTCTCCTTGATAAAAAAGCAAATTTTGTTTACACAGGAACAATTTCATGCAAGTAAGAGCTTTTGAAAGAAATATCCCCTTAAAAGTTCTTTACATAGGCAACCAAGCATGACCGCATGCTTTCCACACTCCCAATGTCCTTCAATTAGATAAAATGACCGACAAATAAAGGTTTTAAGGACCTCTGACACTTTGATAGGGTATCTGCCTATTTTTCAGGTGCTTCTTAAAACGTCTCTATGCATAAGATATCACTGGTATCCTTTTGAATAGGACGCTTGACATATTAGAACGAATTAAGGTTATAATTAGACAGGCAGATCCCTACAACAACAAAGGAGACACTACCTAAGGGGGTAGGGGTTGCAAAATTTGACTTCACCCAAACATTCAGAAATCAATTATTTTCACGTGTAAGGGTGTTATATCATCACTACTTGATTACAAATCACAGTGAAAGTATTTTAAAGTCCAAAATCATGAGCATTTTAATGATTATTTTTGTTGCTGTTTTCTCTCTCTGATTTGTTAAGAAATATTTTGAAGTGCAACTGTAGTCCATATTCAACCCTGATGACAATGTATTTACCTGGTGCAATATTATGTAGCAATGTACTATAACCATTCATCCATGCGTAAAGTACACCTAGTCAATGGCCATGTAGTTTATGTGTATTGGATAGATACAGTCTAGTGCAAAATAATCTACCAACTGAATTTAGTAAAAGGACAATTTACATAATCTCAAGAAAAATATGCTACAACGTTGCAATATTTCATGACTAATGGGTTATAAAAAGGAAGCTTACTTGTACTAATTATTTCATTAATACTGGGAAAAAAATTCAAGAGAGCACACCAAAAATCCAAATGCTAATGTTCGGGCTCGCCCAGACGTCACATTTTGGGCTGTGGGATATCATTCCCCCCTGAGTCCCAGCTAGCTTTTCACATATATTATGTAAAATATGAGAAAACACTTCTGTGCAAAAGGATTAGTTGGGACTCGGGGGGGAATGATGTTTTAAAAATATTTTTCTGTTTCCTATATGTATAATACAAAAAGTGACCAGTTTAGCCCCAAAATAAAGCCGTACATTTATGGAAATAGGAAATCAAATGCAAAATCATAAAATAGAGATCAACAGCGAGCTTATATATGAAGATGGAAGCATTTGATCGACTTTATTTTTTATCAGAATTATAGGCAGCCATACACTGTGATTCCCATTACCACCGTCAGAGGTCCTTCAATGAATCTCACCGAAGCATATCAAGCCAGATTGTTTTGATTTATTTATACACACGATGAAGTGCATCATATTTATACAGACAAAATAGTTGTTTGACGAAATCACAGCATTTTTAAGTCTTAAAGCGCCAATCACGACTGCAGCAGACGACAATTTTTGTGACACCTTTTCTGATTTTCGAGAGAAATAAGGAATGATATTTCATGAAAATCGTCTGCCAGCAGACGATTCTCATGAAATGTCATGCCTTATTTGTTTTTTTGAAAAAGCATGAAAAAAATAAAATTGTCGTCTGCTGAAAAATATAGATGACGCTTTATGGGTTAAGTCAATTTGTACAACGGCTTTAAATTCTACTACAGACACTCAGAGTTAATTGTTAAATACAACACTGGGTTAAAAACTCTTCTGCAACAAGGCATATCAGAACCTATATTTTATGGTGATTTAGTCTATAAATTCAAACGAATTGTTGGAAAACCTAATCTTAGTGATCAATTCAAAAAGATAGTAAAACGTTATATAAGGGTTGGATATAATTTGGATATCATGCGACAGTCTGCATGCCTAGTTTTAAACCCAATCACGGTTTATAGCTATGGTTTCCTCTTTAATTGCACGACGGTGGGTCAGGCCTCAGACTCTATGACGGCTCTGACGTAAAGCTTTAATCGGTGGGTTTGTGCCTGATGCTTAACTGTAGCTGGACCCACCGTGGCTCAACTTGAGGTTTTCTTTAGCTCTGACTATCTGTGAGTCATGAGTCCTTTTCTTTGTTTCATCATGGAGAATTAATTTGATTAGAGTGTTTTCCATGATGATACATTGCATTAGTTAGATGGCCTCCATGCGAGCTGAACATTTCTTGTACTTCAACAACAGCAGAATCTAGGGCGAAGATTTGGTACCAGTAAAATGCATTTAAGCCCCCCGGTGGCTTAGGCTGCTGTCCGTTCTAAGGCGGTGGTTCTGTTGTTGTTGACTTTTTGTTTATTGTTACTCCCATTGTGGGAGTCTGTAATTGTTCTATATTTTGTTGTACGTTACTTTATGTCCATTCTAGTATTGCAATCATCTTGATGGGGAAGAGAGAGCTGATTGCTTTGCTTAATTTGTCTTCCTGGTGTCTTGTGATTGTTGAGCGGCTCTTCCTCGCGGTGCCACGGGGTTGTCTGCAGTTTGTGATTGTGGTATTTCCTGATCATACTCACTTACTATTTTTGTTGATTGCTTCTTCTTCTTTTTATCACATTATATTTAAATTTTCGAAGCAATCCTTTAATGTATCTTTAGATTTTTGCAACCGTTCATATCCTCATGAATTGCACAAATTTGATTGACAGCTGCCAAGCTCACTTGCCCGTGTAATGCGCTTCGAACATCGACCTCATTAGCCAGAAGTGATACTGGTGTTCTTATTGACAGCGAGCCACACCTGAGCTCCATTGGCTGTCTGTGTTCAAGCTGGCTGTTCCCTTTTCCATTTACACTCCGACTTAACCGTTAATACGATTATATTTTAAATACAAAACTGTTTGAATTCCTAAATCAAAAATAAATAATATATAATAAAATGTAAATATAAGCAATAAATTCATTTTTTGGAATGTTCATGGAATCATGAATACTTCGGGTCTCTTGCAAAGTTAACGTGAAGCCCTTCCATGAACATTCCAAAAATTAAATTCTTTTCTAAAATATAGACACATTAAATATTTGCAAAAATGTGTTTGACAGATGGCTTATTATAACGTGTTATGTTAGTCAAAATGTTTTTTAAACTTTTTAACAAAAATAAAAATTGAGAGTAAAGTTTAAAAATGACTGATTTTTATCTCATGAAGAATCATTTTCATTAAGGACATAATGTTTGTTGTTGTTGTTTTTTAAGTTTTTTTTGTTTTTCGTTTTCTTTGGATGAACGGATCGAGAATATACAAAGGCATGGAGAATAAATATATAACAAAGTCTTCAGCAATTATATGTTTTAATGTAGCTGATTATTGTAATTAACTTTTATTCATAAGAATATGACAGCAAAATCAGACATATTTATACACTGACCCAAAATGAAAACTTTACACTTTATTTCTTTGAATATCTGTTTTGTTAGCATACAAGCAGTTGTAAGATTTACGCATGCTTATTGAGATTTCGTCGAGGATAACGAGTATGCGATTTTTATTCAAATCCCAGGTCTATTATATATAGGTAAATATGTTTAATTTGCATAGCCAGCTAGAGGGTCATCTAGCATTCATTGTTGTTTTATTATAGAGCCACGACGCGAGAAAACCTGTCTTTGGGAGTTTGCAAACAACAAAGGCGCAGACCAGCCTGCGCTTCCGCGCAGTCTGATCAGCACTTTTGTTATTTGCTTATTGAAAAGTACAATACCTAGACTTGTTACGAGTGAAATTTCAATGTTCTAGCTAGCCTATGTAGCGGACAAGCTTGGTTTGAATCTCACTTTGTTGGAAACCCCGAAGCTAGGTTTTCTCACGTCATGGCCCATCTGTATATGTGTGTAGGGTGTGGGTGTTCTTTATTGTTGGATATATGTATTTTCCTTATGTTTGAGGGCCCCAAGGAAGATTGGTTCGTCAATTGGGTTACCCTCACTAAATAAAGTCGTTACTTACTTACTTACTTACTTACTTACTTACTTACTTACTTAAGCGTAAACGCCTGAAAAACGTGTTACTTATTTGGACGTGCTGAGGAACAGGTGGTTCACTAACAGCTTTAAAACGACGAGAAAACATTTGCAGCTGAGTACTGACAATAAAAAGGTAATTTATTGTTACAAAACGCCTGGATTTAGTGACGGCACGTCTTTCAAAAGATCAAAGAATCCAAGTTATTGGCGTGCTCAAGGCGGGGTCTACGGTAAATGATATCGCGCATCAATTTTGCTGCTCTAGACAGACAATTCATAATCTTATAAACCTGTACAACAGAACTGGGTCTGTCAGAGTTCGTGCAAGACCTGGTCACGCACATGTGCCAACGTTATGTCCTTATCGCGTTAACACGTTAATTCACCCACGTAATCGTTTTAACCAGCAACCATTCAGGGGTTCAGGAGAACTAATCTTTTCATGCAAAATAACGGATCTCGCATCTTTCAGTATGACAATGCAAGACCTCACACAACGCGCCAATAACCACACAATTCCATGCTCCAAATAACGTCAACGTCTTGCCTTGGCCTGCTTCATCTCCTGTCACGAACCCCATAGAACACGTATAGGATGAATTGGGTCGGAGGGTCAGATCCAATCATCAAGTGAATGCAATAAATGACTCCAATATGCACCTCTTATAGCATTACGTACGTATTCCTAACGTGCTCATATAACGTTACGTAAATTTCAATGAGGCGGCGAATTCTGCTAGGCATTCGTAAAAATGAAGGTCACACTGGTTGCTGATGATCTTTTTAACATCACTTAAAGCACGCAGTCAGTAATTTCTTGTTTTCAAAAATTGTGTGACTGTTTTAATACTTTTAGCAATTTTCGTTACGACCCCTCTGAACTGAAGTATTCATAGAAAATATGCAATTACTGATTTTCATCCAATATTTTTGTTCAAAGACATCAATAAGGCATTGAGGATTCGATGACCAAAAAAAATTAACCCGGAAAATTAATTTATCATCAAAATATATACTTTTGAAAACTATGTAAAGTTTTCATTTTGGGTCATTGTATTATTGTTTAAGGTTTTCTTTCACCAAATCAATGATTACATTTCTCATTGATTTTAATATGATCCAGGTACTCGATTTTAGCACTTATCGCATATGCGCAAAAGTCTCCTTTAAACGCCCATAGTGATGTATCAAGCACCATATTAGGTTTGGTCTCAGCTTTAGTTTACTTCCATATATTGTGAACGCGAGTTATTAAGACTGGCGAGACTGTAGATATGTGTAGGCTTGTCTTAACGTTCGCTGCTCGCAGGTACGATAAATACCAAAACTCCATGTACTGTCCCAATAATCATCGATCATCATCAGTTTTTACTGTTCAGCTACTAGACAAACTACTTAACATTCATGAAGGGGAGAGGGGGTCCGGACCCCCTGAAAAATCACAAAATAAAGGGTTTCTTAGCAATACTGGTCCAGATCCTCTGAAAAATCACAAAGATACCAAGCCAGCATTCTATGTTTATCCATCATCAACCCGCTAGCGAAACGCCATTTAAATGGCGTTTCGCTGGCGGGCCGATGATGACCAGATGTTAGTGGTATTTAAATCCACTCATTTACTAAAAAAAAGTTGGACCCCCTCTGAAAAAACTTTCTTGATCCGCGCATGATATTTACAGAGTAACGACTTTTCGGATGCAATGAGCTGGTACGCATCCGATTATCAGTACCTCTTGAAATTTATTGGCAAAGTTGTTAGCTTTGGTATATACCTCTTGATCTGATGCGGTCTTTGGACCAAACTATTTGCTCCGTTTTTGTTGATAAGTAAGATCCATGAATGTAGCACTTTCTGATTTCTGTAATTTATCACAGTCGATGACTGCAATCCTCAAGTAAGGCGTCTTTGAGTGACTTGCGAACTCTTTGATAGCCGATTTTGAGGCAGATGTTGATATGAATTTGGATAGATCACCATAGCTACCGTTGGCAACATGTTCTAAGACGCTGACATTGCTCTGAGGATTTTTTGCACTAATGCCTGTTTGTTGAACATCGTTCTCATCTGGTCGCAACAGTCGGTAGAGGAATTCATAACGTATTGCTGACTCTCCTTTTTCCATTAGTTTAGCTGGAAATATAATCACAGAATATAAACTATATAGCATCAAAGTAATACTTTTAGCCCATTTATGGCGAATGGAATTTTCTACTGTTATGAATTGGACGAGTCCATTTCCAATTTTAGGGTTGTTGGGTGGTATTTTTTATTCAAATTTTGAAAGAAACTTCTGTAAGCAAACAGTGGCGTCTGATCTGGTTTTGCACTGTTTAACGATGTCCAACAAAAAGGATGCTAGGCTTATATGGGTTAAAGCGTTGAATGTACTTTGAATGTAGTTTGTTACCCGTTACAAAATGCGGATCTGCTGTGCAACGTATTATGTTATCTAAATGGCGTAAAAATATGAGGATATTGATGATGAAAAGGTAACGTCAACAGCTTTTTTAACCCTTTGGTTAACATTTATACACGTTCATAGTGAAACATTGAATATCACCCAGGCCCTTGAAATGCCCTAATCATCGGCCAATTGAAACCTGGGGCCAAAGCACACATTATTGTGTAACATTCCCAAACAATAAGTTCCTGTGAAACACCTTAAACCACACAGGGTTTGTGTGTTTAAATGGATTTATTTTCCAGAAAAAAAATGCCAATGTGTCAGAAGTGACCTTAAAAGGTGTGCTCTTGCCTACTAAATACTGTACGCAATCCTGGGAGAAGGCTCCAGCGATTTATAATATTCTAAATACATTGATAAAAGATATCCCGACGAGATTTAAAACAACAGGTTTAACTAATATAACGCCTTGTCATTTTTTTAGCATATAATGAGCTGCAACATGAGATTTCCAACAATGTGGTATGTGCCACCAGTCAAGGCTGAGATCAGCCTGCGCATACGCGCAGTCTGATCAGAGCATTTGCAAGTCGCTTTAATATTCTTTGACTGTTAACATCATTTTGAGTTTCTAAGCTTAAAGGGAATCTGCACAGGCTGAGTCTACACTTGCCAAAATGCCACATTGGTTGAAATTTCATGTTGCGACTCAAATATTAAAAGATGACCAAAATCAGACGGTCTACTGTCCTGCTAGCCAAGAGTGACAGTGACTTCATGTTTCGTTTACAAAGTTATAATCGATAGATCACTTGTGTATTAATCCTATCCTCGATAGACCACTTGTGTATAAATCCTATCCCCAGGATAGGATAAATACACAAGTGATCTATCGATTTACGTTAGCTCAAGTAAAGTGCACACGTTAATGATTTACTAAGCCGTCGCGTCAGATGTTGGTGTTAATTTGTGTAACGTCAAAAGTTGTTTAAACACGTCAAACAATGAGATTTTCACAGATAAGAGAGGTGATCTTCCTTTCGTTAATATTTCTAAGCACACATGCCCAGTTGTAAAATGATCAGATGAAAAGTTTGTTTTGGTTTATATACGAGGGACGTTTTTTATGTTCGTAGAGAGATAGATTTAATGAAAACGGCGAAAGTAAATGCATACATCATGCATATATTTGGAAAGATTGAGCTTTTATCTATACATGCAACTTTAAATTATTTCAAAATACATTAGTTTAATGTCTTCTAAGAGGCAAAGACATACCTACAAATCGCACACTGGAAATATGGTAGAATTGTGACATTTTATGGACTTAGACTCTGACAGAACGTTAGTAACAATTGCATGAAAATGGGTCCGAAGCCATACACAGCTTCTGATAGTTTGGCTGCAGGTCAATGACACCACGTGCTACAATATTATATAAACATTATAGCAAATACGCAGCAATTATTGGATATGGAAGATTTGTTTGGAACCTCAGCAAATTGAACAGTAGGCATATAAACTTTTATTGTAAAAAGTTGACACAATTAGAGTTGGATACGGGCTTTTGGATGTGGCTTAATATGTTAGCTGTAAAGAAGTATTATATTTTTTCTTGTTTATATGGTAGATGGAAGTGTTATGGTAACTTTTATCCAAAAACAAACTTAATACTTTTGTTTTATTAGAAATGAACTGCAAAATAAATAGCCTAGGTGGTGCTAAAATCCCTTATTTTGTACATAAATGACGTCATGGAGCGTTACTATATTAAAAAAATACATTAAAACTGTTTTGTGCTTCTAAACAGGTGTTGAAATCCCTGCAATAAGAAAAGTATGCAAATCCGATTGTTATTGTGTTTTCTACGCGGGGTTGATTTACCCCACCCACTTTTTATAACATGGGGGTATGCCAGTACCGGAAGTTGCCAGTTACACGCTTAAATCGATACATCAATATAACTGCTGACGAATGATTGAGTATACCATGTGCTATGCAAAACCAGAAGAAACTTTAAAATTTGTTCATAATCGTAATTTTAACAGACATGATAACTAGCACTTGACTGTGATTATTTTGGTATATTGATGGGTGTTTTAAAATTGTTATAGAAGAGCAAACAGCAAACTTATAGTTTTGCTGCACTTGTCTACGATTAGCGTTTGAATAATTAATTTTGATGGTGCAAAAGAAAAATCGGCTTGAAAAATGCTTATATCACCATAGTGAATGGAACTTAACAGCGGCTTATTTCCTTGCTGCGTGGTTAAAATGACATGGATTTCGACCAGTGTCCTTTCTTAGCCCTATTCAAAGCTATATATCTTAACCGAACTGAGCGCTCATAATGTAAAATTTTTATCAGTTGATAAACAAAAGCTAGACCTTTCAAAATATATATACTAATGGTACCAAAAATTCTATAATAATTTTATTTGTAGAGATACCCGCCCGATTCTACGAACATAAAAAATGACCCTCGTATATTTAAGTTTTTAAAGGTTTTATTAATACAGGTTTTCCGAGTAGAATTACGAAAAGTAGGGTATACCCAGGTAAGCACTATTATTTTCAGTAGTAAATGCGATTGGTCGGTCGGTGCTTATTAACTACATAAATCTTTTCTCGTTGCAGTAGACTTCAATGGACAGACGGACGGACAGACAGGGTGATTATAGGTCATAAGGATATCTTCGCTGCACACACCTTTGCATGTTTTATAGTAAAATTAGCCAATACGTAAGCGTTTGGTACTTATCGCATTGTCCGGCAACTAGGACTCGCGACTCGGGAAAGTCTGTGTAATGGTACAGGCTCGTCAGAGTAAAGTATGAATGTAGATGATAAATAGCTGTAGAATTGAGACCTCTATCACCGCTTGATACATGTATGTCAGCATCCACATTTTCACGAGGCTTTTGCGTATGTGCGATAATGACCAAAAGTGTTGGCCCAAACAAACATGTAGACACAAATGAATGAAAACAACAAAGAAATTAATTTATTTGAGATTCGAGCACGTCACGTTTGAGTCTCAGACACACCCTTTTCATCGTATGGCTTCCAATAAGTTGACTATTACTAATACCTAGCAATATGATTTACAGTCTCGGGTCATGTAGTTGTTTGCCACTTTGCGACGTCGACGCTTGAAACAAGACCCTTCTAAAATTTTGTAAAAAATACCATGACAAACTTAATGGGTTAAATTTTATAAAACTTACAGGGATGAAGAGTAAAAAGAAAGCAGCAATGAACAATAAATGATTAAAACAATTACACTTTTGGTTCTCAAGTAGAACGCATTTAAAAGTGAATGTAAATTTTAAAACATCACTATTCCCTTAGACGCTTAAGTTAACGTCACCGAAAACTGTCGTTTTAATTTGTGTTTGCGTTTAAATTAATACCATACGAAAACAACAGAAACCGAGAAGCTACAATAAAAAATTTTATTGCGTAAATCAATTTGATTTCATTTGGTACTTTTTTTCAAAATTGTAGCTTCTATAGTTTTTGGACAATATTTTTTTTGCAAAACATCTGGAAATACATCGATTTAAGCGGCAACGTCACTGGGTGGAGAGTGGGTATGTCCTGTGGCTGTATTATACACAGGAGCTTGAAGTTTGGTCCTTACATTACATGTATATGCCTCATAACCAAAAGCTTAAATGTCATCATTACGTAATGACATTATGAGCTTTCGGTTAAGGGCTATAGGAGTGAATAAGGATCGAATTTCAAGCTCCTGTGATATATTTCCTGAATATTCGTCAAAACAGGGGTAAAAGTCACTGAATATTCAGATTTCTCGAATTAGTTCTGGCCAGTGACTTATTTTATATTACTTTATATAGGACAGTGTCCTACAAGACTATGCTAACGCATCAGTATATAAGTATATAAGTTTTAAGAAAATGCGCGATTAAGTTTTTGGCATTTACGCATATTATAATGCTAAAATGTTAACGTTTTTACGACGCGATTATAGCAAAGTAAAAAAAAACGACGTCTGTGACATTTTTGCTAGACAAAGCATTTTAGCGATATTTTATTCAATATTTAACAAATTCTCTTAATTTAGAAACAGCATAAAATATATAAAAACGCATTTACATATCTTATTTAGAGAGAAATAAGTTTGAAGAAACATCTTTTCATTTAGTATTGAAATAATGTCTCATATTTCCGAGACGCCATTTGCGTGAGTGTGACATTTTTGCTAGACATAGCAAAATAACAAATTTTTGCTCTAAATCTGGAAAAAATCAAGAATAAATCCAAATTTGAATTCTATTTTGAAAACGCATTTTTGTGATATACTTCGAATTTCAAAAACACGAGGCACTAAAAAGAAATACATCAACATAAATACACAGACCCCATGTTTTCAACGTTTTCTTTAAATCTCTACACGTTCCGTTTCTTTGCTTGGTTGGCTATTCCTGGTTAGTTTGCCGATTAACGCCAATTTCGCGCATGTCGTCGTGAGGATAAGCACAAAAAGTAGCTATGCGGGGGAAATTACAAGATTTCATGAATTATTAGTTAAAACTTTTGGATTTAGAAACACTCCGCCAAACGATTTCTGTTACGTTTCCACATGCAAAAAATCGGCAATTTATCCGGAACATGTTAGCGATAACTTTTTCTTTGTATCTTAATTTGTCTTTCGTTTTTCATCAATGTAAAATATAATTAATAACATTTTCTTTGATGTTTAGTTTGTAAAAAAGTATAATGGAATACGTGAAATAGAGAACTTTCAATAGAGAGGACCCCTACGTTTTTACAATTAACACCAACATCTGACGCGACGTCAAAGCAATTGTAAGCAAAGTATTACGCCGCTGTCACGTTTGGTGGGCACGACAGTACTGATATACTTAAGATGATGACCATAACATTTACATGTAAAAGGTGGCGCTGATCCGATCTTAGCTTAATAGTTACATAACCCATATAAACCTAGCGTCATTTTTCTAGGACATAGACAATTCGTGCAGACCAAGATCAGTATGGTTCTACAAAAAGTAAGTTAAATAGCTTTATTATTACATTACTGTAGATTCGGAAATTTTCGCGAGAATTTTATTTTCGCGAATAGCATTAAAAGACATATTAGTGATGTGAAAAATTCGCGACTAAGACAAGATTTACCTATATCAATAAACGACAGAGTGATTTTGCCTTTTCGCGAAGGTTTTATTTTCACGAAACTTCGCATATGCGAAGTTTCGCGAAAATAAAGTCCTCGCGAAAAATTTCCGAATTAACAGTAATACAGACTAACAACAAGTATAGGTTACATGTACTGCACAGGTTTGGTCCCCATTTTATTGAAACTGTTTATTCGGCTTATATATACATGTACTATTTCTCTGTTTCATATGTCTAATTTTATTGCAAGTATTTCGTCTTATTTTATAATAATTATTTCAATATCTATACATTTAGTTATTTATGCTATTTCAAAAGCTTATCCAGCAAATGAAATAAATATGCATGTATCATTGTTGAGCACGAAGGCTAAGACGAACCTCAGTTAGAACACTCGCAGATCGCATGCACAGTTTAAATGCAGATGGAGACTCATGCGCGGATCCAGGGCCCGGAATTACAATGCCTCCTTAAGTTAAGTAGACTTTTACGAACTTAACTCCAATATTTCTTAAAGTTAAGAATCTATCTTAAATGTGCATTTATAATGCACCGCTTTTGTGAACCTAACTTAAGTATAAATCCTCGGCTAAAATCGTTAATTTGACGGAAAGGCTTACGAGGACATACGAAAAATATAGAGTTTTAATGACTGTAAGCGACCCAAATGTTTCGCGCGTCCTGTAAATTAATCAGCGAACTCGAAAAAATACTACAAAATAGAGTAATTCCTGCTCATTAAAACCCTCCCCACGACGCAGAATTACTTGTGTTAATAGTTTCCATTTCATAAAAGAGTGTATGCGTCATTTTAGAGGAGATGTGGAGGGAGGGCAGGTGGGGGTGATCTACGGCGGGGGATAGGGGAGTACACACGAACTCGTTCGCGATGATCATGTTTTTGTGTGTTTGTGGGAGCAGTCAACATGCATCTAGCTCGTTGTATACTATTTATGGGCTAAGCAATGATACCGTGTTGCTTATCCCATCCGTATAACCTAACATAAATGATGCATGATCAGCTATCCAGTGGGGGTTAAGTTTTTTATCCTTTTTTCTGAACCATCACACGCGTGCATATTTTAAGTTGATGTGGATTGGCAGGTTATGTGGATCCTTGAGCAATCCATGGTTGCTCGCCTATGCGATTAGTACCATAATATCGTGCTGGCTCGGTTGCAGTTTGCCGCTCATACGAATGTTTAAAGTTAAGGTAAACAGTACAATATCAGTTTTGTTTGTTTGATTTGATTATTTACGTCCCATCAACAATATTTCAGTTATATAGAGACGGGGCCTCCTGGGTTGAACTAGTACTAAGCTAGGATAAATGTTCTTGCTCATTGACACAACGCAGTTACGCCGGTGATAATCGAATCCGCGGCCCCTCGGTCTCGAGTCAAGCACTCTACCACTGAAGCACTGCGCTCCCAAGCAATATCAGTAATTTGTGAGACTTCGAGGTCTACGTAAATTCGGGATTTTCATCCGACTTGAGCTGTACAACACTGATGCCATGCTATAAGCTACAAATATCTCTGCCAAAGTGGCATCCGGTTACCAATCTATTTCGCGAGCCCTGTCGAGTCATAACTAATGACTTACATAGCGTACATGTACTCATTTTGGACACATAAATTCCCAATGGCAAGCCAGAAATTGGCTGATTATCAGGTATTTAGCTAGTTTATTTTAATTTAAAGGCACCAATTGAGCAACAACGCGCTACAATGCATACGTGATAATGTCAAGTGAAAACTCCACCAGGGGTAAGATTTTTCTTTGGTCAAAATTTCAGGCCAGTCTACAAACTATCCTCTGCTTCTGCTTATCGGACAGGTAATTATGGCCTACAACATAAGTGGGATTTTATTATTATTTCCACTGAGATTCCAGTCCTGTTGGTATAGAAAGTCCCTGATCATACACACTTACTTTGGGTCCAATGATCGGATCACAACCTTTTTCCGGGTTCCTATTGGTATCCTGGGTCAGGTATGGTTCTTGATTGTATCGATTCCTGATCTTTGCACCCTTACTTACTTTTGTACAGGATTTACATTCATGTATATTGACATTAACCTCTAAAATGTGCATTATGCTTCATCGTTTATTACATTATTCCAATTAAAACTTCTGATTTTCTCATTTACTTTCGAAATTTGCAAATTTGTAATTCCACACTTATCTGGGTCTGTTCTGTTTGCAAAGCATCAAAAGGCGTTTCTATGGGGTAAATGGTAGCCTGGGTCCAGTCGTCAATATTTTGGCAACCTTTTCTAATGCTAATATTCTAAAATAAATAGGAGAATAAAAATATACCATATCAAAGGTATCGGTTGTCCGTTATTAATTTCGATTATTGTCATTTTTGACCAAGGAACGGAAAAATAAAAAAATAAAAAATGAACAGACTGGAACCCAGGCTAGGTAAATGGTTAAGAAGCAAAAATCGTCAGCATAATATAAATACAGTCATTTATTGTTCTATAGCTCCAGTATCAGTATCGTGGTGTAGACTTTGATCCATAATCCATGGCCATAACTGCAAAATAAGAAAGGCTGCGTGAATTATTATGTGTAAAATTAATGTTTGTTTTTGTTCTACTTAAGCTATTCATTATTATTATTATTATTATTATTATTTGAAACCAGATACTTCAATCAACAATAACCCAAATGAAATGTCACACGATGCAACATTTCATTATGCTTAGATGGGTCTTATCCCTTAAAGCGCCAACCACGAATCGGCAGACGACAAATGTTGCGACATCTGTTCTAATTTTCGAAGTAAATAAGTAATGATATTTCATGAGAATCGTCTGCCAGCAGACGATTCTCATGAAATATCATGCCTTATTTCGTATTTTTGAAAAAGCAACAACATATGAAATTGTCGTCTGCTGCAAATTATAGGTGGCGCTTTATGTGTTGTGTTAAAATGTTAATTTGTGATCCTTTGATACATGAGGCGGTCAGTTCCAAATAAATTTATCAAACCAGATTTATGCCTGTCCTGCCCTGGATTTATATTTTCTTGGAAACACAGTAGATTCAGATCAGCTGACTTCCAATGAAGCCATCTGCATTGGAATACTCAATGTTAACAGGAAAAATGTGAACTAGGGAGGAGTGTAGTACATAAAATACCCAGCATGACAAGGGCTAAGAGTATACTAGTATAAAACGATTATTATTTGTTTGTTTGTTTGATTTGATTCTTTACGTCCCATCAACAATATTTCAGTTATGTAGGGACGGAACTTCCTGAGTGGAACCAGTACTAACCTAGGATTAATGTGTCTTGCGCAGGGACACAATGGAGTGACGCCGGTGAGGCTCTAATCCGCGGCCCCTCGGTCTCGAGTCAAGCAATCTACCACTGAGCCACTGCTCTCCCATAAAACGATTAATCATCACGACAGAGAGAGAAAGAGAGAGCGAGCGAGATAGACAGAGAGAATAACTTTATGCTTACGTGGGCGATCTGTGGCCCTGTTTTTGATTCTGTAAGCCAATATCGCCAATAAGCTTAGTAGTATAACCCCTCCTATACCAGCACCCACGTATATCCATATTTTAATATGACTAGTGTTGATAGACTCTGGAGACACTGGTGGTGGAGAAGTGGCCGCTGTAATGAAAGAAAATCATAGTAAGCCTATGAAAGCGGGCCACTATCGGCCCACCAGCGAAACGCCATTGAATGGCGTTTCGCTGTTGGGACGATTGTGGCCCAAGACATTATGCTAGCTGGGAGGAATGTATGATGACTAATGGATCAAGGAACATTTGAACGGTTTTACTAAAGTTCTGGTACTGGGGTTAAATGTCATTATACGAAAATAGGGATTCATTGCATATGGCCCTGCTTCAGGTAAAGGGCACTGCCTCAGTAACGACTGTCAGCTGATATTGATCCGAGAGGTCCCATTGCTTCTCGAGGCGGTCCGTACCAGCATTTTAAGGAAACCTATAGCCATTGGGATTTTCTAGGGGGAGGGGGGTCCCGCTCTCTGGGTCCTCCCAATGTACTTGATATAGAAAACATAAGTCAAAGAGAGTTGAGTATATATCTGGGGAAGCATGTGAGCTATCTAGATAGAATATGGTATTATAATTGTTTAAGGAATGTTTGTGAGGATAGGATAGAAAAATCCATCCAGTGGATCGCCGTTTGGCATAATGAGGCTTACCAAGTTATGGTAACGACATAGCTTATACCCCAAAGGTAATCACAAGAGACGGATTTTTCTATCCCACCCTCACACAAATAATGGATTCTTTTTCTTGATAACTGTTAAAAATGGTGAGTATGAACAGGAAATACCACAATCACAAACTGCAGACAAACCCGTGGCATCGTGAGGAAGAGCCACACAATAATCACGAGACACCATGAAGACAAACAAAGCAAAGCAACCAGCTAACTCTTCTCCATCAAGATGATTGCAAAACTAGAATCGGCATAAAACGCACACCAAAGCATAGAACAAACACAGAACCCCACAATGGGAGTAACAAACAACAGCGAATCAACAACAACAGAACCAATGCCTTAGAACGTACAGCAGCCTTAGCCACTAAGTGGCTTAAATGCATGTTACTGGTACCAAATCTTCGTCCTAGATTCTGCCGTTGTTGAAGCACAAACATTATTATGCTCGTATGGAGGCTTCCTAACTGTTGTTATGTATCATCATAGAGAAACAATCAAATCAAATTTACGCACTATAATGAACAAAGAAAAAGGAATCACATATTACCAGAGCTGAAGAACACCTCAAATTGAGCCACTGAGGGCCCAGCTACCGCATTTTTATATATTTTAATAACAAGGCTTTCAGAAGTTCTTGAATACGCTGAGATGTGACATAACAAGAAGACAATAACACTTAAGTCTTCCCAGCTAGATGATTTAAAAAACTAGAAAGGGCATTGATCACACCAAAACGAGGACCAAACACCAAATTACCAAACGAATCAAAGCATAAATTAACAATGCATCAACAACAACAAAACCAGGGCAGCAGTAGAAGCTTATAGCGCTTAAATGCATTTGACTCGCCCTACATTCTACGATGAAACAAAGTAAAAGGGCAAACTTATCAAATTTTAATGTTAAGTAACATCTCTCTTACCTTGATAACGCTAATGACCCAAAAGGGTTGATGCGTCGTTAAACTTCAACATGTCACCATCATCATCATCATCACGACTCACAGAAAGTCGAACAGTATTAACCCATTTACCAAATGGAACTTCCCTCTCTTATCTATTCTGTGAACAAGCAGTGGAGACCCTTATCAGGCGCTGCGTTCTAAGGCGTCTGATCTGGATCTGCACTGGCTGCCAGTGTCCCACAAAAAGAACTCTAGGCTTTCATGGGTTAATGAATGTTAAGCCTCAGATTTCCAGGCTTCCCTCTGGCTACATGCCTTACAATACTAATGACATAACTAAAATGTGGATATTGATAATTGCACTTATACTTACTTTTTCTACCTGTTGTCCAAAACTCAACTGTGTTATCAGAGAGGATCTCTGTTCCATGTCCGTTCCTTGCCCCCACACTAAACTTGTAAAAAGTATCTGCATCAAGATTTTCAACAACGTGAGTAAATGAATCACTGACCCCATGATCAGGAGAGTAATCGTATATTTCGTCAGAATACTGAAATAAATAGACAAAATGAGCCGTGACATGTGATTTCCAACAATGTGGCATTTTGACATGTGTAGACTCCGACCAGCCTGTGCAGCCTCCTTTTAAACTTAGAAACTCCAAATAGTGTTCAGTCAGTAGCTTAACAATAATAGAATACTCAAGCGACTAGCAAAGGCTCTGATCAGACTGTGCGTATGCGCAGGCTGATCTGAGGCTTTGCAGGTCGCACATACCACATTGTTGGAATCCCCATGCCACGGCTCAAACAATATTGTAACATGATTAAAATGATAGAATTGTACACACATGAAGACCTCAGCTATGTTTCTTAGGTCTGGTACCACCGTAGCTTAACTTGAGTTTTCTTTAGCTTTGATTTCTTGTGAGTCATGAGCCCTTTTCTTTATTTCCTCATAGTTCATTAGTTCTATTCGATTGTTTCTCTATGATGATTTATTGTAGTAGTAAGGGAGCCTCTATGCGAGCTAAAAAAGTTTGTTGTGTTTATACAACAGCATAATCTAGGGAGAACGTTTGACAACAGTTGATTGTATTTAACCCCAGCCCTTGGTAGCTAAGGCAGCTGTCCCTTCTGAGGCGGTGGTTCTGTTGTTGTTAATCTATTGTTTATGTACTCCCATTGCTTATGGGGGTCTGTGTCTTTGTTTTAGGGTACATTACTTTATGTCCTTTCTAGTTTGGCAATCATCTTGATATTATAGTTTATGGAAGACTTTTTACTTTAGATATTCTCTGGTTCTTCTACACTTGCGGTGGGATAATATACTTAAACGCAAAAGTATCGCAACTCTTACAAAAATGCTATTTCCTTCTTTTTGAGCCAAATATTTTACCCCATGATATTGTGAGTAACAAGTCCATTGATCTGCCGTCCAAACAACATGAAAATCAGACCAGTGAGACTTGCGATTGCCGATCTTCAACAAGAAATGTAAGGCAACCCAAACATGAAAAAGTCACAGAGTTACAATTACACCTTACATTTTATCGAGTCACAGTGTTACACCACCCTGCATTTTATTCAGAAAAGGTGTTTAACCGTTATCTGTGTTCAAAAGCAGAAGGGCAGACAAATCAAAGCAGGTTATTTTGTGCATTTGGTAACGTTTATTACGTCAACGTAAAGCCTTCAATATTTGACATAATTGGCCGTTTCGTTTAAGCACAACTGAATATCAATAATCGAGTTTTTTAAGTGAAAGCTTCAACACATTGCATAGAAGACAGAAGTATTGGCGACAAAACGAAATAAACTGAACAATTTTGATAAATTGGTTCACGTTAACAAAAAACGCAGCGCCGTTGAGCGTTAATAAACGTTAATCATTAAACTTTTAAAATGATTTCTGTCAGATTCGACATCTGACTATCACATCTCACCATTTGTTGCCCAATCGAGGTAACATTCTTTATGCTAGACGTAAATTGTTGAAAAACACTGACGTCATCATAACGTCAGAATAAAGAGTATGATCAAAACCGATTAATGGTAAATTATTCCACATTTGGCATGAACATAAAATATGATTATATGAATATTCTAACTTGGACCATACTGAAGAAAACACAGATATTAAACGGTTGCGAAACTTTTGCGTTTAAGTATATTAAGTATGTGATTATGTTTTCCCTGATCATACTCACTAACTTACTGACACTTCAGTATATTTCCATACAATTCTTGTGAAAAGACAAAAAGATACCATATGAATTTAAAGCGTTTGTTTTAACTATGCTTATTTGTGTTGCCATCACGGATTGAATAATATCTTTACTTGTTGCCCCATAAAAGGAAGGGTATGGTAAACTCCGGTAAATTCGGACACACATTTGCAAACAGTGGAAATCCAGATAAGACGGCTCCTTATGAGCCGTCTCATCAGGATTTTCACTGTTTGCTTAGTTAATTTAATTATTATTCCAATAACTGAACTATAAAACAAACTAGGTGGCTGTCCGAATTTAGACGTCTGTCCGAATTTACCCGACTCTACCCTACATATAACAGAAACAAGCGATAGGGTTATTTTGTTATTTATACACATCATTTTGATGGGAAATGCAATGACAAAAATGTGCAGCACTGGGAACTGACACACTCTTTAACATGATGTTTCTCATTAAGTTTTACTCTGTTCAATCCAAAATGAAAGTAAGAAAGTGGGCAAAGATAAGGAATCGATACAATCAAGCACCACACCTGACCCAGGATATCAATGGGAAAGTGACAACGTCACAATTAGACATCACAAACGAGAGCCAAGAGGTCAGCCATTTCCCAGCAGGTGACAACAAGGCATCAACAAACAGACGTACATGAAAACATAACAAGACAAGACAAAAATAACATAAATCATCCACAAAAGAAGCTCCGCCTTGGAACGGTCAGTAAAAATATTTTAGTGGAGGGCTTAAACCGGTCAATTTGTATTTGCTTTATTATATCAACAACGATAGTCATAAGACAAAATCTATTGTGATGATCTTGTTCCTTATAATTCCATTTAGCCTTATTGAGGCTAAAGGGAATCTCAATGAACATAAAAGCACTGCGGTGGATGGTGGTAGTCTCATTTACAATAAAAAAAATAAGTATTTGAATCTACTGGGACTAACATAGGCAAAACTTATTCTGCAATATTTCGTAGATTGACTCTCCCTTTCAAAATGCAATTTTCTAAAAGACATCTCCATCAGGCTTTGATGTTATTTAAGAAATAGATCAGCTATAGCAGTGAATTGTTGAGTAATAATTCACTGTTTGGAAGCCAGCTGTAAAGATGATCAAATCACGAGCCTTTAGAGCCAGTGATTTATCTTAGTACAACTGACCGACAAACAGTGAATTATTACTCAACACTTCACGCACTAGAGCTGATCTATTTCGATTCTAACACACAATAAACGGCTTAAACACATTTGAAGCCCTCAGCTTCTTCAAACTTACCACCAGTGCACTGAAAAATTCATCCTTTTAGTTGGACTGTGTCGCATGCGTTTGCATGTACATTTAACGTATTTCAAGCGTAAAATAGACGTTACACATCTAACGCCATAACTGACGTCATTTTGCAGTAACAATTGATGTCAGCTAGCACGCACTCTCCTCGTGCTTTCCGAACTGTGAATTATTGTTTGATATATCACGTTATTTATCATTGACTTTATAACGGAGGTGTGTTAGAATAGACTTTGTTTCACGCTCAACTCGGCTGAGCATGAAATTATTAATGCTCATTAATGTTAAAATGTAAAATGTTTTTGGCAATTTAACTATAACTAGCATGATAAATGCAATATCAAAATATTTAGAACAGGAAATGGCACTCCTTTTCATAATAAATTAGGGGATAACTGTATTCAAAGTTTTCATTTGGGGAGGTATATCGTCGGATATACAGTGGGAAATTTAGTTTTATGGCGACGCGCGAGCGGAGCCGTAAAACGTGATTTCCGAACGTATATCCAACGATATACCTCCCCAAATGAAAATTTTGAATATGGTTATCCCCATTCTAATGCACTTCTGCAGTTTTGTCTCAAATTTGAGCGTTGCAAGCCGCGTAATACCGCACGTCATCCAACAAAATATGACGTAATTAATGACGTCAAATTGTTTCCTGCAGTATATCGCAGGATACACTGTCGCAAATTTTTGACGTTATCCAATCAGAAGTTGCGTTACAAGCAAGTGCATTAGAATCATTTGTAAGCAGATAATGTTTATGCTAAGATCAAATGAGCATGAAATAAAGTTAGATAGCCTCATGGCTAGATTTTACTGTGACACAAAATTTTATTTTCAGGCAAAGTTCCGCATAATTTCAATGCTCAAACTTATGATAAACCACCTAATGAAGCCGTGATTTATTGTTGAGCTTCCTTATAATGATACATTACATAGGAACATAGTTTCTTGCAAACGGGATAAGGGTATCTGAGAAATCTATCCTGGAACTGAAAATTTATATTACCCATTTTATCTTACCCAGGCTATCACATGAGGGCTGTATAGTGATTGTATTTGAATTCACGCAAATGGTCGTCAGGTGACGTCTTTGTTATGTAACAGTGCCGTCATCATATCATTTCGCATCTCAGCGTATTCAGGAAATTGTGGGAGCTTTTTCTAAACATAAAATGTGGTATTTAATGGTGAGGAATAAAAAGAATCCATTATTCGTGTGATGATGGGATAGCAAAATCGTAGTTGATGCCAAACGGTGATCCTCCAGACAGATTTTTCTATCCTATCCTCACACTCATTATATACTCTAATAACCTTCCCTGTACCAGTAGCTGCTGTGACTGTTGTTGTTTATTCATTGTTTTTCTGCAGTTAGGAATTGGATCTTAGACTCAGTTTTTGATTTATAGTGTCATATAAGGTCCTTCAACCATCTTATACAATAGGTTTGATAACTGTTTAACCCATTTAAACCAAATTAACTTTCCTATCCTAATCAGTAGGACGAGCCCATTTTTAATTTTAGGGGTGTTGAGTGTTATTTTTCATTTTTATTCTAAATCTAATAGAATATTCTATGAGCAAACAGTGGAGACCGCAGCACACAGCGTCTCTACCGGGAGTTCTCTGTTTGCCTATATCCCACAATAAAGAAGCTATGCTTATATGGGTTAACTTGTGATGTGCTCTTGTTATGTTGAGCTTATTTGTTTGTAATATGGTGTCTTAAATTAACAGCAACAGAATCTAGTGTAAGGATTGTGCCAGTTAATATATAGAGGATATTCAAACTCCCATCCCCTCAAGTAACTTTGGCTGCTTCTTGTCTAAGGCGGCGGTGATGTTAAAATCATTGTTTATTGTTCTCCCATTTAATAGTGCAATAAAATTAATTTAAGCAACTAACTTCTGTTAGCCTATTATTTGAGCCGTGGCATGGGATTTCCAAAAATGTGGTATATGCGACCAGTAAAGCCTCAGATCAGCCTGCGCAAACGCGCAGTCTGATCAGAGCCTTTGCTAGTCGCTTGAACATTATATGAGTGTTAAGCTACTGACTGAACATCATTTGGAGTTTATAAGCTTACAAGGGGGCTGCACAGGCTCGTCTGAGTCTACACTTGTCAAAATGCCACATTGTTGGAAATCACATGTCACTGCTCATTTTCATTACATTGGTTTTACTTCCATATCATAGCTATCTAAACGTACCTTGTGAGCTACATCGTTATAGACACGATAAATAACAAAATGCTGTCTGGAGCCCATGTCAAAACCAGACTTCCAGTCGAGTCTCACACTATTCTCTGTGACTTCAGAATATGTCAGATCCCATCGAGCCTGGGGAGAACCTACAAAAACGATAATAATAGACTAAAGTTCAAACACCTCAAAAAGCAGCTAAAAACCTTTGATTCATCAAATGAGCCGCGACTTGTGATTTCCAACAATGTGGCATTTTGACAAATGTAGACTCAGACGAGCCTGTGAAACCCCCTTTTAAGCTTAGAAACACCAAATGGTGTTCAGTTAATAGCTGAACAGTCATAGAATTTTTAAGCATCTGGCAGAGGCTCTGATCAGACTGCGCATATGCGCAGGCTGATCTGAGGCTTTGCTGGTCGCACATACCACATTGTTGGAAATCTCATGTCACGGCTCAAATTTTATTGAATATAGTACAACAATATAAATGCATTAAACACCCATGCAACACGCTATTAACAGCAATGTTTTAACCAACAAAAACTCATGTATTAATCTGGTAACTCACGTGCTGTTGGTGTAATTTTTTTGTATTTTGTATATACGCATCTTAAGCCTCGTTTATATACACAATTTGCACCCTGGTGCAAATTTACTCCCAGGTGCAAAATTGCACCCTGGAGTAAATGTGCTACCCCTTATGTAGCGTTCATAAGTCAATAAATTGTGTTCATATGTTATTGGATTTGCTCTTTAAACATATCACAAATGTTTCAGTTTTACTTTAAGGAGAAATTCGATGTGTTAAGAATGTTTCGATTATTAGTCAGTTCAAGGTACCGTCGTGTGAGAAAAATGCAACTCCATTTGGTTTTATTTGCTTTATTTATTTATATAATATTTAAAGACACCAGTCATTTGTATGCATGGCCCCCACCTACTGGGATAGCCGGGGTAAGGTACTGAACAATTACTTTTTGATTGTCCCCGCAGTGCCCGGGAAGTGTGGGGGTTATAACATTTGGACACTTACCCTGCTGGGATTTTCTGTTGTGTAGGGTGGGGCAAAGAGCAGGGTTGTTACCATCAGCTTGTCCCCACAGGGCGGGGCTTATACCAGGGCTCTGGAAAGTGAAAATCATTATCCCAGCCCATCCCCGTGGGTGGGGGAGCAGTGGATACAAATGACTGGCGCATAAAGGACACTTATAGAAGCTGTTGCAGCAGTACAAAGAAAATATATGACTATCTGGCCAAGAGTGGTGGACGGACGTAGTGCTTGAGACTTACAAATACTGATGATCCATGGCTTCCGAATGTCATGGGCTCTGCGACAAACTGCACGAATAGCTGCAACGGAATGTGCGTGTGATTTAAGTTGTTTCAATTGAACTGCTAGTGACAGTTTGACTTAGTACTGCGCAGAGCTGAACAATTGAGAACCTCTTCGTAATAGCAAAATAAACGTCTTGTGAATGTGTGAAACGGGTTTGGTCTTCAATTGTTGACGAACCCTTCTAAATCTCTGTTAAGTTTCGGAAAGGAAATGGATCAACCGAGGTTATCAATGGCTACAAGAGGTTTGGATTCCGAAATGGGGGGGGGGGGGGTAAGATAGAAGGTAGACATATTTTAATCATTGCTCTGTCTGAAAATCACGTTGATTACACGAATCGTAAAGGGTCGTCACTCTGTTATTATGCAGGGGGGTGGGGCATTTTCACAGATGTCTACATCTGATAGCATGGACTCTTGCATGGTGCGAGGGTTCTGGCAAACTCTGATTTTCATTGCTGAGGCTAGGCAGAGATATTGTTCTTAAATAGAATCTTGCAAATTGAAGCCCATAGACCAGAAATTCCAGTGGTTCTGCGTGGCAACCTGGCATAGCAGATGAAGTTGTGACTACAGAGAGAAGCCATGACCTTAAGTTTGATAAAGGGACTATTTATATAGTTTATTTTCATATACATGTACATGTTCCTATAGAAAAGATGGGCAATTTATCAAAATCTAAGCTCAAATTGTACATATGTGATAACAAGTTGCGTTCATGTGCGCAATTTGCACCTATGGGCAAATGTGCACCCGGGTGCTAATTTGCTCCACTGAATTTGCACCACCTACAAAGGTGGAGCAAATTTGCACCGGGTTGCTTAATTGCACCCGGGTGCATTTTCATTAAACACTGTTTATATGACCAAAATACACCCCAGGTGCATTTTACACCCCGGGTGTATATTTGCACCGGGATGTATATTGTGCAAATAAACGAGGCTTTAGGGTTTTATATGCGAGACACCAAAAAGCAACTTGCATAGAAATGAACCTAATTTAATCAAGTTAGGGTGACGAAACTCTTTGCTCTGAAAAAAGGCGTTTTCAACCCTTACCAAACGTTCATGCTTTTGTACGCCATAACACTAACTCCAAAATGAATTTTTGAAGAGTTTTTTTCTACAGTTTTCAAGTAACAAAATGACTTTATGCAATAATAATGATCATATTTGGTTTCTGAAAAACTAACATCTGCTTAATCCCTTGGTGTTGCTAAACCCTCGTCTTTTAGTCTACAAATGTGAACGGTTATGTATATGATTATTTATATTGGGTAGAGAATAGCATGAATATACATGGACAAATGGTAAATTTAATTGAAAAACTTTGCACTAGTAAAATAAGTGACTGACATATAATCATGCATATCATGCATTAGTTTTCAACTGAATGACAATTAATGCTTTAACAGCCAAATTATTCACTGCTGCAGAAGGCCAATGGTGTGATATGCGCCTTCGATAGGCGACATTGCTATATATATATATATATCACATGAATACCTTTCTGGCATTTTATACCTAATTTTTATTTATTCTTATTTATCTAAGTGGAATTAAGATAAAAAACCATCAGCTTACAAAATATCAGTTAACATGTACTTAGCCATCAGAAATGGCCATCGCGCATGCACAAAGTGTTAAGCTCAATAGGCCCCTATACTACTTCTTACCGTAAGGAATCAGCTCATATGTTGCAACATATTTCCCGATGTCGTTAGTGATGTTGAGAGTGTAGATTCCAAAATCGCTGAGCTGTACATTGACAACAAGGAGAATAGTAACCATTGGCAAGTTAATACTTGGACGAAGGATGTTGCCGTTGTGCGACCAGATAAATGTTGACATAGGGTTGGCCAAATAGGTCATCATCAACGGGACCGTCTGACCCATGTGGACTTTTATTTTAAACTTGCCTTCCATGTCATCGTATTTCGGGTGTGATGCGCCTGCAAAAAAAAAACAAAAAAAAAAAAAACAGAAAATAAAAAATACAGTCTGGGAGTAAAATAACGCCATACAATAAAATCGATAAACCACTAGTGGTTTACAGATTTACGGGAAACGCTGTGACGTCCATTACAACGTTGCGTACATAATGACAAAATTGTAACGTTTTACAGCAGATATAGAGGATCTTACATGAGTGCTCATGTTTTATTGAATTTATTAAACGAGTTGGGGAAAATAGATAAAATGCGAGGCTTGCCGAGCATTTATCTCTTTTTCGCAACGTGTCTAAAAAATTCAATAAAACAAGAGCATGAATGTTAGATTCTATTTATCATATGCCATTAAGATTACTTTAAAATCTCATTTCTGCCATAAATTCGTTAGAATTTTGTCATTATGTACGCAACGTTGTTATGGACGTCATAACGTTCCCCGTAAATCTATAAACCACTAGTGTTTTATCGATTTTATTGCATGGCGTTATTTCACTCCCAGACGCTACGTCATATGATAAATGAGATTTCAAAATAATTTTACTGTCTTATGATAAATAGAATCTAACATTCGTACATGTACCCCTGTATAATTAAAATTTATTAAACTCGTTGCGAAAAAGAGATGAAATGCTCGGCAAGCCTCGCATGTTATCTTTTTCCCTCAACTCGTTTTATAAATTCAATAAAACATGAGCACCCATGTAAGATCCTCTTATATCTACAACAAGGGGAGCACTCGTGTAAGCTCCTCTATACATGCGACAACGGGAGCACTCATGTAAGATCCTCTTTATCTGCAACAAAGGGAACACTCATGTAAGATCCTCTATATCTGCAACTAAGGGAGCACTCATGTAAGCTCCTACGGGAGCACTCATGAAAGATCCTCTATATCTGTAACAATGGGAGATCTCATGTAAGATCCTCTATATCTGCAACCTCTATCTACAAATGTGACAAATACCTGTGCATGCACAAGTCATTGTCCTGATCACCAAATTGACTGGCATATGGTAAAAGTTCTGTTATAGTGAATTGATTTTCAATAGAAAATGTATATCTGTTCCAAGAATATACTGTCGGTGTCGTTAACTGAATATTCTGTTATAAAGAGGGAAGTTTAATGGAAACATATCCGTTCCCTACAAATTAATGCCGGAAAGTGACTATTCTGCTATAAAGAATGACGTTAAAAAGAGTTTTGACTGTATTTACGTCAAAAAAGAGAGTAAGACTGGAAGAAATATTCGGCGATGAAAGACACAGCAACAGTTGGTAAACCATCAAATCTAATAAAACACATAAACTATTGATGAAAAACTGCCCTTCGTATCCAATGTAAGAAAACTGAATTTGAGCAACAATTCTTTGCAAGAGCAACTACATATATTTCATACCTAACATATGCCATCAATGTGTTATACCCTGCACATTTATTAGAAAATAATAAAAATATAAGTACAAAATTTAATGTACCTTGAATCGCATTTACTAGAAGAAGAGATGAGAAAATTAAACCCAGAATATAAAATCCGCTTTCCATTTAGTATAATGGATGAATGATCTGAAATTATGCTTTCTCTGTTTCACAATAATAGGTAATATTTTATTTCCAATCCCAACTTCATCCATACTGATAGCACACTACGCAAGGTCACATGACTGATAACATTTTTAATTTCAATCCTCACGAACACAGTAACAGTAATAATAATGAGCCGCGGCATGAGATTTCCAACAATTTGACATTTTGACAAGTGTAGACTCGGACGAGCCTCTGCAGCCTCCTTTTAAGCTTAGAAATTCCAAAAGGTTTTCATTCTGTAGCTTAATAAGCATATAATACGCAAGCGACCAGCAAAGGCTCTGATCAGACTGATCGTATGCGCAGGCTGATCTGAGGCTTTGTTAATCGCACATACAACATTGTTGGAAATCTCATGCACTGGCTCAGTTATTCGATATAATCGACAGGTCAGCATTATATACATGCACGGACCCACAAAGTTTTGTTAGAGGGGGTCCAACATTTTTTATTTTAGTCAAAGATTCACATAGAATATCAGCGACAAAAAAGTAAGTGAGTATGACCGGAAAAATTTGCGAGTTAATGCTAAAATCCAACCCACGGCAGCACAAGTAAGTCAAAGAAGGATAACTGCAACATAACATTCAGAACACAAGACAAGTAATGCAACTAGCTTTCTAGACTGGCATCAGTCCACTAAATGTATATAATTACATTTATAGTTATATTTAACTGTGAAAGAAATCATCCTATAAAAATCCTATCCTCTCTGATAGTCAAATTTAGTCTAATGTCCGAGCCAAGAACTACTTCAAGTAATATTAAGAAATTGCTATCATAAAGAGATTATCAGTTTTACTAAAAAATTGACATTAGAGACTGGGGCCAGTCTACTAGCTCCTTTTCCCGCACCGAAATGATTGAAAAACTAGAAAGGACACAAAGTACTGCAAAAAAAAGAAGAAGTACCTACTGTCGTGCCAACCAAAAGTGACAGTTATGTTATACATTGTTTACAATTGTTAAGTAACACATTAACATGTACACCCCACTTGAGCTAACGCGAATCGAGAGATCACTTGTGAATTAATCCTATCTGATTAATGCACAAGTGATCTGTAGATTCTTAGTCCCTAATTACTTTTGTAAACAAAACATGACGTCACTGTCACTCTAGGCAGGCAGGACAGTAGCAATAAGACTCTAAAATAACGGAGCAAAACAACATAGAATAAGTAAACAACAGCAAAAAAACATCATTGGCGTAGCTCCCATCACGCAGTATACGCACGTGCGCAAATATAAATAGTAACACTCAAGGGAGCTCATCTAATATGGTAAAAGTGATTTCCAATACAACAAGGAACTGCTCTTAAAGGAAAGAATTTGCTTCCAGAGGGAGCAAATTCTTCCTTTAAGAGCAGTTCCAATTCGAATAGGGACATGCTTGTAGAAATTAAAGGCTTGAAACAGTAGTCTCCCTTTAATGTGCGTAACCTTTTAGCCACTGACCACTGTCTTAGAATTAACAGCAGCCAATGCACTAAATTATTTGAAGGTTCTTTTCCCTAGATCCTGCTGTTGTAAAGGCAAAACATGGTCAAGCTCGCAAGGATGCTACCAAACTTATGCATTGATAAGATATGAGTCTTTCATGCAAACCAAACATCTATGTGTCTTAATCCACATCTGAACTAAGGGTGAGATTGGTGCGTCGTGAAACCAGTTTAAGCCCTCCAGTAAAATATTTCTACTGACCGTTCCAAGGCGGTGCTTCTTTTGTGGATCATTTATGTTATTTCTGTCTTGTTTTGCTATGCTTTCGTGTGCGTCTGTTTATTGATGTCTTGTGGTCACCTGCTGGGAAAGGGCTGTCCTATCAGCTCTCGTTTTTGATATCTAATTGTGAAGTTTTCACTTTCCCATTGGTATCCTGTGTCAGGTGTGGTGCTCGATTGTATTGATTACAGATCTTTGCCCTGTTTCTTACTTTTATGACATGCCTCATCACAGGACATCATCCAAAGCAAATAAAACACTGTGCTAAAACAAAGAAAAGGCACTCAACACACAGACATATGATATGCCCCATCACAGGACAACAACCAAATCAAATAAGAAACTGTGATAAAACAAAGGAAAAGGCTCTCAACACACAGACTTGTGACATGCCTCATAACAGGACAACAACCGAATCAAATAAATACTGTGATAAAACAAAGGAAAAGGCTCTCAACACACAGACTTATGACATGCCTCATCACAGGACAACAACCAAATCAAATAAGAAACTGTGATAAAACAAAGGAAAAGGCTCTCAACACACAGACTTGTGACATGCCTCATAACAGGACAACAACCGAATCAAATAAATACTGTGATAAAACAAAGAAAAAGGCACTCAACACACAGACTTATGATATGCCTCATCACAGGACAACAGCCAAAGCAAATAAATACTGTGATAAAACAAAGGAAAAGGCTCTCAACACACAGACTTATGACATGCCTCATCACAGGACAACAACCAAATCAAATAAGATACTGTGATAAAACAAAGAAAAAGGCACTCAACACACAGACATATGACATGCCTCATCCCTGGACAACAACCAAATCAAATAAGATACTGTGATAAAACAAAGAAAAAGGCTCTTAACATACAGACATATGACATGCCTCATCACAGGACAACAACCGAATCAAATAAAATACTGTGATAAAACAAAGAAAAATGAACTCAACACACAGACTTATGACATGCCTCATCCCTGGACAACAACCAAATCAAATAAGATACTGTGATAAAACAAAGAAAAAGGCTCTCAACATACAGACATATGACATGCCTCATCACAGGACAACAACCAAATCAAATAAAATACTGTGATAAAACAAAGAAAAAGGCTCTCAACACACAGACTTATGGCATGCCCCATCCCTGGACAACAACCAAATCAAATAAGATACTGTGATAAAACAAAGAAAAAGGCTCTCAACATACAGACATATGACATGCCTCATCACAGGACAACAACCGAATCAAATAAAATACTGTGATAAAACAAAGAAAAATGAACTCAACACACAGACTTATGACATGCCTCATCCCTGGACAACAACCAAATCAAATAAGATACTGTGATAAAACAAAGAAAAAGGCTCTCAACATACAGACTTATGACATGCCCCATCACAGGACAACAACCAAATCAAATAAGATACTGTGATAAAACAAAGAAAAGGGCTCTCAACACACTGACTTTTGACATGCTCATCCCTGGACAACAACCAAATCAAATAAGATACTGTGATAAAACAAAGAAAAAGGCTCTCAACACACAGACTTATGACATGCCTCATCACAGGACAACAACCAAATCAAATAAGATACTGTGATAAAACAAAGAAAAAGGCTCTCAACACACAGACTTATGACATGCCTCATCCCTGGACAACAACCAAATCAAATAACATCACGGAAACGTCTCCGTGCGAAATACACCCCAGATTTGCACCTAACATATAGTAAAACGAGTGGTTTCGTTGGGTTGAAATAGCAAAAAGATAGTGCGTCTAAAAATGAGCTATATTTCCTTTAAAAAAAGCAACTACAGCACCCAAAATATTAAACTTATATAGAAACTAAATAACTATTTAATTTATTTGATTATTAATAAAATCAAAACATTAAATTGATATAAAAAAATATCATCGCACTTTCATAAATATTACTACGCCGACTCGGCGATTTCCGGAAGCAGACGTGTGGTACGATCGGTTTTTAGCTACACCATGGTAAAAGGTCATATCGAGTTTCCAACCAGTATAGAACGCAAAATGGTCTGATCAGCTAGGATACTTCCAAATTCAATTTGAAATATTTTCATGGATACTAACAGTATTGCTGCAAACCATTTTGTGCAAACGTGTAGGCTGATCTGTACCGTTCCTGTCCTCATATAATCGATCTCAGTTTTCTCAGGGGACCATTCGCCGTTCGTCGCACCGTTCGCGCGCTACAGAAAAGGAGCACTGTCACTTATTTAAGTACTAATGAATTAATATAGTTCACAACCTGTCCGAAAATGCCTGTTGTGTCGGTGGCTGAGACATCTGAGTCGTCACGGTTTTTGCCAAAGTAGATATTTGCTGGTATCTAGAATGAAAAGGATTAATTATTTTCTCGACGTCATAGCATTTCGGTACACAAGTAGGAATGTGTTTTTCACTTGGTACGGCTTTTGGAAACAGGAAGTCTGCAATACCCGGAGCAATAAAATGACATCTGGTTAATACATCAGTACTTACCTTATAATCGTGTAAAGTCTCTTAAAATACACATCACCGAAACTGTGTTTAGATCTGTGTCTACATGTTATTACCCCTTTATACACTAATAGATTACTCTTCTGGCTTGATACTTTAAACTTGGGATGGTCTATTGTGTCACGGTATTGAGGTGTCACTTGTAACAATTTGCAAATGAAAGTTGCATTTCTATTCCTGAAAATCGTTTTGTCTACTAGTAGGCAAACAGTGAAGACCCTGATGAAATCTAGGTCTGTACTGTTTGCCAAAGTACACGATAAGGAGTTATAGGTATAAAAAGGTTGAAGCCTAAATTGGAACCATCGCAAACAGTGCAGACCAATAACAATGTGGTATGCGCGACCAGCAAATGCTCAGACCTGCCTACGCATACGCACAGTCTGATCAGAGACTTTGCTAGAAGCTTTAATACTCTATGAGTGTTTAAGTTACTGACCGAACATCATTTTGAGCGTTAAGCTAAACAGGAGGCTCGTTGTATTCTATTCAGGTTCGTTGCATTCATGCCACATTGATGATGGCGGCAATCTTATGATTCGGCTCAAATGAGCTACCGCTCGAGGCAGGGTCAACATTATTTGCTGTAAAAACAAACAAACAAAAAAAAAACATGCAGCAAACGAAATAACTAGCGATCCCGTATGACATAACTGGGTTAATAAAACTACATTGCATTTTCTTTAAACAGCAAAGGGGGACGCAGTGGCTTGGTGGTAGAGTGCTTGACTTGAGACCGAGGAGTTGCGGGTCCAAGCTTGCATAGTGTCCTCGAGCAAGACGCATTGATCTTTGCTCAGTACAGGATCAACACGTTGGCCCGTCCCGACATAGCTGTCAGTCGGAATGGATTATACTTAAGAAAAGAGTCAAACGACTTTGATCAGTCGCTACTTCACAAAGGACTTTACAGATCAGACAGGCTCGTTACGGCAAAATTCATGATTTTGTTGTATGCAACAACGGGTCAGCCTGCACATCTATGCCGTCTAAAGATTACTGCTAGTCAAGTCAGTAGGGCGTACGGAAAGTTAGTCAAAATGGGGTGCTAGTTTGAAGGCAGATGTTGTTGGTACTAACCAGTAAATGCATCATGCGGCATGTGGACGGGGTCTGACCTGCCCGTAAGATGTTCATCGGCGGTATAGAATTATACATAAGGTACTATTTGAACAAAGATTTTTAAACGATGGGTGCTGTCTCTGATTGGTAGTCGACGTACACCGTTTAACCTGGGTTTTCGCTACTAAACAAAATGTCCTTAAACGGGAATGTACAAAACACATAAACTGATGGAACGCACAAAGTGAAGACACAGATCGACTGTCGCGCGTCGATGCATATGACCTGGCCTTGCACTGTTCAATCAGGTCAATCCAGATGAGGTCAGACGAAACTATTTAACATCATTCCCGTATTAGCCATTCCTGAATGTAGGTAACGGCTCACCTAGTTTCAAGCAGTTTAGATCCAGAGCCGGACATTTTACGACCTGAGTTACATCCAAACTGCTTATAAATATTACCAGCAGCCATCTCTTGTGATCTTTACATATGTGTAAATACCAGGCCGTGAAGCGCAGCATCGATCATAAAATTACCATGGATCAAAGATCCATGAGCGCAGTCGGTAACTACAGATGCGTGCCTGACTGCAGATCAAGGGGGCAGTGAGTTTGATCCCGGCCCGGTCCGATACTTTTGTGAAGATCGATCATGAAATAAATTAATTTCTACGGTCATTCTTCACCATTCCGTTGATTCATTCAAGAAGGGTTGCTGTCAGGAAAAGGCAAGCGTATGTGCACGAAGTACTTGTTACCGCTTGTTTAAGCTTTGTTAGGTGAACTGACCGTCCCGACATGACAGTAACTGCATACTGGGGCGTAAAACATCAAATCATAAAGCTTTTTGTTAGGATACAACACGTCTCTTATCTCCCATTTATGCCTGATGAAATGTCCTGAATTGGACCAGTCCACTTCCGCTGTTGGGAGGTATTTGTCATGTTTATGGCAAATTTTAATAGAACATTATGTTGAGCAAACTGTGGCGACCCTGATCAGACGGCGAACCATGCGGCGTCTAATCTGGATCAGCACTCTTTGTCAATTACCCAAAATCCAGGCCCTCTTGACAAGTAAATTTTGTTTTCTTCCCCTGTAGTCGTTATAGAAAGCATCTAAACACTTTCTTAACCGATGGACTTTGTAAAGGATTCAAGGTTTTCTGAATTACCGAGACCCCCCCCCCCCCATCCACCTACTCCTCCCCAAATATAAGTTGGGTGTTCAAATGCATGCGCGTATCCAGAGGGGGACAGGGGGTCCGGACCCTGAAATTCTCACAATTTTCAAAGCTACCAAGCTATTAAATGGCGTTTCGCTGGCGGGCCAATGTTGGCCCGCTTTTAGTGGTATTTGGGTCCTCTCTCCCCTAAAAAAAATAATGTCAGTGTTGCAGAGTTGGACCCCCTCTGACAAAACTTTCTGGATCCGCGCATGAAAAGAATCAATATATCGATAATCCGATGCAACATTCCCGGGGTTACATATCTCGATCGTGTCCGAGTGTGTAGACCGGACGTGAAGAAAAATGTGTTTACTCATACGCGCTAAATGTTCTCTTAAACGTTTTTTTTTCGCATCAAAGGCACCGAATTACGAGGGGTCGAATTTATGTGCCGATTAAATGCCAAGTTTGCTTTGGGCCAAAATGTCCCGGACTCGTTTACAAATCGTTTTGTTGGTTTTATTTTGGGAGAAACGCGCGCTCAGGGTCGTTCTACACACCTGTGTCGAGAGACTATGGTCAATAAACAACTTTTCAGCTGCGTTTAGGCGGCTAGTAGTGAAAGTTTAGCGTACTATCAGACTCATTTTTTCTTTTTCTTTTATTTTTTATATATAGCCATTGTACATTCGAGCATTATCAAGCCAGTTCTCGACATCTACGAGGATAAGAACTCCCCCAAGTAACAAACCTTCGAATATGAAACGCATTTACAGGAATTTGCACACTCTGATGAGAGTTTATTATTACAAATATGGGGAAATAAAGTAAAACCGTGCACAGACGATGTATTACTGCTCCTGGTATTTCAAAAGCTAAATGACTGTTATTGGTTTAAAAAGCCAATACTTGTTCTGATACACTCGATATCGGGTATATACGGAAATCTCCGATCAGCAGAAAGTAGTCCCGTAAATATCTAATTTCACACGGAGCCGTTTCCGTAATGAGATACTGTGATTAAACAAAGAAAAAGGCACTCAACACACAGGCATATGACATGCCTTATCACAGGACAACAACCAAATCAAATAAGATACTGTGATAAAACAAAGAAAAAGGCTCTCAACACACAGATTTATGATATGCCTCATCACAGGACAACAACCAAATCAAATAAAATACTGTGATAAAACAAAGAAAAAGGCTCTCAACACACAGACTTATGACATGCTTCATCACAGGACAACAACCAAATCAAATAAAATACTGTGATAAAACAAAGAAAAAGGCTCTCAACACACAGACTTATGACATGCCTCATCACAGGACAACAACCAAATCAAATAAGATACTGCGATAAAACAAAGAAAAAGGCTCTCAACACACAGACTTATGACATGCCTCATCACAGGACAACAACCAAATCAAATAAAATACTGTGATAAAACAAAGAAAAAGGCTCTCAACACACAGACTAATGACATGCTTCATCACAGGACAACAACCAAATCAAATAAAATACTGTGATAAAACAAAGAAAAAGGCTCTCAACACACAGACTAATGACATGCTTCATCACAGGACAACAACCAAATCAAATAAAATACTGTGATAAAACAAAGAAAAAGGCTCTCAACACACAGACTTATGACATGCCTCATCCCTGGACAACAACCAAATCAAATAAGATACTGTGATAAAACAAAGAAAAAGGCTCTCAACATACAGACATATGACATGCTTCATCACAGGACAACAACCAAATCAAATAAGATACTGTGATAAAACAAAGAAAAAGGCTCTCAACACACAGATTTATGACATGCCTCATCACAGGACAACAACCAAATCAAATAAAATACTGTGATAAAACAAGAAAAAGGCTCTCAACACACAGACTTATGACATGCCTCATCACAGGACAACAACCAAATCAAATAAGATACTGTGATAAAACAAAGAAAAAGGCTCTCAACATACAGACATATGACATGCTTCATCACAGGACAACAACCAAATCAAATAAGATACTGTGATAAAACAAAGAAAAAGGCTCTCAACACACAGATTTATGATATGCCTCATCACAGGACAACAACCAAATCAAATAAAATACTGTGATAAAACAAAGAAAAAGGCTCTCAACACACAGACTTATGACATGCCTCATCACAGGACAACAACCAAATCAAATAAAATACCGTAAATGGAATAGTTTCACGTCGCCATTTTTTAGCGTTTTTGCCTCAAAAACATGTGAATAAATATTCGCGGTTTTTAATTTTCGTATCAGTTTAGTTGGTCAATTGCATGGTTGAAACTAAGTGTTTTCCGTATTTCATCTGGAAAACGAATCGTAGTTCTTGTTGGTCTCAAGATGAAACTAGTACATATAATACTGATACATTTTAAGTGTCGACTTCAGCTGGCAATGTAATGACATTGTCTTTTTTCTCTCCAAAAACAATCACTTCTTGGTACCATTTTTAATAAGTATGTGAACAAACGCTGACAGAAATATGTGAGCACATATTGACAATCACTGGTCCAAATCTGAATAAATGATCAGGTGCGTTTAAGCCTAATTAATCCATTTTCCTTCTCGCTTGTCCAAGCAGTGTAAATGGTGAACGCTCACGAGCATGACCTTGATTGATCTATTTATGTTCAATGAAAGTATACATGTAGCTTGACCTGTCAAATACGCTGGTTAGTCTATGAAAAACGATGTTTTATTAACACAAATGAATACACAATTATTAGTTCTGTATAAAGGTAAATAAACAATTGGTCAAACTTGGAAAACATTTCGTGGATTTCTATTTTTGGGGTTCACGACTTACCCTGAAATACCGCTAAAATCGGACTAGTGGAAAATTTCCCGTTTTATGGTACGGTGATAAAACAAAGTAAAGGGCTATAAACACACCGGTAGTCCAATTTTCGCGGTATTTCAGGGTAAGTCGTGAACCCCAAAAATAGAAATCCACGAAATGTAGCTTAGACTGTACTGTATATATAGAAAATGTTCCTGTACTGTCCTACTTAAACAATACTTTTACCTTCTCTGAGCCTTAAGTTAAGAGTGAGCAACAAACGAGTAAGTGTCTTATTTCTTAACAATAACATACGTTGTGTGTGCTCAAAAGAACCATTTCGATGAGACTTTTCTTTCAAGCAACGCATTAAATGTTTAAATTTAAGGGTAGGAAAATATTATCATTTTTACGCTAAAACATTATGTATTGTCGTATTTTTTTGACCCTGAAGTTCAAAGGGCGTGGCATATGCTAATTTTATCTCCGATCTGTTATCGGTAGTTTACGCAAGTTTTCGCCGAATATACGAACTAATTAGGTTATTTGAAATGGAATGTCCGATGTGAGTAGCGGTTGGACAATATTGTCCGCTGTAGTGTAGCGGTTTAGGTGTAGGTCCGATAGCATATACAATGTTAGTTCGAATCTCACGAGGCGGATTCTTTTATTTTTTTTCCTGTAAGAAAGGTCTGTATGCGCTAAACAACAAAAAAGCGTGAAAATAATATGTTTGTATGTGTTTTGCGCGTGTGCGAGTAAATGTAAACATTCACATGATAACACTGCAGTTGCTCGTAAACCAAGAATGTCGGACAACCAATATTCGCTCTTAGGCGAAACAGTCTCGATTTACTATAGTAGCGACTACACGTGTGATCACGTGTACATGTGTACATATACGCAACTGCAAAAAAAGCATTTTCACGTTTTTTCTAGAGTTTTCAGTCATGTCAGTACATAGAATCTTTGTTAACTGGGAAAAAATAAAACTCCTTGCGGGATTCGAACTTACCTCCTCTGTATTAGGAGTCCTGGGCTTAGCCCACTACACCAGAGCGGACGATATAGTCATATTTCTACATTTATGATACATTGAATTTCAGAAAACCTAATTTATTCCCGTATATTTGGCGAAAACTATCGATGGTAGTCTGAGATAAAATTAGCATAGGTCACAACCTTTGAACTTCAGGGTCAAAAAAATACGACAATATCTTAACCTGTATGAATTATCTATCCGTGTAAAATTCATCTATCTGTGTAGTATGAAAACGATCAGTTTTAGACAGAATAAAACATTGAAACTTCGCAATTACTTGTTTTACTTTGCATTACCTAACTATAATTTACTGCTCACTAACATATGTTTGTTTTTCTGTTCACTATCAACGCGTCTGTAAAAGTGCATTAACATTATTAACATAATAATTGAGCCAGTGCATGAGATTTCCAACAATGTGGTGTGTGCGACCAGCAAAGGCTCAGACCAGCCTGCGCATACGCGCAGTCTGATCAGAGCCTTTGCTAGTCACTTGAGTATTCTATGATTGTTAAGCTACTGACTGAACACCATTTGAAATTTCTAAGCTCAAAAGGAGGCTACTGAGGCACGTCCGAGTCTACACATGTCAAAATGCCATATTGTTGCTATTTCTCATGCACTGGCTCATATATGAGTCTATTACTTATGAGAATGTTTGCCAATAATTCGTCACAAATAAGAGGAGATATGCATTTATTTCATTGAAACCAATTTAAGTTAGAAAGATGACATAGAAAACGATAAGTCAAATACCACACCTGACCTATACTCCTCAAAATAATTAAAGGACCAAGATTTTAGAACTTGAGTATAATTACCTCAACAATTTTAACTCTGTAAAACTTTGCCAAAATCTTTTTATTCTTTATGCCCATAAATCAAGAATCATTACTACTGATTTCCATGCCTAATTCTGTCTATCTGTGTCTCAAATTCACATACCCTCAAAAACACACTTTCAAAAGGCAGTGGGTGGGGTGAAGAAATTCTTCTTTGGTCATTCGAGTAGAATGAAAGTAATATCAAATTAAACTTTGTTTACAACAGGTAAGCTTACATGCCAAACATTTCTTCAAACAGTTTCAATATACTGGGAAGAAAGCATTTTCATCTCGGACAATGGAGTTTTGACATTGTTTTGTTTTTGCCTTTGAGTGTTAGAAAGATGTCCAGGCGAATTATTTAAAGATTGTCACAGACAATCGACAAAACCAGTTGTCTGAACCCTTAGTCTGGCTATTACGCCACATCCTAAAGAGGCAATTTTCTCGCACAGGAAGAGGTGGATGGTATTGACGGGATTAAAACACCAAAAAATCATGCCAAAACAGAGATTTCAGCATTAAGAGCACTTTTCATTCATTTCATGCAGTTATGTGGCCCATGGATCACACACCAAAATGGCATTCCAATGCATTTAGGTCAAGTTTTAGAATGACAAAAAAAAATCATTGGTAGTAACATTTTCTACCACTTTCTTTTTACTGTTTCACTTGGCAATAGGGCGTCGAAGATGTCGGAAAAATTTAGGCTAGATCGTAAAATTGGTTTTCAAAATACGTTCTACACAAAATCCATCAATGTTACAACTGATAGTATTGGTCCTTCAATTAATTTGAGGAGTATATGACACCATTATGGTAAAGTGACAAAAGCACACAACCATCACATACAGGTGAGTGAAGAGGTCAGCCCTTTCAAAGCAGTTGACCGTAAGGTTGCAATGAACAGACAAGATAGAATGACATATAAACACAAAACACAAAATAACAATATGATCCATTAAAAGAAGCACCCCCTTGGGCAGTCAGTAAAACTAAATTACTGGAGGGCTCAAACATATGTGACGGTTCTAAATTCACACCTATTTTCTATGTAAATCAAGACAATAAGATATTTGGTTCGCATGAAAGATCCCTAACTTATCGATGTATCATCTGTAAGATAATACAAATCGAGATACATGCATAAAAGGAGATAAAGCAAAGATAATACTCAAACAGTATATACAACTGAATAGGGGAGTAATAGAAATGAGCTTTGACACGTGATCTCTAATAATGTGGTATTGCGACAAGTTTAGACTCAGATGAGCCTGTGTGGCCTCATTATAATCTTAGAAACTACAAATGGTGTTCGGTCAGTAGCTTAATATTCATAGAATATTCAAGCGACTAGCAAAGACTCTGATCAGACTGCGCGTATGCGCAGGCTGATCTGAGGCTTTGTTTGTCGCACATACCACATTGTTGGAAATCTCATATCGCGGCTCAAATCCAACAGGTAAACCCTGGTGGACCTGACCATTAAGTCACTTTGATTAATTGAATGTCGATTTCTGTTTTAAGAGGTTTTGAGTATTATTTGTCAAACTTATCATGCGATGAATAGCAAAGAGTGAAGGCTTTGGTCATAACAATTTCACATAAAAGGTCGCAATGCTTGCCACATAAAAGGTCGCAATGCTTGCCACATAAAAAAATTGCAATGCTTGCCACATAAAAGATCGCAATGCTCGACACATAAAAGATCGCAATGCTTGCCACATTAAAAATTGCAATGCTTAAAAAAATATGAAAAAAATGAGCCACGATCTATGAGAACCAGCCTTAATGATGAAGTCAAAATTTAGTTAAGTACATGTACACACAACCAATGAAGTGTGAAGGCGTTATCCTGCCAATTTTATGAAGTTATCTCCATTTTCCATGCAAATATGGTCTTTTGAAACTATACACCGTCTAAGCTCGGAAACGTCATGACGCTACTACTGACGTCAAAGTTAAATTCCTGATGTGCTGGTTAGTCGGGTGCATGCAAAACATGCTAGTTCTTGCTAACATACTTTTTCATTATCCTTAGCATGTGTGCAATGGAATTTGCAGAAAAAGTGAAACTGATTCATTTTTGCCTGAAGTTTGCATGATCTGAAAACGATTGACCATACTTTAAAAATTCTGACAGTTGCTAAGGTAAAGTTGTTGCCATGGAAACATATGGCATGATACCGAAGAAGTTTAATCAGAAATAATTGCCAGTTTGATTCTACTATCCACCTGAATAGGTTTTAATGCAACATAGAAACATGTCAAATTTTATCATTTTTGGTGTTTGTCAAATGATTCCTAAATCATGACATTAAGGCAGGTTTTCATAGATCGCGGCTCAAATATATAAGAGGAGCGTACAATTTATAAGCATATAATAGATGCATTTGTGTAATGGGCATTCGAGGAAAGCACTGC